>JAXCHB010000099.1:0-600000 GCA_036926305.1 Uropetala carovei | reverse complement strand
TTAAGAGAGATTTGTAACGAGATGTTCAAGCAAATGAGGAAGTGCAGGGACACATCAGGCACGTGAGAAAACTGAAGTTACGCTCGAATATTTATAAACAAATGAGCAGAGGGTGCATATTCGGTCTTACAATTAGAAGAATTGCTAAGGAGACGGCGTCTACCCTATTCTCTCTCCAACTAAATAGGGTTCTATTACGAAACAAAATTTCCTTTAAAAACGATATGTGTATGGATGATAAATAAAGATTGTGGCAAAAGAAATTATATACGAATTCACATCAATAAGAAGAAAATTAAGTAAACTGATTAGGTAATCCACAAGAATTATGTTAATTGCATTTTAGTGTCTTTACAAAAAACTATTATACATGTCATTTGAGATGCGAGCAAGTCAATCCTACTAAAATTAAATAAATTGATTTTATAGAAAAACTGCACTTACCCTCGTGCATGTTGATATAGAAAGATGATTTCCTCTTCAGGATGTAAAAGAATCACTTTTCTGGCACCGAAGACACTTATACTAAGTTAGATACCTACACTGTTTCTTCGACGAAAGCAAAGAGAATAATGACCACAGACCTAGACATGGGAAATTAGTGGAGGGAGGCCTGGGTTTTCCCAAAGCTGTCACGGAGTGGGGGTGTCCTAAAACGGTGGAAACCACATTGAGAAAGGGTGCACATTTATGACCCCAACTGAGAGGCATGGTGGAGTCGGCGAAAGCCTTATTTGAGCTTTTGTATTTAATCTCTATTCATCGATAGCCAACTGAACTGGACAAGGCTCCTTTCACACCATTATTTCTCGGTATCAAAACAAAACCCACTAAGCCCTTCCTGGGAGTACTTCCTACAAAAGAGTTGTGCGTGGGAATTTTCGGTAGCCCATGTATTCTTGGTTTTCACAGTCTGAAGCGGAGGAGAGAAATATTTCGGCAGTTTGTCATATTTTAAAGTAAGAATGGCGCCCCCAAGAGTCGGCGTCCAGGGCTGCCGCTCGACTTGTCCGTATCTCGGGCTGGTCCTGACCCCATTTATAGGCACGTTCTGCCTCCAGCGTGAGCACCTATTGTCGTCGGTCTGTCCATCCGTCTGCATGTTTGATTTCAAGATTTCAACGGAAATGTGCATTTTGAAGTCCCTAGAACACATTTTGACTATTTTTTCAATGATGTGTATGTGTGTGTGTCTGTGTGTATGTGATAGGAATTTTGTGGGTGCTCCAACTCAAAAACTAATAATCATATCAGCACAAGACTTAATATTTAAGATTTTTATTAGCAAATGAAGATTTGAAAAGGTTTTGGCTGAAACTGGTCCAATCAAAGATAATAGAAAATTGCACAAATGAATCCTGTAAGCCAATCAGAGGTACCACTTCACAGGTGATAAAAATGAACTTTCCGTCATATCTCATAAAGTACTGCTCATATCAAAATATTTTTCCAATAAAAATTGTAGAACTAGTAAATTGGAATATTTCTTTTCCTGTACATTTTTATTGTAGGAGTAGCCATTATCAAGAAAATCAAACCAGAATGCCTTAATTGGAGTTGAACTTAGAAATTTTCTTGGAAGGTTACTTCTTCATTGTTGCTAACATAAACAACCTCACAAAAAACGTTTAATTTCCTTACGTGCACATGCAATAATTTTAAATAGGAAGAAAATGGATTATTTATGATGAAGAAAAGAGCTTTAAAATGCTATTTCCCTTACGTAAAGGTATATCATTCCTTTCTAATACTCCACTGCATGAAATGTGCCCATTTGTGATACGCTGTACACTTTCCTAACTTGCTCAGAATAGGCTGAAATCCTTACAGAATGCAAGAGACATCCACTAGTGTTCTATATTAATACTTCGTAATAAATTACAAAGAATATTTATTTGCAATATATTGGACTAGCAAAGATATTAATAACTTGCAGTGCATATGTGGGACCTTCTTTAAGCCTTTGGGTTGGACTGCAGAATAAATCTTGTAAGAAACAAAATGTTCCACTTTTGGGTGTGCCTGGGCTGACTGACATGCATTTTTGGTGGCACAGTGTGAGGCAAGAGAAAGGCATTCTTGGATTTTTCAAATTGAAGATCTAAGCTGGGAAAGTCTAAAATTTTGCTGAGTTGGCGAGAGACTACTGTATTTTAGATCGTTGTTTATTTAGATGTTATA
Source organism: Uropetala carovei (assembly GCA_036926305.1). Taxonomy (NCBI): domain Eukaryota; kingdom Metazoa; phylum Arthropoda; class Insecta; order Odonata; family Petaluridae; genus Uropetala; species Uropetala carovei. Next base: position 597,819 of record JAXCHB010000099.1, on the reverse strand, counting down.
TTATCGAGAGTAGATATTTAGACCATAGTATACTTAAAATGTGATTTTTATTCAGTATTTTAATAAGATAATAGCTTCACGAAGATGACAATGAAAATTTTAAAGAATCTTCGACCTACTTCGATGCAAAACAACGTAAACATGTATTAATTAATAGGTGACATAACTTTGAAGTGACATACACCAAAGCGATGTAAATCGGTGTATCCTGTAGTTGTTGAACTATAGTGATTACTTAAAGGGAAAGTGCAGATATTACATTTTTTATGCATGAGGCATATCCCAGATAGTAAGAGTTCATATATAGCAAGAGAAAAATTGTCTTTTGACAAGGAATTGGTCTTCAACTTGTCAGCCAGATGGCGGCCTGCTACTGAATCACCAAGGTAGATTAATTCTCCCGCTTTCCAATTACTGATTAAGTCCAAATAGCAGCATAAATTTAAAAAATTCCTCACTGTTGGCATTCAATAACAGGTGAGAACAAAAGAAAAGTTATCTAGATTTTAGCTATGCAACATTATATATGGTATCAACTCCATTTCATTAGAAATTGCTAAGAAATAAACCTTAAACGATTGCAACTGATCAATAAGAATAATTATATCATGTCAACATTAACTTAATAAAATGTTACTTGCTTTTAAGATTCATAGGCATAAAATCAGGTCATCTCAGAGGTTAAGAGAGGGCCAGGCCGCTTCCAGACTTTTGAGGCCCCTGGCCATATTAACTATAAAAACACACAAAAACAAAATAAGACTATGTAAAAAAACAGTGAAATGTAATTTATTTGTTATTTACAACTGCCATTCTAACATTTTCCATGTAAATGTACCAATTATAAAGAAAACATCTAATTTTGGGAAATTTCACATTTGATATTGAATTCATTCAAATGAAAAATTGGGGCCCCTTGAGCTTAAGGCCCTGGCTAAGGGGCCCTCCCCCTGCTCCCCACTCTCAGAGGCCTTTAATATAATTTTTATTTCTCAATGAAAATAAACTTGAATTTTAGGTTAAAATGTAAGAATTACATTATCATCACAAAAAACTAGATCCCATTTCTTTTGATTTTGATAATGGACCATCACTTCTTAATAAATCATTGATGCAGTTCCAATGGCCATCTTCACTTTCCTTCCAAAGAGTAACCTGCAGGAAAGACATAGAAGGCATTAGTCATTAACTATTTGTGGATGGTTTATGGAGATTACTTGCCTCAGGCATATTACAGTCTCATGCAATATATCTAATGAAGCTTTAAAGTACAAGTTCACTTTCTTGTTGTCCAAACAATCTGTAAACATTGTTTTATTACCATAATGCCTTTAGTCACCATTAATAATCAATCCAGCAGGGGTAATGTCTTCACCAAATTTATAATATACTAGCTGTACCTGCACAATGCTTGTGTGGATTTTTTCAATTAATTTAATAATAATAATGTGAATCAATTAATGGTGCAAATGATATCCCCATAGAAAACTATTCTATTAAAGATGTCTAGCATGAACTCTCCCACTACCCTTGACCCCTCCCGACCAGGGTAATAAACCATGCCCTCCGCCACCCCTGCTCGGACAGAAGCCCAGCTTAGCCGATCTTTTCGGACTTCCCACCCCTCCCCCTCTATGCATTGCAAAACCCAAACCGTGGTGCGGTGACCCTAAACTAAAACATCGCTCAATAACGCCTCCCCACTCTCGACACAACGCAGACCTAGAGGACATAGTCTTAAGACATTTGGGCGCCCTGGGCTAGCAACATGATGCGCCCTCTTATAGTGGATTGGGGGTTACTAATTTTTGATGTAAAAGTAAATATGTAAATACACATCGATCTCTTAATCATAAATCCCCGCAACTTTCGCAGTGTTTGTATTTTGTATATTCATGTTGTGTTCATATAGCACATAAAGAAAGTTCCATTACTATCATGTTTTACTATTTCCATAACCATTATTGATATCATGGCTTCAAAATGGCAAGGCTCAACATCATTACTCAATCCTGCAAAGAAGAGGAAGGCGATAACAATGGAAATGAAGCTAGAAATTGTCAAGAGAAGGGAAAGAGAAGAGAAGACATCTGTTATTGCCCACGTATTTGGAATGGCTGAGTCAACAATTTCTACCATTTTAAAGAATAAAGATTCTATTAAAAAGTGCTCAAAGGTCAGTGAGTGTCGGTGCTTGTCACTTTATTACAAGAAAACGAAATCCCATGATGGAAGAGATGGAGAAAGTTTTAAACATTTGGATTGAAGATCAAAATTCCCGTAATTGCCCTCTCTCTGGTTCTGTCATTCAAGATCAGGCAAGACGAATTTGGAGTGATCTTAAAAAGCAGCGAGAGGATGAGCCTTCGACATCGACTCAAGAGGAGCAACCAGAAGAAACGTTTGTTGCAAGCAGTGGGTGGCTTGATAAATTTCGAAACCGCTATAATTAGCATTCCATCATGAAAACTGGAGAAGCTGCAAGTGCTGATAAGGAAGGGGCTGAACGATTTGTGGTGGAACTAAAGAAAATTATAGAGGAGGGAGGGTGTAGGCCTCAACAAGTTTATAATTTTGACGAGACAGGTCTCAACTGGAAAAAACTACCCGACCGCACGTACATATCCCGTAATAAAAAACAGTCGCCAGGATTCAAAATCTCAAATGAGAGATTAACACTCGTGTTTGGGGGAAATGCAAGTGGTGATTTTAAGCTTAAACCCTGTCTCATTGGATGTTCCAAAAATCCTAGAGCGTTGAAAGGGATCCCAAAGGCATCTCTTCCAGTGTATTATAAGTCTAACAAAAAAGCGTGGATGACAGGTAGCATATGCTATGATTACATGAAAGATTACATTGGAAGTGCGATTGAGGATTACAATAAAAAAAGAAACTACGATAATAAGGCTTTGCTCATATTGGATAATGACCCTGGCCATCCAGCATCAATTGTTGATGTGTGTAGTAATGTGAAAGTGATTTTTTTGCCCCCAAACACAACGAGCTTAATACAGCCTATGGATCAAGGCACAATAACTACTTTTAAGGCTAAATATTTATGTCGTGTAGTGCATTTTGTTCTCGTTGAAAGTGAGAATGATAAGAGCAAGTCACTTATTGAAGTTTGGAAGAAATATAATTTTTTAAATTCGATTAATAATATTGCAGCAGCCTGGGACAAAATTAAGGAAAGTACAATGAATGCTGTTTGGCGAAAGTTATGGCCAGAAGCAGTTAAGAGGCTCATGGGATCACTATGTAAATATTTATTTTGCGAGATTGTGTATAGTTGGAATTTTTAATTACAAGTAACCGAGGAAATTGGCGAGCCTTCGGCTCGCTTTCTTTTTAGATTATAATGCCATTTATATCGGGTGTAGCTGTCTCCGGGTGCTATCGTGCCCTTTGCCTCTCTGGAATGAAACTATCCCTCCCCATTGGCTGGTGATCTGGTGGGTAAATGTCGCCACAGGCAGATCAGATAATTTTTGAGATAACCCTTTCAGGCAAAATGAAAGCTTGCAAACCCGTGACTGATCTGCCTGTGGCGACATTTACCCACCCGATCACCAGACAATGGGGAGGGATAGTTTCGTTCCAGAGAGGCAAAGAGCGCGATAGCGCCTGGAGACGGCTAAACCTGATATAAAAGGCATTATAATCTAAAAAGAAAGTGAGCCAAAGGCTCGCCAATATCCTCGGTCTCAATATGAAGCTCTGCCCACAAACCCCCGTATGCTTTGGCTCGCTTTGTTTTCATTGTTATTTTTGGGTTAATAGGTTTCAAGAAAGTGATGGTGCTATAACAGAAAAGATCCATTTCTTCTTATTAATCACCTTGGAAAGGAAGTATGAGTAATTCTGAACATTGAACAAGAGACCACGACACACGACGACCCCAATTTCCTAGTGTTCATCAGGGGAAAGATGGGGCAGAAAGTTGGCAAAAATCACAGCTAGCACTAAAGAGAACTATACTCTCAGGCAGCAAGTAGATCAAAACAAAAGGAAGAGAGGATGACCTGGCTTGTAGCTGGTGACTTAGCGCAATATATGCTATTATCACTTATAGGTTGAGCTCCATACTTACATCAGTGGCACCATGCCAAGGGCAGTCCAAAATCTCTCTGATAGCACTTCATATTTACTTAAAACTTTACTTTAGAAGGCAGATTGAAAAAAACAATTGAATATTTTGGAAAAATCATAAATACATAAACTGATGTAAAATTGTAATTATAAATTAGTGTCTCATAAAGATGTAAATTATTATTTGGAATAAAAATTTGTACCATTATATTAACTATTGCTCACCTTGTTATCCCCTCCAGAAACAGCTAACACATGTCCAGTTATTGACCAGGAAACACTCCATACAACATCATCGAAAGTTTTCAATACCAATGCTGACCAGCTCAAAAAATTATCACTGGACCAAATGATTACTCTACGATCCTACAAATATATTTATGGAGCATGATTAAAACATTCAATTACATATAAATAGGCAAGATAATTCTACAATACTTGCTACATGGGTTACTCATAGACTAAATTATACCTGAGAGCAACTTGCTATCACTGTGCGAGGATATCCAATGTATTTAGCCCATGCAACATCTCTGACCCAATCAGAATGGCCCTCCAATTTGGTTTCCTCCACCCATCCATCATCATCTTCTCTGTGCAAAACACAACTGAATTGTAGTGATATAAACATAGCAAATGAAAATATAAACACGCGAGGAAAGAATTGCAGAGCAAATTACATAAGGTGCTTTTTTTAAGAATACTAAAATAAAAAAACATTCCCCTGCAGACCAACCTATCTGGAAAATTTTGCATTTTTAATACAGTGAAACCTCTTATCTAGTGAACCTCCGTTTATCGTAAACCTCCGTATTTCGTAATATCTTTCAGGTCCCGCCAAAACGGTATAGGCAAACCTCTTAATATCGTACCTCCGTATTTTTGTAATTCTCCATATTTCGTAATGGGAAAATGCACCCCTGATAAAAAGAACCACCCTAGAGTAAAATAATGTATTCCTGTTTACGGATAAAATAATTAAGCTAGTTTGCAGTGAAAATTTGCATGTGAATAACCAATAGAAATCAGTCGATGGTATATGCATACGTATGTACAAGGTTATCCCGTTGAAGCAACCACCTTAGTAGCCTTTCGAAAAAGTCGCCAAAATATGATCATAATGCAATAAATATGCACAATTTAAGTTGAAGTCAGGTTGCATAGTTTATTACCTATACCATGCCCTACGAGTTCAACTCGCTCAGATTTTCGGTCCACTTCCATAAGGAAACAACGGCAAGCACCAAAAGTCAATTCTTCCGTGATTCTCAAGTTACACATCACTGCTACGTATGTACGTATCAATTTTAATCACCCATGAAAAGAGTCATGGGAATATTATTACAATGTTGCAAAGATATATAATTTAAACGTAATTAATTCTCTATTCTCAGGTAACACACCACTGCTATGTACTTATTAATTTTCACAGCCTTTGAAAAGAGCCCTGAAAATATGACTACAATGTTGCAAAGGCATTGCCAATTCTTTTGTGATCCTCATGTTACTTTTACCACCTCTGAAAAAGCCGCAAATATATAACTGCAACATTGCAAAGACATTATTTAAGTCAATTCTTTCGCTGTCCTGAGGTTAACAATGCACCACTGCTACGTACGTATCACTTTTGACCACATCTGAAAAGAACCTTGAATACATGACTATAATGTTACATAGACATAATATTTAAGAGTCAATTCTTTCGCGATCATCAGGTTGCACACTAGGTACTGCTTCTGCTGCAAAGATTTCTTGCCTGGTGAATCCCCTCACACGTCCCGGTTTATCCCCTCATGCAGGCGTCCAGCTATATGCTGGTATACATCAAGTATCTATGAATGTGTAGTGCTTATGTTTGCCTAATACAAGGAGCTTGTTAACCCATCAGAACACGCACTACCTTTTATAACACAATGGCACGCACATTAGGGAAATGACCAATTACTGAAAACTTGCTTTTTGAAATTTATTTATGCAAAAATTGTATTTGTGCAAACATGTTATTTAAAAAAAGATTGTAATTACATATTTTATAAAGAATGAAGATGATTGAAAATTACTGTAGTTAAAAAACAGGAGTATAAACAGGAATATTGAAATACAAAACTTTTCAATTACTTATTCAGATTCTTCTTCAAAATTCATTTGCTGATAGCATGAAGAACAAGTGAATGTTATATGCTCTCTATTGATCAGCTTTTCACAACGATTGCATCTTGTCTTGGTTTTGGGATTCTTTCTTTTAAAGCAATAAGCTCCAAAATGCACTGTGTTTCAGTTTCGTCCATGCTGATTTTAAAGGGCAATAGCATAAAATAAATTTAAAGGGTAATAAACTCGTAAACCACATCAAAATGGAACAAATAAATCACTCAAAAATTCGTAGAAATCCACCAAAATTCAATTGCGTGGTAACACACACGACAGGGAATCGACCGAAAAGATAACAAAAAGACCACTTACACACAACCATGTGCGAATTCGTTATTGGGGCGACACTGAATAATTTTACGGATGTAAACAGGAAGGTAGACTGAGTCTCTAGCTTACCCTACTGCTGGACGGTGAAATATTTGAAAAAATTAAAAAGTGGGGATTCCCCATAGGTGCATGTTCTCCCGGGTTAAAATTACTGGTTATACCACATTAATTTGTTTCATTAAGCTATAGTGGATACATAATCTATAAATACGTGTTTTTTAATGTTAATTTTGTCCTTAATTACATGAGTATATTATTTATTATTGCACAACTTTCATTTAATTATTAATGCATTTATTTTCCGATTCTAATTAAAACTTGTTAGGTGTATAACAATATCCTTCATTATGCCTTGTATAATATTAAATACAATGCGGATGAGGGGAGGATCGGCGGGTAGTTTGAACGGGCGACTCCTTGACTTCGTATTGGTTAATTTCTTGAGTACATTATATAACCATGGGAAAAAGAAGGAAATGGGAAATAGGGGTGATATTCGCCCTATATAAAGCACATTGCTATGGGGTCGAGCCATTGGCGAGAAGAGCCTAGGCGTTCCTGTTCGGCGATTACAAAAGACGGCGATAACAAAAGGCAGGCGATATTCGATGGCTGGGCGTTATTCGTCGCATTTTTTCGACAAGTGCTTCATTAAATGCGTAGGTACGGGGAAAATCGCTGCATCCTCCCCCAGAAAATGAAAAAAAATAAAGTTTTGAAGGGTTGGGGGAAAGATCCTGGACCCCAATTGTTCACACCCTTTACATGTAGCACTTCGCCTAATAACACCTTATATTAAATCACACACACAGGAATTGTCTCTAGTATTGATAATGTAATTTATTTGAATAATGTTATTGTAGTAAGTATAGTACATTGGGAATAATTCACCGGAAATGTTATGTCGTTCTGAAAATCAGAGTCCGTGACACTGTCCCATCTGAAGTTCTCAGGAAAAGGGGAAAAATCCACCCCTGATTAACACTGTTCAGGTTTAGTACACCCCTTGAAAGCAGTTTTGAAAAATGTTCACTAAGCAATGGAGTCAGATGTCTTCTCGGGTGGAAACTCAACAGCCCAACTTGTTATGTCTCCACCACAACAGATATTAATTATCATGATATGTCCTGGTGTGTGTGGTTTCAGAATACAAAAATGACTCAAGTATACCGAAATGATCATTGCCCACTCCTTGCCTTAGGCTTACAATAAGGGCAAATTACACGACAATAGATATTATAACAAAGAATGGTAGTTCCATCTGGGAAGTACCGAAATTTAACTAAGGATTCCTTAGAATTTAATGCATTAAGTAAAATTAAACAGTATTCTTTGCTAGAAACTTAGCAGCAATTATATTCTAAGACAAGGCATGTAATCAGTATGACATTAACAACTTTCAAATTAGTCCAGTAGTAGTGATAATTATTATAACATTAATTAAATTTCAAAAGTAGCAAAGATAATTATTATAACGTTAATTAATTTTCAAAGTAGTAAGGATAATTATTATAAGTCAAACAGTTTTAAATCTAAGTATATTTCCCCCTGTTTTGAGATGCATGGCTATTGTTACATATGGTATACAGATTATAAACATTTTAAGGTAAACTATCCCAATTGGGGATATAGCACGAAAACTATAGTGGTAATAGTGATATTATTACCAGCAAACATAAGAAACACATGGCCAGGTTACGTTAAATAATAAAAATTTAGAGCCATGGAGACATACATAAAGGTCTAATTACCCTTTTATGATGCCTTGACATCATCCTTGTTTACACAAAGGCATAGCACGAGGCCGAAAATCAATATGTTTTACCTGATTCTCATCTGGGGGCTGATTGCAATGATAAGAATCATTGGGCGATGGGGTCGCTAATTCCCTACGCCAGACATACAACATATAATAGCAGACTCTAATGTCTATTTTAAATAAACGTAAAAAAACCGCAGTAGCAGCACATCAAGGTTTCATCAATAAAAGATCTCGGGCAATGAAAAATGAAGAATTAGATAAATGTGTTTGATTGGTTCATGGAAGTTAGAGCCAGAAGTATACCTATATCTGAGCCTATTCTACAACAGACGGCTAGGGAAATAGCATTAAAAATGGGAATAGATGACTTTCAAGGGTCAAATGGATGACTACAGAAGTTTAATGTGCACTGAAACCTAAGAACTGTAAAAATGTGTGGGGAAGAAGCTTCAAGTACAATTGTGGTAGAAGAGTGGAAAAGACTTTGCAAACAATTTTAGTGAATTATGATCCTAAAGACATTTTCAATGCAGATGAGGCTGGATTTTTTTATAACTTACTCCCAGATAGAACTATTGCAGTTGGGAGGAAAAAAAGCAAGTAGAGATTTACAGTGCTTTTCTGTACCAATGCAGATGACTCTGAGAAATTAGAGCCACTTGTGATTAGGAAATATAAAAAGCCCAGATGTTTTAAGAATATAAAAAAACTTCCGTTTATACAGAAATTCTAAAAAGTCATGGATAACTGCAGCTTTATTTAGTGAGTGGCTAAGCATGCTTGATACAAAGATGGGAATAAAGAATAGAAAAATAGTTCTTTTTCTGGATCAGTGCACTGCTCATAATGTTGAGGGGATTGTGTTGCGAAATGTTAAAATAGTGTATTTTCCTCCAAATACCACAATGTCTGGCCCAAACTACAATAGTTGGAGAGCTGAAATTTAATATATAGGTGAATCTAAAAAAATAATCGGAGGAATAATTGGAAAATTGTAACAATGTTTATTTTCTTGGACGGTAAAAATTATAAACCATTTTACTAACATTTCATGGTTTAGGTACTTCTAAATGCGCTATGAAGCTGAATTTTTTTCTATTGGTAGAACAAGCCAAATAATGAAAACAGGAATATAGAAATTTGAAAATTTTTATTCGTTCGGCAGTAATAAATTCTTAAATGTTAAACAAAATGACTAATGTTTATGTACTTTCTAAAGGTCCAGGAAGCTGAAAATTTTAACAAATTTAGTAAATAATGTTCGGGTGGTAAATAACATTGAAAATTTTAGAAATAATTATTGTTGTGGCTGTTAAAAATTCATGAAATTTAAACACTGAAATTCATATAAATGGACTTCTAGAGGTGCTATATTGATTCTTAATGCTTGCAGAATTCAAGCACACATTAACTAGTATATATATATCATGTAAGAAGTGTCTATATATTATAGACATGATATATATATATATATATATGTGTGTGTGAGTGTGTGTGTGTGTGTGTGTGCATGCGTGTGTGTGTGTGTATATCATGTGTAAGAAGCGTCTATATAGTATAGAAATAAAAGAGGATGTCTGTCTGTCTGTGGCAGCCATAACTCATCAGAGAATAAAGTTAGGAGCTTGAAATTTTGAGAGCAGCTTCAGGTTGATCATGGGAGTTGCAGTGCCGAATATAATTCAAATCGGCCTGCGGGGTCGTGTCCCCGGAGGTCACGGATTGGTCGGTCAAAATTTCAGTTTCTTGAGGATATCTCAGCAACTATTGGACCGATTTTGATGAATCCTACACCAATATCAATGTTTTGATGACATACATTTTATAGCTGAAAATGGACAAAATCAGTCCACTGGGTCGAAAGGTCTTCATGTAATGGCCGGTTCAAATTTTGGTTTTATGAGTATATCTCAGCAACGAATTGAAATAGGTTTAAAAATATAAAATTTTCATCAGTTATTTCTGTAAAACATAATTTTCACATTTATGGCATTATTGAAGTATAGAAATTTACTAACATTCCATATCTTACGTAAAAATTGTTGTTGAATTGTTTAAATTGTTGTTTATTTCATTGAAATATTTATTGTTTTTAATTGAATTATCTTCTAATCTAACATATAAAGGAGAATTTTTGTAAGTTTGTTAGCTTTGAATGCTTTTAATACGAGATAGGGAGGGAGAGAGATGGATGGTAACGGAGGGGGGAGATGGAGAGAGGAAATTAGAGGGAGGGGGAGGGAGGGGGAGAAGGGAAGGAGAAGGTGGGAGGGGGAGGGAGTTTATATGTTATTTTCCTATGATTTTCTTCCTTCATTCATCTAAATAGGAAAATGCAGAGCGGTTTTCTTCATTTTAGCTTTATTCGACGGTTATAACTGCGTACTATCTTATTCTTGCGATGCCTACATGTTACATGGTCGAAGGTTTAGATTCACTAAATCCGTTGAAATTCAACGGGCATTCCTGCTAGTTATAAATATATTAAACCTATGTTGTGTATACATAAATATACTAATATACTAATTAAAAAGACAATAGTACTTTTCATTACCAGTTTGTGCATTTATGAATGATAATATGAAGGTCTTACGGTAAGCCTCTTTATAGTGAACCTCCATTCATCAAAATGCCTAAAAGTTTGGTCCCTTCCATTTCGATATATGGAGGTTTTACTGTAATATTCAATATATTAATTATATAAATACATTTTCAGACTTATGTAATTTCACTTTTGTTTCAAAAAATTAATTAACTAATCTCACAGCAATGTCTTTTATCATTACAATGTTAAGCAGCATATCACGTAAGCATTTCTTCAAAAACAATTAGCATTAAATAACAACGACAAAATATTTCATAGAATAACATTTTAGAAGTGTAATTTTACTTACCTTAGCTTAATAGCATATTTATTTACATTCGTTGCTGTGAATATGGCCAACAATATGGAAACCATAATGGACCCATATAGATAGTTCATAAGGGTTTTTCTAATATGCTGTTAAAAGGCAAACGGACAGATGGATGGACTCCATATTTTTTCCATATCTAGTCCGAATGTACAAGTATAAATCCTGAAAATTTGGTTTTTATAGCTTACATAATTTTTGAGCTATTTTGTACATGGTCAGGCAGAGACAGATGGATGAACTGAATACATAAGCTCTTTTTTAATAAAAAAAAGTGCTAAAAATAAGCCATAAAAGAAAATAAAAAAACAAATGATCCAAATTCGTAATATGGAATCAAGGCAAATTCACTGGCTCTAATGCAGGGAAATGTGTCAACTGCACCTGCCATAAGCACAATACTGTCAACTTAGCATGGAACAGAGAGTATAGGGCATTAATTGCTTGTTAAGGAGACCATACTCCCACCTATTCCAATAAGCATTAAGTTTTTGGCCAACCCAATTTGAGTTTTATATTTCTATATTTAATTTTAATTTTACTTACAAGGAGAGTAGGGAGGCTAGTACCCTCGGATTTTGTTCAAATTTCACATGGTGATAGCTGATGTGTTCCGATTTAAAGTGTAACTTGCCGTTTGTGTGAATAGGCCTTGGTTGTCGAGATATCGCAGTTTGAATTTCGGCCGATTTCCGCGTGTGCGTTAAGACTCGTGAAATTCAAACTGCGATATCTCGACAACCAAGGCCTATTCACACAAACGGCAAGTTACACGTTTAATCGGAACACATCAGCTATCACCATTTGAAATTTGAACAAAATCTGAGGGTACTAGCCTCCCTACTCTCCTTGTTAGTTGAAATGCAATATTATAAGAATGTTTGGCAAAAGTTTTATACTACATTATTAAAAATTTTTTCTATCCTAGAAAAATCTGAATTTAAAAGATTTTATCAAATGAATTCCTCTATAGACTAAGCACTAGTATGAAAACTTCAAAATTATTCATAAATGTACAAATTTCTCCATAAATTACACCACCATACCTCCAAATTTTTACAAGGTTATCACATCCTCCTGAAACAATTCTCTTAACAACAGTAAGTCGAGGAGATGGTATATCTGTAGTTGAAATTGTAGCTGGACACCAAGTTACTGCATTGCATCCGATCTTAAAATAGACACATTTTAATAAATCCATTATCAATTTAAATGAGTTGCTTAGAATTCTGCAAATAATAATTGTAAATTTTCTCACCGTATGCGCATTGACAATTTTTTTGAAATCCCAATTCAAGCCTCCAGAATTAGTCAGGACTGAGATAGCACCATCGGAACTCCCACAAGCTAGTATTAGTCCATATTCATAAGGTGCCCATCTTATAGAATTAACTTAGAAGACAGAAAGAATTATCTAGTTAAAAATAACATTTTTATCATGAAAAGAAATTTACTGTTACAAACAGTGAAACACCAAGTTTATATTTATATCTAGGAATAACTTTCTATGCAATAAATTAGAGTAAACAGTAATTAGAATTTAAATACTGTTACATCAAGTCAACACTGCATCCTTTCTTCAAAAAATGTGACGATCCTCAACCAGGGACTTTGTTCGTGAATTAACGCCGCTGCATTATGCACCTGTCAAAAAAGATAAATGCAGGGTAGGCATAATTTTTTCTTTCTTCATACGTAGTAATGGGAAAGTATTGTGTTCATAATAAAATCGGTTTCGAGATTTCAATGGAAATACACGTTCTGAGGTCCCTTGAACACGTTTAGACTATTTTCGGAATCATGTCTGTGTGTATATCAGTGTGTATGTGATTGTGGGCACTCTAACTCAAAAAGTACTTGTCATATTAACACCAAATTTCATATATAACACTTTAGCATATATAACTTCCTGTTAACCGTTATTGTCCAAAAACTAATCAGTTCTTTGTGCTCATGCTAAAGTGTTATATATTACTGATTAGTTTTTGGACAATAACGGTTAACAGGAAGTCGAGGTTTATTCGAAACCCGATTCAGTTTTTGCGATATTTCTCCGATAATACGTCATTATTGTATACATTGACCATCACAAAAAATGTAGAAAATATAATTTCCTACATTTTTTATTTCAAACAATTTTCCATAGCAGTTATTGTTTAGGAATTATTTATAAATAATTGGTTTTTCGGGGTCCATCAAATATCTCCTTAAAAACATTGTTATTGGTAATCTTTGTGAGGACCAAAGTTGTAGAGAATAATATTTCTGCCAAATTTTGTTTGAAACAAATTTTCGTAGAACCATCCATTTCGGAAAAATTTCCTTTTTACTTTCTCATACAAAGTATCTTTTACTGTTGTGATCACGAAAAAAATCGACTCCGAGATTTCAACAGAAAGACACGTTTTGAGGTCCCTAGAACATGTTTAGACTATGAGAGTCCACGAATGCGGAGATGCGCTCCGTGAGGGAGTTGAAACTGGCAACAATGGGACGGCCAGGGGTGTTAGGTTTATGAATTTTAGGAAGAAGGTAGAAGGTGGGGGTACGGGGATTCTTGGGGATGCGCAGAGTCGGTGAGGCCTTCCTGTTTTCCTGGGGAATGAAGATAGGAGGAAATTTGGGAGGAGTGGAGGCTTGTGGGGTTGGAGGTGAGGGGGAGATAAAAGGTTTCGTCGGAGAGCTGGCGCTCGGCTTCTTCGTTGTATTGGGCACGATCCAACATTACCGTGGTGGTGCCCTTGTCCACGGGGAGGATGATAATATTTCTGTTATGTTTAAGTGTTGAAATGGCATGTCTTTCACGTCTGGTGGGATTGTCTTTGTGGTCAAGAAGGTCGGAAAAGTTGGGTTGGGAGATTCTGCGAAGGATATAATTAAGATATTGTTCTACCGGGTGTTGGGAGGGAAGGGCAGGTGGAATGTATTGGGAAGGAGGTTTGAAAATGGAGAAGGTCTGTGGGAGGCCGGGAGGAGGTTTGGGTGAGCAGAAGGTGAAGGGTCCCCTTTAGGAGGGTTGGTTTTTAGGTGGAGCATGCGAGCAAAGGCCTGAACGTTGGCAAGGAGACAGAAATGGTCGAATTTGGTGCTGTGAGAGAACAAGAGGCCACGGGAAAGGAGTGCTGTCTCAGCAGGAGTAAGTTCGTGGGAGGAAAGGTTACGTTTGGTTTGGAAGAGGTGGAGGTGGTAGGGGGAACAGAAAGGGAATTGAAGCGCTTCATATGCTTACAATTTGAGACAGAGATTTGTGGAGTATTGAGTGGAGGTGGGGTTAGAAAACCCAAGAGGTCTGCAAGGCAGAGCTTTTGGCCTATGAGTGGAGGAAGGGGTTGATGGCCTCACCAGATGGCAAAAATCGTAGGGGTAAACCAAGTTGGAGGTGCCGAACGCACATAAGTTTAAGTTTACGGAGTAGTCTACTTTGGTCCGATGTGAGGTCTTAAAATTCATGTATCTCCACGGCCATTTTCGGTGAAGTTATGCCACCCGCACGCATTCTAATGGTAGACTCCTTTATCATTGTTATGTTGCTTCGTGAAGAGTAGAATCTTTTTCATATATACAGCTTCAAATTCACAAATACTTGATATGAGTGAAGATTGGGCACTTCCTTTCTTGAATTTTATGTATGTACATCTTTGTTTGCATCTTTTTACAAGTGATGCATTGGAACGAGTTGGACTAAAAGTATCGTAGATGGCGTAACTTTATGGAATTTTGACATCTTGGAAAAAAGAAATTACTTTGTAATATTCAACAGTCTTTATTGTTTCTTCAATCACACACCGATCGGTTTCCACTACAAAGTCATTCTAAAGGTGTTAAGTCGGTTAGTAACACCATTAGAATGATTTTGTAGTGGAAACCGGTCGGTGTGTGATTGAAGAAACAATAAAGACTGGAATATTACAAAGTAATTTCTTTTTATCCGTTATCCCTACCTATTAAGTAGTTGGATTACGTACGCGGAACGTAATCCAGACGTACTAGAATTGAAACGATTTTATTTCATCTTGTGCAATCATGATTCATATCACTTTTTATTAAATGTTTTAGGGGTAAGATACTTAACTTATCCGAACTTTAGTGTACCCGCAAGAAACACTATTTATGACATTTACGGTCTATTCTATGGTGGTGTGGAAAATCAAGGTCGTTCGATATATCTCGCTCGTAACCATCGAGCTATCGAAACGAAATATATCGACCCTGGTGGAAAGCTGGGGTCATACTATAAACGAGATATATGAAAAAATCAGGTTTGTTCACCAAAAAATCAGGGGTCGTACTATACATGGAGTCGGCATATACACGAGTATATACGGTATGCATTTGTCGAAATCAGCTGTTATGAGAATTTTCCAGATACTACAACCTCATGAGGAAAATGAAAATATCTTTTTAAGATGATGGAATCATTTCATTCTTTTGTGAAGAAATGCATTCTACGCATGAAACAGTTTCGCAGATTTATTATTTCCCACTTCTCTTATCTTCAAATTAGAGAAGATGATTTTAACTGGCTCTGAATATTGGATGCCTTGATAAACTATCTAATTACAGTGTAACCACAATGGAAAGAGTACATCTATAATGGGAACTTCATGAAAGCAAGCAAAAACCAAGTTTATGTCTATTTCTTAATGTTGCATATATGTACAATTACCGCATTTCATACTCCCGAGATAATCCACTCTGTATACCCTTGAAGAAACATTTCAAAATGTTACCATGAGTCCCTTTAGTGCTGATTGCATTCCTTCTCTTTCCACTGTCCCTCATTAACACCCAACACGACTTAAAGAGTTTAGAACTAGCAAATTGGCTTTCTATGACAGAGTTCTTTTTTTCTTCCATGGGTCAATAAGGTGCTCTCGCTCTCTTCTAAAAGTTTGTGGAGAGTGCTATCTCTGACTCTGTTTCTTTCCACAAGAAAAGACTTAATTGGGTACATAACACTCTCAAGAATAAGATATGTCTGGCAGCTGATGATAATTCACCCCTATTTTCACACCTTTGTCTGGAATCTCTGGTGCTGCTGCAGATTCTTTCTGAGGTGAGACTGCACTAATGTCAACAATATTATTGCCGCTGAAATACAGACTACAAGAGCTTTTAGGCTTTTGTTAACTTAGAAGGAAGTCAACCCACATCCTATCAGATTATGTATTCTAATGTTTTAGTTTCTTTACAGATTCAGCACTGCTATATGCGTAGTGTAATCGCCCCCAGTCGCCCGGGCGATGATCACCAGAAAAGAGGGGGTTTGCCGGGATCCATCAAGGGAACGTAGGGTAGAGGAGTTGGAATAACTAGGCATTTGCGACCATACAGTTATACATCTTTATTCCAACTGACTTGTACATCATCTTTTGCCTTCCCTCGTTTCCGATCCCACGGTCACCCTTGGCATCCTTGCACAGCGAATTCCTCAGATAGGAAGAAGGGAGGAAGATGAAGGAATGAAATGCCCACACGGCAGTTCTAACGGGAGGAAGAAGAGGTGCGGAATACTAGGCAAAGTTAAAAGTCGGCACCTAGCTAGCAAGGAAGTGAGCTGGAAGGGGGCTGGTGGGAGTTGAAAGGTGGAGGAAGGGGAAGACATGACTCTGCTACTTTACACTGCTCCCTCCCACAAAAAGAAAATTGAACAGAGAAATTTTCTTAAAAAACATAAAACAAAATAGCTGAAACATCATTTGCAATACCATAATGTAAACCAAACAGTCCACAACACATAAATAAATGTCCATTACAATACAAAATTCTACATAACAACCCAAATATATCCTAAAGACCACAGAACATCATCCCTCCGCCTTGTATTCCCCGCTAGATGGGTTTTCCCCATCGGTCACGTAGTGTATTATTACCCTTACACTTCAGGCTCTGCTTTCCCACACACTTCTAGCTTTCCGAAGCCACATAATCAGACCCCCTAACAGTACAATGACCACTACAGGTGAACCTATTCCGATTCCCAAAACGGTTTTACATCTATCCATTTTTCCTTCCAGGCGTGACATTTTAATCCTTTTTATCATTGCGGCATGGTCCACCCTATTCCTGGGTTGATTTATATAGCAGTCTATTTCAACCCTTAGATTCTGAAGTCCTTCTCTGCCAGCGGAAAGATTCTTGTCCTCTACAGTGATCGCTATTTCTGGTGCATGGAACTGGAAAGCTCACCCCTGCAGCGATTTTCCCTAGTTCTACGCACTTAACAAAGCACTTGTCGAATAAATGCGACGAAAACCTAGGAACACCCTTCCCCCTGGAAAAATGAGTTCTACTACTCCTAACTACCCCTGGGAAAGAGTTTATATAGACTTGTTGGTCCATTACCCAGAAGTCGGAATGGGAATACCTGTGCACTCACAGTCATTGACGGTTTCACCAAATTTACCTTCATTGAACCGTTACGCTCTCAGTTAGCCTCCCAAGTTGTTTCCACGTTATTCCAGAAAATCTTTCCTAAATTTGGCTATCCTAAATTCTTGGTTTCTGATAATGGAACCCAATTCAGATCTGCGCTTCTGGCAGATATGTGTTTTAAATATGGTATAAAACAGATTTTCACAGCCCCTTATTATCCGCAACCTAACCAAGCTGAACGAGTCCACCGCAACCTGAAATATGCCTTAACCATCTTATCCCAACATGACCATAGGAAGTGGGATGAGTATGTGCCCAGCCTAACCTTTGCCTTCAATTCTGCCAAGCACAGCAGTACAGGATATACTCCTGCGAGGGTGTTTATGGGAAGAGAACTTCCTCACCCTCTAACAAATTTATGGAGAATTCCTCCACAAGCTCTGTCGGAGACGTTAACACAATCTGAAAGGCAGTCCCTATGGCAAGATGTGTTAAGAAATTTAAAAAGGACAAGACTTAGACAAGCAGTGGCATTTAATAGAAGTCATTCAGGGAATCCCTTTAAAACTGGTGATATGGTCTTGTATAAAAGGTTTCCTACTAGTTCAAAGGCGCTCCACCAAACCGCCAAACTCACACCACAATGGGTCGGTCCATTTTCGATTAAAAATTTTGTATCTCCTGTGACAGCTGTTCTGGAACTGTCACCCACTAAGGAGAGAATTGCCAATATATCGCATTTAAAATTATATCATAAATAATTCTGTTATCATATCTTGTATGTGCCGGCGTAGGGAATTAGCGACCCCATCGCCCAATGATACTGCATCATTGCAATCAGCCCCCAGAAGAGAATCTGGAAAAACATATCCATTTTCAGCTTAAGCTATGCCTTTGTGAATACAAAGATGATGTTCGAGGCAGCATACAGGATGATTAGACCTTTATGTTTGTCTCCATGGCTCTAAATTTTTATTATTTAAAGTAACCTAGCCATGCGTTTCTTATGTTTACTGGTAATACTGCCACTATTACCACAATAGTTTTTGTGCACTCTCCCCAATTGGGATAGTGTACCTTAAAATGTTTATTACACTGTATACTATAGTCAAAACAGCTGTGCATCTCAAACAGGGGGAATATACTAATTTAAAATTGTTTCACTAATCATAATTATCTGGACTATTCTAAATATTAACCAATGTTCTAATAATTATCTGTACCACTGTGAAAATTTAAAATTGTTTCAATAATCATAATTATCTGGACTATTCTAAATATAAACCAATGTTATAATAATTATCTGCACCACTGTGAAAATTAATTAATGTTATAACAATTATCTGTACCACTTACTAAGCTCAAAATGGTTAATGTCATACTGACTTGAGCCCTTGTCTTAGAAAATAACTGCTGGTAAGTGCCCAGCATAGAATACTGTTTACTTTACTTAATACTTTAAATTCAAAATAATCTTTTGTTAAATTTTGGTACTTCCCATGGTACTACCATGAACTCCTTTTTTTTCTTATAATATCCATTGTCTTTTAATGTGCCCTTATTGTAAGCCTAAGGCAAGGAGTGGGCAATAAGTTTTTGTATCTCAATTCACTGGTGCTATTCTGAAACCACACACCAGAACCCTTCATGATAATTAATATCCGTTATGGTAAAGACATAAGTGGGGCGACTGAATTTCCATCCAAGAAGACATCTCACTGCAGTGCTTAGTGAACACTTTCCAAACCTGCCTTCAAGGAGTGTACTAAACCCGAACAGTGTTAATCAGTGGTGAATGTTTTTCTGTTTCCCCTAAGAACTTCCACTGGAACAGGGGCGCAGACTCGGATTTTCAGAACAAAATAACATTTCCAGTGAATTATTCCCAATATGTTTGAATTATTCCAATGACATTAAATAAATTATATTAACAATACTAAAGAGAATTCGTGTGTGTGATCTAATATAAAGAGCGAGTAAGGAAGTGCTACAGAGAAAGGGTGTGGACAATTGGGGGAAGAGATGGTCCAGGGAA
The DNA here is from genome assembly GCA_036926305.1 of Uropetala carovei. Lineage (NCBI taxonomy): Eukaryota > Metazoa > Arthropoda > Insecta > Odonata > Petaluridae > Uropetala > Uropetala carovei. The sequence continues at coordinate 578,165 of JAXCHB010000099.1, read as the reverse complement.
TCTCCCCCCACCCTTCAAAACTTTATTTTTTTTCATTTTCTGAGGGAGGATGCAGCGATTTTCCCTAGTTCTACGCACTTAATGAAGCACTTGTCGAATAAACGCGACGAAAACGCAGAAAATCGCCGCGGCGCATTTCGCTGTCGGCGTCATTTTCGCAGTCGGCGAACAGAACATGGATGGCCTCACCGAATGGCTGCTCCCACACCAACGCGCTTTATATAGGGCGAATATTACCCCTATTTCCCATTCCCTCCTTTTCGCATGGTTATATCACATAATCAGAAAATTAACCAATACGAAGTCGAGGAGTCGCCCATTTAAGCTACCCGCCGTACCCCCCCCTCTCCCCTTGAGCGGCCACATGAGGAGAGAGTGGCCGTCGAGAGAACGAAGGCAGAAGCACCGGAATATACCGAGAGCGGAGGGTCGCCGCGGTGAGCGAGAGTAAGAGAGAGAGAGGAGTCACGGAGACAAAAGCGAGAAGAGTTGTTCCTCGCAAGGGAGAGTGTGCTAAAGTTTCCTGTCGGACAGACTGTAACGATAAGTTGACATTTTCTGAAGTGGTTAAGCTGCGAGACGTACGTCTCAAGAGCATTTGTGTTGTTAATACTTTATTTTACTTTATTATGTGTACGATATAGCATTTAGTTAGAGCCGTATGTGGCTATGATTTTTGGTCGCCGCACCCCGTTCGTATGATATTCCATGGAGGGTGGTGGGAAGTCTAAATTCTTCGCTGACCAAGTCACAATGCTAAAGTGATGGCATCTAAGTTTGAATATCGTTTTACTACAATTGGAAGAGGGTCTCAACATAAAGAAGTCATACTGACAGCTCCTCACTATTGAAGATCGTAACCCAAGTTGGGCACATGTAAACCGGACCTCTTTTCGATTGTGATAGCTCTCCATCATTTAAAAGGGCATATGCGTTCCTGTCTTCGCTAATAAGTAATACATCCTCTAGTTTCCACTCCAAATGCATATCGACGTTAGGGTTGTACACCGGAAAAATGTTAATCTCATACTGCTCAAACATTATCCTTTTTTCCCAGGGGAATTTCAATAACTAACCTTAATTGACTTCCTATAACGACCGCTGCAGCGTTGCCATCTCATAATACACATAAAGGGAGTCGTGTGTACAGGGTGCTATCATGTAAAAGGGTAAACGTATGTTACTCTCAATTCTCCTCAGTACCTGTAAAAACCTCTCTGGGGGGACTAAAACACTGCTAACCTTACCATGCATGCTCATCTCAAAGGTCTGACGTATATTTACTAGATCTATCCTAGCACTCACCAGAGCTTGCCCAATCTGCCATAACCCCTCTTCCGCTGTAACCGTACGTCTTAGTGCACATACCCCAGCCCTATTATTAAAATCTGCTACTCTGACACTACACTTCTAATAAAATTAGTATTGTTTTTCGCCATTTCTTCAAATTTTCTAATAGGGTTAACTGATTTGCAGCTTCGGCCATTAGTCTACTTTCTTCACTCTCCACGCGTGCTATTCTTTGGTGGATGGCCTGTAAGTCTTCGTAGTCCAAAGTTCCAAATACTGTTTTCAACAGGGTTCCTCTGGCATTTATCCACCCTCTCTTGTGTCTCCTTTTCTCTAATAAATCAACTAACACCCCCAGTTCTCCTTTCACACCTTCATATTCAGTGCGCAAGCATTTCAACGCCACCACGTAACTTTCCCCTTGACCTCAATCAGCAAGCTGATCCAAGATTTTATTCTCACCATTGAAAGTGTCCTTAAGTTTTTCATACTCCCAACCTAATTCTCATAGATTAAAATTAATAACAATCGTCAACCTATGCTCCAAAAACATCACATTCGACCGTCTTTCAAAAACAACATCATTATTTAAACTCATCACATGCGGCTGAGCCTCCTTAAGCTTTTCAAACACCTTCCGCAAACGTTCCACGTGTTGCTCCATGCTAGACCCAAACACGATGACATCATCAAGATAAACTAAACATTGCATGGGCTTCAACCCTCGCAACACGCCGTCCATCATATGTTGGAACGTAGCCTGAGCATTTTTCAGACCGAAGGGCATACGAGTATACTCGTAATGCCCACTATCAATATTAAACCCTGTTTTAGCCTGTGAATCGGGGTGCATAGGTATCTCATGATAACCGCTAGATAAATCTAAAGTTGAAAAATATTTACATTCCCCCAAATAATCAAGCGTCTCGTTAATATTGGGCAATGGGTATACATCCGGCACAGTCACCACATTAAGGGCCCGAAAATCAACAGAAAAACAATATTTGGGCATCCCGTCTGCAGACTTCTTGGGCATGATGACGACCGGGGACGCCCAAGAGCTCTCACTAGGAACTATTACTCCCGAACGCAACTGTTCTTCCACAATTTTTTCTACTATCATTTTTTGATGGTAGGGAACTCAATATGCCCTTCGGTAAATTGGCGGAATCCAGTGAGCAGTCAAATTGGTAGCTGGTGGCATCACTCTCGCAGAAAACAAGTCCTGATATTGTTCTAGCAACGGTAATAATTGCTTCCTTTCCCCAGCATTCAAATGGTTTAACTTTCCCGTAAAATCTCTCACTTTCTCATTCTCGGTAGCCACCCTGACAAACTTTGTTCTTTCTCCTAGAGACCCTTCTTCCGATAATTTTGTCTCACTCATAGTGGCCAAACGTGTCCCCTTCTGGAGACATATTTCCTCTGCCCCCATATTAATTATGGGATTCACTTCAGCTCTCATTAAGCACACAGGGACTTCACGTTCGCTTTCACATACTGGCTGCATCACCACCATCCATTGCTCACATCTTAAACTCTTTTTCAAACTTCCATTTCACAACAGTACTACACAACCCCCAACTCTCAAAACCCACGCACTAACATTGATCACCCCCCGGTGTCTATGCAAAAGATCTAGACCCAAGATCCCCTCGAACAATCACCTGAAGTCTCTACCACCTGCATCCCCATCCTGCATTTCAATGTCCCAATTCCTAAATCTATTATCTTCTCCGCAAAATGATATACTGTGGCCCCAGTAATCCCTCTAATTCTATATGGGGATGTCTTCAAGCCAGCGTCTCTGCACACACTCCGCACTATTAAAGACACCTGGGCACCAGTGTCGACGAACAATTTACATCTAGAGCCACACACATTAGCTTCTACCACTAAATCTCGCGTCTCCTGTGCCGATTCTACACGGGGAAGTAAGTCTCACTGGGGTCCGGGTGGCGTGGGTTCTCCAGGCCCGACGGCATTTAAAGAACCACTACCTCTTCCGGACCACCGGTTGCAACATTGTCGAGCCAAATGATCTCACGCACCACAGGAGTAATACCTCCGACCTCGGTTACACTGTCGCGTGATGTGGTCTGTAGCACCACATTCGAAGCAACGTCGATCAGCAGGGGTGCAAGGGGCAAGGGGGCTCTGCGGCTTCGTTCCACCTCTCGAATCCGCACAGCCGTCGCGATGGCAGAGTCGAAAGTCTCTGGAGTTGCCTGGTGACACAGCCTACCTAACTCCCCCGGAAGGCCCCTCAGGAACGCGTCGAGTGCTCTCTGGTCTGCCTCGCACCAGATTGTTTCCGCTTTTTCCGGAACTCTGGTAACCTCGTAGGTGTGGGAGTTGGCAAGCTGCACCCGACCATCAAACGCTTCGATGTCTTCTCAAGGCTCCATCTTCATTGTCCCCAACAGCTCTCGATAGAATCATGCCATCAATTTTGGATGATATCTTCCCACCACGCACTCTTTGAAGGTTAGGTAGTCGACCGGCATTCTTCTTTACTGCGGCAGAACTCCGCCGCCTCACCGCCAAGTCGCAGCCTTGCCGCCTTCAACGTCTCTTCTTCCGTCCATCCGCTCAACTCTGCTACTTGCTCCACCCGTTCAAAGAACGCTATGATGTTTTCTCCTTGGCAACCCAAAAAAACCTCAATGGTATTTAGGAGGGCGAAACTTTTCCTTAGCGGGGAAGGAGAATTCGGTCGTACTGCACCCTTAAGTCTGTCCTTCAACTCTTCATTCTCCTGCATCAACAATCGGATTCTCTCGCTAAAGTCATCAATTATGCTCTGTAAGTCCACTTCCTTACCACCGACACTGACGTGACCTGCCATCCTCCCAAACCCTTCGTCCCTCTGCGATATCAATGGTCCCTGGAATCAAACTGATCAATTAAAGATCCCACTTCTGACACCAATTTGTAATCGCCTCCAGTCGCCCGGGTGTTGATCACCAGAAAAAAGGGGGTACGCCAGGATCCATCAAGGGAACGCGAGGTAGAGGAGTTGGAATAACTAGTCAGTTGCAACCATACAGTTACAGAAAACCCTCGATTTGCGCCAGGGTTGCGTTCCTGGAGGAACTGGCGTAACTGGAACCAGCGTAAATGGAAACCATAAATTACATGTAAGTCAATGGGAAGTCAATGAATTATGTTCCAGGCACCCAAAAATTGACACAAGTAATATAATCTATACTAATATATAAAATCGTTCGTTTGTATGTATGTTACCGATAAACTCGAGAACCACTGCACCGATTTGGACGGGAGTTCACTGGTGTATTCCTTATACTTCCAGGAGTAACATAGGCTATATTTTTTTCAGGTCTGAAGGGTCACATTTTGGGGAAAAAACAAAAACTTGACACCCATTTTCCGTCAGCGAGAAAAGCAACTCCAGGCGTGCGCCACTTACTGTGCTATCTACTTCTGCCCGGTGGCAATCTTAGGAACTAGGATCGCATTCCCCTCTCACCTTCCCCTCTTGCCAACTCCTCACGCCTCAGCTAACACCCATTTACCACGTGCCGCTCACTACGCATGCGCAACACGTCTCACACGCGCACTTGCTCGATGCTCCGCTCGCTCAATTGGTACATTCCCGCACGCTTTCTTTCTACGTTAAGTTTTCAGCACAGCTTAGATTGTGTTTTGAAATTTCTATGGTTTTAAAATGCCGAAAGTTAGGTCACAGTTGTCTAAATCATCATTGAGGGCTAGGAGAGCAGCGCTATCGAGAAATAATGAAACACCCGAAGAAAGTGACTTACGACTTTCTCAAATGCGTTCAATGAACAATGCCAGGCGCCTTAATTTATTATGAATAGAATTATAAGGCAAAATTATTATTTCGTATCTTAAAAGAATTCAGTCGTCCTTATTGCCGTAAATTAGGTATATTTTGAATATGTTTACAGAATTCACCGCTACATGGTGGTGGCGCTGTATACTGGAAATTTACGAATAAGCAAAATATCTCCAAAATGCATGGTTCTACGAAAATTTGTTTCAAACAAAACTGTAAGAAATATTATTCTCTACAGCTTTCATCCTCACGAAGATGACCAATAACAACATTTTTAAGGAGATATTTGACGGAAACCAAAAACATCGATTATTTATAAATAATTCCTAAACAATAAATGCTATTGAAAATTGTATAAAATAAAAGATGTAGGAAATTATATTTTCTACATTTTTTGTAATGATCAATGTATACAATAATGACATATTATCGGAGAAAAATCGCAAAAACTGAATCGGTTTTGAATAAACCTCGACTTCCGGTTACCCAGTATTGTCCGAAAACTAATCAGTTCTTTGTGCTCATACCAAAGTGTTATATATGAAATTTGGTGTTAATATGACAAGTACTTTTTGAGTTAAAGTACCCACAATCACATACACACACATGCACACACACACGCGCACACACACATACACACAGACATTCCGAAAGTAGTCTAAACGTGTTCTAGGGACCTCAAAACATGTATTTCTGTTGAAATCTCGAAGTCGAATTTTTTCGTGATCACAATACTTTCCCCATACTATGTATGGAGAAAGTAAAAATAGAAAAGTATGGAAATAATGTATATTTAAAAAGTAAAAAAGAAAAGGCTAGCCGCCCCGGATTTTGTTCCGGTCATGTTAGATTATGTCCCGGATTTTCTTCTTCAGAAATCGTTTTGTCCTGGTTTTGATCCTTGAATATATATATGGTAGCACACCAAGTAACTACTACTGGATTTAATAATGGTTCACTTCAAACTGTCATTAACCCATGGGAATGTATGTGCAGCTTTGATGATATATTTTAGTGAGTAATTTGCCTTGTCGTACACCATTTTATGTTGTGTCAGTCACATTTATTTATTGATGATGTGTACAAGGTGTTCTATGATTTTTTGTAATGAGGAATTCAAAACAACATAGTTTGCATCAAGTTTTCTTTCAAGCATGATAAAACAACTTCTGAAACACATGAAATCTATCTATATCTATATAATTGAATGTCTGTCCATCTGTCTGTCTGTTCCTTATACATTCCCACACCCTTTGAGTTATCGGGACCAAAATGCAAATTGACTTCATATGACTCTACGAGTAACATAGGGTATCCGGGAATCCCGACAACCACCCCACACAGAGAGACAGAAATATTTTCTTTTTGTCATTTTCTCCATTTGAATAACATAGGGATGAATGCAGCTTATCTTTCATTTGAATTTTAAAATTACTTCGAAACATGGCATGAACTTGAGACTTGAATGGATCTAGGAAAAAAAGAACGTTTATTTTTATTGAAGACAGAATCCGAATCCTGATCGAATTAGCATAAAAATGCATTTAGAATCAATAAAATACGTGATTTTACCAGTTTTATTACAATACCCATTGTAAGCTACCTTGACAACTCCCACTGTCGCCAAAATTGAGAGTTCAATGCATTTATATGGGAAAAATTTTAACGTAATATCATAAGTCAATTTCTGTGTACGATTTTAATTTGTTTATATGGAAACCAAATATTTGGTGTTTTTAATTGAATTATCTTCTAATCTAACATATAAAGGAGAATGTTTGTAAGTTTGTCTCCTCCTAAACAATAAAAGCTAGAATAACTAAATTTGGTACGATTCTTCCTTACATCCTAACTTAGTGAATGGTCAAGGCTTGGTCAACTGGGATTAATCAGTGCTGCCAATATAGGGGATTACCATTTTTCCATAAGATAACACTTATGGATCCATTTCTTGACTTGCAAGGTATTCTTCCTTCAAGCCTTAAAATACGTAAATATGGACTGATTTTTTCTTTTTGCTTTATTCAACGAATAAAACTCTATACTATCTTATTCCTGCAAAGTTTACATGTTACACGGTCCAAGTTTTCAGAAATACGCTATTTGTTTCGAAATTTTGTGGATTTTTCGTACTCTTTCCGAGCGTTGCCAAGGCGGCCGTCATTGTTACCTCCAATTGAATTAGCTTCAATGAAGCTTACAAATAGACGAAAGTTTAGCATTATTCGATTTGCACTTTTGTTTAAGCAATGAAATGATCGATGTTTATGGGTAGCAACGTAAATAGATACTGAATATTATTCAGGAAGCGTTTATTGATTAAAGTAATTGAACCTTCTTTTGTCTATTGAATACTGGAATCTTACATTTTTTGTAAGTAAAATCATTATATTCTACATTATAATGTTTATTAATGTAAATAAGCTCACATATCTGGTGTACATTTACCAGTCAGTGTTCAGTCATGGACAACTGTACATTGCTTTTTCAAGACATAAAAGTAAATACCGTATATACCTGAATATAAGATGAGGTTTTGTTCCAATTTTTATGACCAAAATATCGCTAGTTGTCTTATAATCACGTGGTGCATAATAGTTTGACTGACAGAGGAACCGAATGCAGAGATAGCTGGAGATGGGAAGAATCGAATAGCTATAATCGAAATATTCAATTCTTAAAATCAATCGAAACAATCGATTATTAAAAGTAGTAGTAGAAAATGAGGTTCTAGGTAAATTCTTCGAAAATCAATTTTTCGAAAATAAATTCTTCGAAAATCAGTTCTTTGAACGAGCAGTTCTTCGAATGACAAATTCTTCGAAAATTGACAAGATTTTGGAAAGATATTAAAATATATACAAAAATCTTAACTTAAACAAAAATTAAGTTATCGATAAACTTTTTCTGATTTGAAAAGTATTTACGTTGTTAACCGCTTCCTCAATTATCGTGAAGATATTCGGCAAATGAGATTTTGTCAGAGCGATTATGTATCACTATTTTTCTTTCAATAGTTATATAAATAAATATAAATTATTGTGAAGGTTATTTTATTAAAGTATATTTAAAAGTAAAATTGATTATGCTTCCCTTTTTTGTCGGCTGGAGCATTTATTATTTGGTATTTTGAAAGAATGAAAAAGTCAGGCAAGGGTTAATTAACTTTGGTAAATATTTCAAATCATTAAAATATTTATTCACAGGACACATTTTATTTATTTTCACACAGAGTAACATGTTATAAAGAATTAGAGACAACAAGTTTTGGGTTCACATATGGAAATTATTTTTGTTTCTAATTCATTATAAAAATATAATTTATGCTACCTTTATAACTACACTTTATCGTACCAGAAGGAAGCACTACATTTTGTCGGCTTATCAATATCCAATATTATGTGCAACAGCACGCAAATAATCACAAGTGTTTATAGTTTCATCCCAATCAGCAACAACTCGCCTCAATCTTTCTGCACTGTCCCGATATTTTCTCCACTGACGCAGTGGTTCCTGACCACTGGTGTACTGCTCTAAGCGTAGTTCGTTCAGGCTCTGTTCCTTCTTGATTCCACAAATGAACTTCCAGATGCTAGGATGACTCCCATCCATTTGTTGCTGGAATCCTCTGTGCCATCCTTCAATATTGTTATTTGTTTTTGACAGTCTGTTAAGCACGCTTTCGTAACAGTTCCACATTTGATGCTTATAGATTAGAGGACGTTGACCCAAACGATGATCCGGACGCCCAATCCACGTGTCCTCAAAGTAATCAATAACTGATTGTGCTTCTTCTGGAAAAACGTCGCTGTTGCATAGTTTCAAAAGAGTTCACAACCTCTGCAGTGGGAACAAAAGCTAGAGCCAGAAGAATACAGAGCTTTAGAGAAAATTCCGTGTCATTCTCATATAATTCCTTTAAACCGTTTGTTTGAATTCTACGCAAAATACACTGGCAAAAATGGAAGAAGTATCCAGGGTGATTAGCAAGAGGAAATACACTCATCACTGCATTAATCATTGACATTTCAAAGTTGGTCAAAAAAGAGAGAGGGTCAGAAGCTGTCTCGAATTCCTTAACTTTTCTCAGAAGACGGGTATATGTTTCTTCCTTCTTGTTTGGTAGAACAGCATACACCAAAGGAATGGAGTTGTTAGCTTCTAACCCATGGAAGGTATAAAGCTGCTGAAATACAGGCGGTACAGTCTTAAACGTTCCATCAGAATACCAATTTCTGGAACAACTAAGATATTAAAAATTTTTCCTAATGGACAATATTAAAATGCAGTCGTCTAGAGGTCCAGAATCATATAGAAGAAACTCTTCCCTCCTTCAGTCCGCTTGTACTCTTCTTGAAGCACAATATCGCGATGGGAAATTGGAATAGCTGGTCCAGCATCTTTCTTTTTTATGAACATTTCTGATAATATGTTTAATGTTCGGTACATAGGGTAGTTTCGCAGCAGCAGCTTGACTGACTCCAACTGACAAGGAAGACACTACGTAGGTTGGTGTTTCGCGGGTGTTTCTTGCCCTTTCATGGATGGCTGCCATTACTCTGTCTGCATCTATGTGGCTAACATCCCCTAAATGGTTATGTTCGCACCTCTTATTCAAAATAGTTTGAGCTTTCGTTATAACTCTCGCTCCACACTTGGTAGTTTGAAATCTATCACACTTCCAATAAATTTTTTCTTCACCTTGCTTGTCTTTGTCCATCAAGCAGAAGTTTACGTTTTCCTTTCTCACTCATAACAAAATTCAACGCCATAGCGATACCTTTCCACCCAAAACTTATTTTCAAACTGAAGTGAATGTACAAGGCATTAATAAAAGTTTAGTTCGTATCTTTACATTGTAATCAATTAAATGTAAATTTTAAAACTGTATCACAATTTGATTTCCAATATGTAATAGAATTATGTGGAAATTTCAATTGTGATACAATACAATTCTTTAATTAAACTCGGGAACCTTCGCCTTCACAGTAAGTTGATTTTTTAAATTATAATTTTTATTAATTTTAATTAATAAAAGAATTCATTTTCCTTCATATTTAAACCATCTTATTAAACGAGTAATAAGCATGATCCTGTTAAATGTTATTATAATAAAACTTAAATAAAACTATTATCTAGTAAAAATATAAGACTGGTAAAAATAAAATCACGAGCAATTGAAAACGTGAAGCTTACATACGAAAACTGTAGTGAAAAGTATTGTAAAAGTATTTATATATGATCTCATTTGCCAAATATCTTCACGATAATCGATGAAGCGGTTAATAAGGTAAATACTTTTCAAATCAGAAAAAGTTTATCGATAACTTAATTTTTGTTTAAGTTAAGATTGTTCTATATATTTTAATATCATTCCTAAATATTGTCAATTTTCGAAGAATTTGTCATTCAAAGAACTGCTCGTTCGAAGAACTGATTTTTGAAGGATTGATTTTCGAAGAATTTGTCTGCTCCCAGAAAACGAATGGAATCAAATGTATTCGAATACAAATACTCTTTTGAATTTTATCCTATATATTATGTGCGTAGTGAAGCTGCGTGCATCCGTATGAAGCCTCGCATAATTATATCGGCATATTTCTCGAGAACCGTTCGTTGTAAAAGATATGCAGTAAACGGTGTTTTGTTTCTACTGGAAAACTATTTTCATTAGCTAAAGTGTCCCGGGTTCGAATCCAGGAGACAATTATATTTTCCCATAAGTTTACACAGGATTTTCGATTTTTCAGAGTGAAAGGTTTTTTTCCTTCATTCATTAAAATACGTAAATCTGGACTGATTTTCTTCTTTTTTGCTTTACTCGATGGCTACAGCTCTATACTCTATACTTATTCTTGCAATGTTTACATGTTACATGGTCGAATTTTTCAGAAATACGAATTCTTTTTCGAAATATTGCGTTGCCAAGGAGACTCTCATTGTTGCCTCCGATTCATTTAAGGCCAATTAAACCTTCAAACAGACGAAAGAAAAGCGTTATTGTTATCTTCTCTTCATTGATAATCTAAATAAACGCTTGCATTGACGTCGCCTTTATAGTAGGACCTGTAAGAAGTTAAAATCAGTAGTTGATAGACACTTGAAGGAAAGCAACTGTATATGTCAACTAACACTACAAAATTGCTTATTTCAATGGTTCAATGTTTATTAGTCAATGGTATAATAAACCTCTGTCATTGTGTGCATAATATATTTTTTCCTGTTATAAGGAGTTCAAAATGGGGGGTCGTCTTATAATCAGAGTCGTCTTATATTCGGGTATATATGGTATTTCAGCGAGGCATAATTACACAAGAAATGAAGCTGGATTTGACGAAAGTGATATGATAGGAAATACAATTATCGTTATATCTGAATGCAATAGGCTCGGAAACAGATTGTTACAAGCAAATATGATTAATTGTTAAGAAAAGTAATTGTAATTTAAAAAGTATCTACTATATATTTTAAAGAGTTTTTATGTTGTGCTGTAGTAGCTTCACTAAATCCGTTGAAATTCAACGGGAAATTCTGTTAGTCTTATATAATAAAATTGAATGTCTGTCCATATCTGTCCGTGTGTTCCTTATACATTCCCATGCCCTTTGAGCTATCGGGACCAAACTTTGCAAATTGACTTCATATGACTCTATGAGTAATATAGGGTACCCGGGATTTCCAAAAGTGACCCAGGTTCGAATCCAGGAGACAATTTTATTTTCCCATAAGTTTACACGGGATTTTCAATTTTTCAAAGTGCAAGGTTTTTTTACTTCATTCGTTAAAATACATAAATATGGACCGATTTTTTGTTTTTGCTTTATTCGACGGCTAAAACTCTATGCTATCTTATTGTTGCGATGTTTACATGTTACACGGTCGAATCATTCAGAAATATGCAATTGTTTTCAAAATTTTACGGATATTTCGTACTCTATCCGGACGTTGTCAAGGCGACCGTAATTGTTGCCTCCGATTCAATTAACGCCAATTAAACCTTCAAATATGTGAAAGAATAGCGTTTTCGCTTCGAACTGTTGTTTAAGCATCGAAATTAATGATGTATAGCAACGTACATAGTTAAGGATAATTATTCTGTTGGCTGCGTATGGGAAGCGTTTATAACGACAATTCATCGTGTGTATGATGGAATCTTACCTTTTAGTAAGTAAAACCTTTAAATTATACATCTGTAATGCTTACTAACGCACATTTATAATACTCTCCATAGAAGTACTCAACATAAGTTTGTGGTTGTGAATAAAACGTCTAATCTATACAAGTTTTTCTAGGACGCCAACATTTCCCCAGAAAGTGACAAATGCTTCTTTGGTTCATAAATGACACACATACCACGCAGCAATATATGGGGCATTTGCTGTAATTAGAAGTATGCTTTATTAAAGATTCGATCCCATTTTGATTGTTCTTACAAGTTAAAATTCTAAAGATTTATGGATTACAGTGTAAAGGCGACTTTCTCTTGGTCACTTAGTTAGGCGTCTGGCATAACCCGGGCATCGCCGGGTACTTTCAGCTAGTACTATATAAAAGTAAAATTCAGATTATGTTTGTTCTCTATTCGCGATTCCAGCAAAGGAATACGCCAACTGGTGGCAAAGGTCGTAACTAGCGCTTTGGTGTCAAGCCTGAATGATGCATATTTACATTGCATTGGTAAGCGTAGTCTCGCAACGTGTGTTGAAGTTCCTTACTGCGTTATCAACGTTCAATCTGTTCTTTTCATAACTATCATTCATTTCATTCACTATTCATCAATTCAGAACAGTTCTTTTGAGAACTCCTCATCAAAACCATTTCTTCATTCTGTTCATTTCTTCACCTCCATTCTTTTCATTTCTTGTTTAACCCCTCAAGCGCGGAGGACATTTAACTATAATACGTCACGCAGGTCGGAAGAGATTTAGGGAAATTCGCAGTTTTTGCGCGAAACCATATAAAAATTCGTAACTTATTAGATATTTATGGAATTTGACTGAAATTTTTTGAGGTTTTACGTAAAACTATGCATATTTACCTATGTTTTTCACACCGTCTTAGTTATTATTATTCGCGTGAAATACGCCTATGAATTCTTTCACTCAATCACGGAAGCCATTTACTCAGTTTTTCTTTATTCAAAGTTTACGGAGTACTTCACATCTACTGTTTTATCTTGGATTTCAACTTCTTCCCCGTAAGTTTTTCAGAAAAAAAACCTTCAAATAAGGATTCTTACCCCTCAGCGCCGTCCTGTGTACTGGGTACGCCGCGGAGATTGCTAGCTTTCTTTATTTTTTTGACACAGTAAATTTTCTTAAATATGGGTAACCTTCATAATTTTAAAAGAGGAACCTTTGGCCTACCTATTCAAAACTATTGCCATGGTCTTGTTTACATTAGCTGAGACAAGGGGCGAATGAAACACAGTATCCTTCTCCGTGTATACAAGAAATGACCGTAAGTAGCCAGTCAAATCACAGAGCTCGAAGGTCTTGATTCCGAACTTGGAGATGTCTGATAGCAGACAAATGGGGCCTATATCCTCATCTTACACCTCACAGTTGCTTTCGTGCAAAGATTTCGTTGAATAGGAGCTTTTTTAGAAGCCAAAATTCCCCAATTCTCCTATCTACGTGAAAATTTAATCACAAAACTTAACGTATAATAAAAGTAAAAAGAAGGAGAGTAAAAATTACAGAATTAAGCACAATAGGAAGGCCAAAGGTTCCTCTTTTGAAATATATAAAGGTTATCCATATCTAAGAAAATTTACTGTGTCAAAAAAATAAAGAAAGCTAGCGACCTCCGCGACGTTCCCAGTACGCATGACGACCGCATGTGGAGTTTCCGTCCGACGTTCCCAGTACGCATGACGACGCTGACGGGTTAATTACTTTCATCCTTCGTTCACACGACTTAATAGTCCTTTTAAGAACTTCATCAGTATCATTGTGTGGTACAGTTACCTTATTTGTTAACGGAAATAATTATGGAAAAGACCGGGTTGAAATTCTCACCGAGAAAAACTTCGGCGAAGCGAAACTGTTGTGTTCCACAATGTTCGTCGAAAGCCTGGTCGAACCCTGATCTCCGGTTTCATACTTTTCATCGGGAAGGCAACTTCGTTTTTTGACAAATAAATGGAACATACGAGAAAGGTGCGACAGGAAGGAAGGCTTGGATAAGGCTGTTGAAGATTGGGAAGCCGATAACCAAGAACATGTTTGTGTGCTCGCTTCATTTAATATTTAAATAAAAATCAATAAACATTTTTAAATTGTTTTATGACTTAATATTATTTATTAACATTTAACTGAGTGTAAAACATATCAATTGTAATAATAGGCTCTTGTCAGGTGTACTAGCGTTCCGCTTTCTGCGTCGCTACACCTGCATGCGAAGTAAAAATATTATGTTCTGAAAGTACAAAATACAACAAACCGCCGATAATTTATGTCGGTTTCTTTTTAAAGATTTTTTTTGCATTTGTTTCTTTTCTATTGTGAACTTCTGGCAACCCTATTTATATAATAAATTAATTCAGGCATTGCATTAATAAATACATTAAAATTACATATGAAATTAAATAATACTCACGTATTTACGTACCAAAGAACGGCTGCAATGTGTTTACATTTTTCCGACAGTCCAGCCTTGCAACTGCACATCATATTCACCAAGCAGATGCTACAATCTTCTAATATCTTTACCTTCCCAGTAATTTGTATCAGGAAAGAGCCGCTACAAATTACTGGGGAGGTGAAGATATTAGAAGATTGTAGCAACTGCTTGGTGAATATGATGTGCAGTTGCAAGGCTGGACTGTCGCAAAAATGTAAACACATTGCAGCCGTTCTTTGGTACGTAAATACGTGAGTATTATTTAATTTCATATGTAATTTTAATGTATTTATTAATGCAATGCCTGAATTAATTTATAATATAAATAGGGTTGCCAGAGGTTCACAACAGATAAAGAGAACAAAAAATTATCTGAAATTTTTTCAAATGTATGATATGTTATAATTTGTAAATAGTAGTATATGTGTAACTGTATTGTAACTCCTGCCTACGGGAGGCCTTCTGAGGGGTTCCCTCCCGTCCCTGGGTAAATACCAGGCAGGGATTGTGTGCGCTCCCCTCTCAATATGTTACACACATATTCGTGTCATGACGACGTTGACATCAGGACGGATCTATTTAATATTTTAATACTAATTATTATTATTTTTTAATTAAGCTATACTTTTCAGGGAAATTGTAATTTAAGAGTTTGCACGGGAAATTGCAATGTATCCCATTTTAAATGTTAATTTTATTATTCAATTCTAAATCCCTTTGTGTGAAAACGTGCTTTTAGTAAGTTGGCACTTAAATGTAATGTTGTTGTATTATGAGGTGCTTCATTTGGTGTATGAGATGTGGACCGCTGCCACCGGGACCTGCTCCCAATTGCAGCGTTTTGCTTGATAATAATAATAATAATACCGCTGGTTTGAAGAACTAGTCCCAAAATAGATACAAAACTATCCTTCTTCCCTCTGCTGCCCACAAGTCCAGCTTTAAGAACGCATTCCCCTTCAATAATATTTCTTGAACCAGGGTTTCCTCCTAAGAAATTCACCATCTCTCCAAACGAGAGTGATAATTTCCCACTCATTGTTCTTCGCAATTAATGATAATGACGAATGATATCAAACACAGAAACACACGTTTAACGCCTTTAACTACGAAAATCTTATCACCAATGCGTCCGCCATATTGCAAAATGACGTCACTGATTGCAGCGCCTCTATAGTTGATTTGAGTCTCCAATACAAATCCAAACCTTTGAAGATCTCATCATGAAACTTTGCATAAGTATTTCATTTTACCTTGCAGGTAACGTAGGCTATATGGAGATCAAAAATTTTAGGGGGGAGGTGGTGTTTAATTCAATAATTATTTTCCCATAAGTTAAACATGTAATTTTCAATTTTTCAGAGCCCTAGGTTTTTTATCATCATTCATGTGAATAGCTAAATATAGACTGACTTTCTTCAATTTTGCTTTATTTGATAGCTAAAACTGTGTACTATATTATTCTTTTACATGTTACATGGTCGAAGTTTTCAGAAATGCACATTCTCTTTCGAAATTTTGTTGATTTTTCGTACACTTTCTGAGTGTTGCCAAGGCGACTCTCATTGTTTCCTCCAATTCAATTAGCATTGATTAAGCCTTCAAATAGAAGACTAGTGTTATTTGCTTCGCACTTTTGTTTAAGGAATAAAATTATTGTTGCAGCAAAGCCAATGTTCAATTATGCCTCTTCACAGGTGTCTTGCTTACGAGACAAAAGTAAACATTTCAAAAAGGCATAAATACGCAAGAAATGAAGCAGGATTTGGCAAAAGTGATATGATAAGAAATAAAATTATTGTAATATTTAAATGCAATACACTCGGAAACATTTTTTACAAACAAACTTGGTTAATTGTTAAGAAAAGCTAAGTGAAAACGTACCTATATATCTTAATTATTTTTGTGAATATTTTTAAATTTCTTGTTCACTCAATTTAGTGAGTATCTTATAAGCATTTTTTCAGGCCCCCCAAAAATCATGAGATCCCAAAGCATTGCATGGGCTTCCACCCCCCAAGTTGCACCTCTGAAATGGAGTGACCTGCAAACATTCAACTTGAATGTCACTAGTTAGAAGAAAAGTTTTTTCCAGCCAAAAAGATTATGCATTATATTAAAATAGGTTTTGTTTGAATTAAGATGCATAATTAGTTCTAGGGACATGTATATTTGCTCCAATACATGCATAGAATAATAATTGTAATGTCTAAAATAAAATCTGGTAATAAGCAGGCACATTTGCAATTCTATTATATTTCTTAAGATTAAATAGTAAGATACCCTCATCCTAAGAATTTAAACTTCAACCAAATGTTTAAGAATTCCTTCATCAGAGCATACAATCAAAAAACTTCAATGATACAAACAATGATAGAATTAAGTGCTCATGTTTTTGTCAAAGCAAAATATTCTGTATGATATCATTGAAATACAACAAAATAAGAATGGGAATGTGTTGCAGCATGTACATTTGGGTGTTTTTATTTACTTTAGTGCTTTTAAAAAATGGCAGTACATACGTTCTTTCCAAGAAATGGAAAGGAAGGAAGACCTGCAAAATATCCGAATCTGCCATATAACCAAGAGCGTTATAAATGGGGAGCAGTGTATTGGTAATAATGTAGTACCATTATTCTCTTAAGTTACGTGGGTGAGCCAGAAAGTATCTGCAATGTATTTTTTTAAATTAATACAAACACAATAGAGAACGTACAACAGTATCATTTTTAGGGGCGTTTCGCTTCCAGCGTGAGTGCCTATTATCGTCGGTCGGTCAGTCTGTCCGTCCATATGTTCATTCTCGGCTTCTACCTAATGGATTTTCATGAAATTTGATATTAAGGACTTGCAAAAAAATATAATAAGAAAATCGCACAAATGAATCACGTACTCCAATCAGGGGTACCACTTTAATGGTGACAAAAAATTAAATTTTTGTCATATCTCGTAAAGTTTGCTCATATCAAAATATTTTTCAAATTAAAGTTGGAGAACTTGTAAAGAAGAGTGTTTCCTTTCCTATACATTTTTATTGTAGGGGTTGCTGTTATCTAGAAAATCGAACAAGGTCTTAAATCGAGTTGAACTTAGAAAATTTCTTGCATAATTATTTCTTCATTGATGCTAACATAATCTCACTTACAAACGTTTAATTTACTTACGTGCGCATGCAGTATTATTAAATAGGAGGAAAACGGATTATTTATGATGAAGAAAAGAACTTTAAAATGCAATTTCCCTTACGTACAGCTATATAATTTCTTTCTAATACTCCATCGCAAGAAACGTGCCCATTTGTGATACGTTGTACACTTTCCTAACTTGTTCAATATAGTTCCCCTGCTTTTCAACACACTTAGTACAATGCTGCACAAGCTTCTGTATGCCCTCAGTAAAAAAATGTTTTCAGCTGAGTGACAAGCCATGCATGCACCGCTTCCTTCACTTCTTGGTCACTGGCAAATCAGCAGCCTTTAAAGCGTCTTTGAGTGGACCAAAGAGGTGGTAGTCCGAAGGGGCGAGGTCAGAGCTGTACGAAGGATGCTCCAACACCTCAAAGTGCAGTTGCCGGAGGGTTTCAACAGTCTGGGCGGCAGTGTGTGGATGGGCATTGCTGTGCAACAATGCAACATCTTCCGGCAATAGTCCTCTTCTTTTGCTTCAAATTGCTGGCTTCAGCTTGTCTCGCAGCATCTCACTGTAACGATCGCTGTTTACTGCTGTGCCCCTCTCTTGATAATGTTCCAATATTGGCCCTTGTGAATCCCAAAAAACTGTGAGCATCACTTTTCCCGCTGTTGGTTGAGTTCTGAACTTTTTTTGACCGTCGATTTCCGATGTTTCCATTCCAAACTCTGGTGTTTACTCTCTGGCTCGTAGTGGTGGACCAATTTTTCGTCCCCAGTGATGATGTGTCTCAAAAAGACATCACCTTCTTTATGATAGTGGTTCAAAAGGCATAGGCAGATGTCCAAACGGTTGCGCTTGTGCTCTTCTGTGAGTTGTTTGGGAACCCATCTCACACAGACTTTATGAAAGTCAAGTCTGTTGTGGATGGTTTCACGGGCAGAACCATGACTGATTTGCAGGTGATATGCCACTTCATCGATAGTCACCTGTCTGTTATTCAGAATCATGGCGTGGGTCATTCAATGTTATCATCAGTAGTGGACATGGAGGCACCCCGATTGTTCTTCATCAGTGACACTTGAGCGACCGTTTTTGAACATTAATCCAATCATACACACTCTGCTGTAGCATAGCACTGTTCCCATACTGTGCTGAAAGTCTTCGATGGATATCTGCCCCTGGTACACCTTCAGTCCACAAAAATCGAATCACTGCATGCTGCTCTTCTTTGGTGCATACAGCAAGTGGAGTGTCCATGTTAACACCACTACAATGACACAATAACTGACCATTCAAGGTCGAAACCACACCAAAATGACTAAGAGAGTCCACACTTAGTATTGTGCATGCAATTAGTAGCGCAGCCAACAAAACAAAAATTTAAAAAATACATTGCGGATACTTTCTGACTGTCCCTCGTATATGTTCATGTATTCACATAGTAACTTAGTTCTTACCTGATGACTCATGACCACAATATTCAAATATTTTTGTCCATTGGTTGGTTTCTTTCCATATGATAACCTTTCTATCATAAGAACAAGAAGCTAGAAGATTTCCAAAACTTTGATGTGACCATGCCACTTGCCATACCTGTGGAGAAACAGCCCTTCCAACTTTAAATCTGTAATCTAAATCAGTTAACATTTTACACTAGTACATAGACTGATATTTCTATCAATAAAAATAGGAACGTCAACCCCTTCTCTTACCATCCCAAGTTGGCTCTATGTATCAAAAATTATTATCCCTAGATAACTTGGGCATCACATGCCACATGTGGCTCACACAACAATTTCAAGTTTCTTACAATGGCTTTTTGAATTTTCCACATTACTTAGTTGTGTCAAATAGAGATGGCACTGAGCTCATCTTGGCCATAAAGCACCACATTCCTCATTTTGTCACCGCAATATCATATCTATCCATGATACCTATTGTCTGCAGCATAATCCAATCACCATTTGATGTTTGCATCTGTAAAATCCATAGTTTGTTTATGTTATATCATCTGAAGTTTCTTATTGTCATCTGCTGTAGGTATGGGTGAGCTAGTGATCATTGTTAACTAGCTGAAGCCCATGTGAATCATTTGCACAAAACATTTTTCATATAAGGGGGGAGCCGTGGTGTAGTGGCGCAGGTGCTGGCCTGTTACGCTTAGGAAACTCGGTGCGAACCGGGTTGCTCGGCCCCCCATTTGCGTGGTTATGAGAACACGCAAATCAGAACCCTGTCCTTTGGAAGGGACGTAAAGCCGTTGGTCCTCTTGGTGTTTCTCATTAAGAGTAGGCTAATGCCGGCACCGGGATTCTCTGCTTCTCTCCTCCCTTGCTTTTTGATTTAGACTGAGAAGCCTTCTAGCACTGGAGTCATTTGAAGTCACAAAGTCTCTCAAAGGACGGGTAGAGCATATACGTCACAAGGTCACGTGACAACAGCATAGCTTTTGGGTTGTGGGATAGATGTGATGAGCAGGCTGAGCTAGGTGCACTAAAACCACGTGAGTTGTATCTATTTGAAAGTGTTTTGACTAAAGTTCGTCAATATGGTACAATATTGTGCTGTTCCTTACTGCAAAAGTTCTTGCAAAAAACACCGGGAATATCTTTTCATAAGTTTCCATCGGATAAGGAGCTGTTTAAATTGTGGGCCATCAAAATACGATGAGACGAAAAGAAGTCGAAGATTTCGCCTACAATGAGAGTGTGTTCCCGGCATTTTTTTATATGTGACTTTAAAGAAGTATTTTCCGGAAGGAAATTTCTTAAGAAATCAGCCTTACCGAGTGTATTTTGCTTCACGTCACCTAGGAAAATGGTGTGAGGCTATAGGCATCCCGGTATTTATACCTACACGACCACTCCCACTATATCGGCCCAACTACTACATTCTAGAATGATATAAAATATTCTAGAAAAGTTTACAAGTCAATCGAGAATTTTCTAGAATATACTACACAGTTCTAGAATGTTCTAGAACATTCTGGAATTTTCTAGAATATTCTAGAATTTTCCAGAACGTTCTAGAATGTTCCTGTTCTGAAATGCATTTTACAGTTGAAATAAACCCTGTGATATACATACTTATACAGGCAAAGGCATATTCGTAAGCGTAAACAAACATAACCAAAGGGCATCCCTAAAATTTTTGGTAAGGGGTGAATAAAAAAATTGGAGACTGTCGTAGGTGGGGGGGAAGTCCCACATCTCCAGGGATGTCACATTTTTGGGAATCGATTCAGTGTTTCTGGCACAAAAGGTAAACATTTATACACACACTACAGAAATAACACAGTAAAACTTGTTTATAATGATCACGCCTAAAACGAAATCTTGGCTATAACGAAGAAATGTCTCGGTCCCTTGAACTTCTCCATAAGGGCATTGGTTAAATTTCTCGGATGTAACGAACACGCATTTTACGAATTCTCGGCTGTAACGAACAAATGTTTGGTCCCATGGCAAAAAATTCCCCATATATAACGAATTTTGGTGAGCAGAGCGATAAGTAATGAATAGTTTCCACCCGTTTACCACGCACTTGTTCGTAGAGGTCCCCTTCCTCCACCTACCCCTTCCATACGAATTTCCACGATCCCTTTGTTTTGAAATTGATATTAAAAATGTGAAATGTTTATGTAAATTAATGACCATTATAATAATATTAATTGACCAATTAAAAAATCGTATGTAATAGCAGTCGAACATTTTGCATGCCGCGAAGTTGATAAGCATCTCTTTGCATATGTAAGTACAGCATTGAAGTCGACTCACTGCAAATACAGTAAAAGCTGGGTTACCAGGCTATCTTTGGGATTGTGGAAAGCCGATTAGGAGAAATATCAGGTCAGGGGAGCGATTTTCGATTTTGACATCGCAAATTTAGCAATAACCAAACAAAATTGGGCTTAGGTTCACTATCGTACTCCCCAAACATAACTATGCATGAGGTTTGCATTTTACATTTTCATTCTTCCGCACGTAGTTAGATATAGACACTATTTACCCATTCTTATTTAATACGTTGCTATGCTTACATGCAAAACAAAAAGACTATAGAAAAGTTTAGGGCGTCCGGGAAGTTTGGGGATTACGGCAGTGAACCTGTTCCCAAAATTGAATTTATTGGATTATATCTTTCTTATTTATCTTTATTTATTCTATTAGAAAAGGACGAAATTATTTAATTCTTCTGAAAATTTCTGTGAAAACCAGTCATATAATATTTCATCCAGTTCCTCATTTTTTGGCTTATGAAGCGTATGATATTTATTAATTGATTTACTTGTCTCAGAAGATGACACAAATTTTATTAATTTAGCCTTTTGAGCCTTGATATCTTAGAGCATGGAAGATCCGATGTTGAATTCTTTTGCTATGGCTGCTCTATTTTTCCTTTTTCAATTCGTTTGATCAGCTCTAGCTTTTGTGTTAGCGTTAAACCAACCTTTTCTCTCCTGTTCCTTGCTTTTAGGTATTTATTTTGATGCCATATTCAATGGATGGGTAATTTTTTAAATAATAAAAAGCGATAAAACTGGAAATTGTAGAAGTACACCAAAACATCTAGACAATGCAAATGGCTTATGTAAACAAAAACGCCATGGTTACTCGGCAGCCACAGAAGTATACGGAGTAAATACGTAATATATACATCTTATATTTTAAGAAATTTTAAAATGAAAGTTGTGGTATTACACATATGCTATTCACACAAAAATTCATAAAAAAAGAAAAATAAATACAAAATGAATTGTATTTGTGTAATTGCCGATATCTAAGGCTAGCCGGTTCTAAATAGCCGGATAGCACAGCTTTTACTGCATGTATATACGTGTTATATGGGATGTATAGGCCAAAAACCGTTTCTCGTATATAACGTAGTCACGCTTATAACGAAGCAATGAGTCGGTCCCCTCAAATACATATTAAACGAGTTTTACTGTATATATGGTGCTCAAATTAGGTTTTTTCGGGTTATCCCGCATAAATTTTTTGCATTAACCACCGTTTCCTCTCCTTTGCCGGAGACTTCTTCAGGGTGATCTGGCCGGGTGTCATCATGTATACTTTACATATACTATGGTAGCAGAGGAGGAGTGGGTGGTTTATAGGAAGGGGAGGGTTGGTGGTGGGGTGAGTTTTGCTGTGGCATTTGTCTTATCATGCTGTTTACTATCACTGGGGTCCAAGTGTTGCTCAACTTATAGCCGCTGCCTCTGTTGAAATTCTTACCGTGCTTCCTTATTTCTAATGCCTCCCATATTACCCATTTTCCATAAAGTTTATATAGGGGAAACAGGGAGAACGATGAAGACACGAGTAGAAGAACACAAAAGAGCCATTCAACTCAAACATGCCGACAAATCAGCAGTAGCAGAACACGCCGCCAGGGGACACGAAATAGATTTCGAAAATAGAAGAATTCATGCGAAAGAATAACTTTATGGAAAAATTAAAAAGAAAAATCGAACGAGTGCGGGAATTCCCCATAGGTGTGTTCTCTCCCGGATTAAAGAAGTGTCAGCGGCTCATGATAAATTCGATGAACACACATACCAGATGCAAACTTATTCTGGCAAAAGTATAGATAGAAATTGATAGTAAATATTTATTGATTGCTTATTCTGAGTAACAATAATGAACTTAAAACTCATTTTAAAGGTACTGCTTTAATATTATAAAAATATTATGTCATCTCACTCATCAAAATGTGTGATCTTGAAGACGGCGGTGAATTTAGACCTTCTGGGGCCCGTGACGTTATAAAAATTCGGACCCTCAATATTATGAATTCTCATATACACAAATTACTTATCTATTATAAATAGCTGCTTCTTACATAGTATATATATGTGTGTGTGTGTGCATGCATGCATATATGCACACACAAGTACACACACAGAATCTAAATGTTTAGGTACTTCTACAAATGCAGGACGCTAAAATTTGGCAAGATGATCAGTCCAAAAGAGAAATAATAAATCCCAAAATTTTATATTCCGAGGGAGTATTTTTGGTCCCAGACTTTATTTTCCAAATCCCATAAGAAAATCATTGAAAGTGTTCTTTAATTACATATTAAAATTACTCACAAAAACTTGGTATTTGCACAATAATACGACAAATAGTGAAAATTATTTTTTTGAGGAGATAATAGGAATTCAAACCAAGTTAGCATGAATATTTTAGACTAATAGCATTAAAACGTGTTTAAAAAACCTGTCTCAATGGCAAACTCTGTCTAACATGACAAAACTGAATACTGGTCTCCCTCATTGAATCAAATAGAAAACATTTCTATCTGACATAATTTTAAAGGGTGGGTTGGAGACTATGGCGAATTAGTTATTTCAAAAAACAAGAAACTCCTTAACCGTAACAAGGTAAATATCTAGAGCCACAAGCAACCAAAATAATAAAAAAAAATATATATATATAACTACTTACAGGTTTGGGGGTTTTTAATCCTCGCCAGGGACCCAATGTCACTCGCTCATTCACTCTCTCACTCACACAAGAAATAATACCGGATTTAGGGGAAGTTACTCCTTGCCAGTGATCCGGTATCGCACACGATGTCTGCAGGTTTATATGTCTTCCGACAATGACAGGGACCTGTCAGACAAAACACTCACTCTCACACGCATACAAGAAAACAATCACAACTCTCTAGATATCCGGTAAAACACTAGATACGTATTTCAAGAGTAAGGCTCTCTTCATCAGTAGTTGATGTAGAATGACGGTGCGGTACGTGGTTAGGGGTATTTATACGGTGGCTTGTTTGTGTAGAAGTGAAAGTGGCTCTAGATATTTACCTTGTTACGGTTAAGGAGTTTCTTGTTTTCTGACATAATTTAAATGAAAATAATTGTATGCATCATTCTGTATGGATTTTATATTATTATCTTATTATTTATTATTTAAAAAAAATTTGCAATGATTGGAGATTGAAAATTTGTGGAATAGTTTTGCAAATATATATAATATAAATATAGGCAGGTATTGTATCTTTTATTGATTTTTAATTTCCCTTAAAGAACACAGAATACTGAATAGCAAAAATAAGGGAGTATTTATAATTAGTACACAAAATTTATAGAAAAACAGCAGTTTATATAAATATCATAAAAAGACTATGTAAATACAGGAAAACAAAATGCTAACATTTATTTTATTACATGCAAACATTGAAAATTTTCAAGAGAGTTACATTAGTTAAAACAATCAAATAAAACATCCAAAACACACTATACAAATCATAAAAATTACAACCATGATTTGTTTGTACCCAGGTGTGATTAACTAACAATTTACAAATTTCTTCTCCTACATTTAGATTTAGCAAAAATATCTATTATTAGGCTCGGGTCTATATTATTTAAAATATCATTCTCAATGTAAATTAAAGCCAAGCAATTCAAACGGCTGTCACTCATTGTGTTTCTCTGACAGTTTTTCACTTGTTTAAGGGCAGAAAATGGTCTTTTGCCTGAAGCATTTTAATCGGCATTGTTAACAAAATCCTTAATAGAATTTCTATGTTGGGAAAAGTTTATTTCATAAGGGATGCCAATTTATACATTTCGGTGATGCTTTCTGATTTGTCTTCATCTTTCGCAAATAATAAAAATTGATCTACTTCGTCCTCTAAATTTACTGAATCTATGTCACTCTTGTAAATATTTAATAAGTCTTCAACACATTTCTTCTTCTTGTCCACTTCTAAATTTAAATCAAAAACCAATTCAAATTTTTCTAAAACATCTGAATAAACAAAACTCCTCATTATTTCAGAATACAAATTATCGCAAATAACATAAAACGAATTAAATAGAAAATGTTGTCTGGGGTTGTTTGTTGATCATTTACTAATTTCAAAAATTTGGATAACGAGTTCCACTCTTGTCTGACAACTTCCTCTTTCTGTTTAACCTTTTTCCTCTTTTCTGCACTTGACTTGTATCTCTTCATTTTCAGTCTACAAAATGGGTTTAAAAAATAATTAAAATTTGCCTTTTTAACAGTGAAACAATATTATGTCAATTATTTCAATACAGTAAAACCTGGTTAATTCGAAAATCACGGGACCAAAGAAAGAGCATTTCAAATTAAGAAGAACCTCTATAATTCGAAATTTACAAAAAAGCGTGATTTACCGAATTTAAAAAATGCAAATATAAATTACAGAGAAAGAAAAGAATATGACACCATATTAAAATACGGAAAAAAAGGATGTACTACACATGCATACCTCAAAATATGATGTCGATGAATAAAAGTCAAATTTAGGATTACTCATTTAAACATTGAAACATATATGGACATATAAACCACTAAAATGTTAATAATGTCTTTCACTTATTTCAACTTAAAAGTAAATAAACAAAAGTGTGTAATAAAATATTAATTTAAATTTATTTTAAAAAGTTGGTTATTTTCCCGTTTCAATTTCAGGGCACTCCCTAGCGCAATGTGTTGCATAATGGCATCAACTTTTTCACAGATATTCATCGGCACGTCTGGCATCCCGGGTATCTTAAGCTTTTAAAACATCCTCCTTAGATGGCAATGGCACATCCAACCTAGCATCGACGTTATCCGAAACTGACAGACCCCAATACATTACTGTCGATTACTTCCTCCACTTCTGTACCTTGGAACACTTCTGCCGGCTGCGAAGATAGCCCGCTTTTCTTAAAACAGTTGGCGATGGTTTGAGAAGTCACCAATTGCCACGCCGATGACAAGGCCCGGCACACGTCTAAAATCGTCCATTTTCGTAAATTATCCTGCGAACATCCATTTGTAATTTGCACCAAGTATGACGACAATAGTTTTTTTTCTGTAATGACTCTTTAAATTTTGAATGATGCCCTGGTCGAGTGGCCGCAGAACACTGGTTGTGTTCGGCGGAAAATACAGCAACTTAACATTGGGCGTATTTATCTGAGCCACATGGTGAGCAGAACAGTTGTCTAGTGTCAACAAAATTTTACGATTTTGCACCGCCACACATTTTTGCATTCTTATTAAAAAACTTTTGAATATGTCTGTTGTCATCCACACCTTTTTGTTATGCTCGTAAATTATCGGCAAATAATCACGATTAATACCTTTGAAACAGCGTGGGTTGCCATATTTTCCGATGATTACAAGTTTTTCTTTATTCGACCCATCCATATTTGTGCAGGGCACGACGCGGCGGTGAGACGCTCCTTACTACGTTTCCTGTCGTGACATTTTTCGCCTCGGAGAGCCAAAGTACGATCGGGTAACATGTTGAAAAAAAATGCGTTTCATCCATATTAAAAATGTCCTTGAGCGCGTACTTCTCCAAAACATGATTATTACTTTGCAGCCAGGTTCTCACTTCCTCTTCGTTAATTTTTTTGGCATCACCACATACTGCGAGACAAACAATATTGTGACGTCTTTAAAACCATCCAACCACCCATTGGACGCCTTAAAATCTTCAATGTTCAAAGCGTTCGCAAGACTTCTTGATTTTTCAATGAGCATCGGGCTTGTCAGAGGTAAATTCGCCATTCGTACTTGTGAAAAAAAATCGGACAGTTCTTCTTAGAGGTCTTCGTTTTTCGCAGGCCGTGAACGCTTTAAATTTATAAAAACTTTCTTCAATATTCGCCCGATTCTTTAAAATTGTAGAGAAAGACAAGTTCGGAATCCCATACTTTGAGGCCAGCTTTCCTTTTGATTCTAACTTCTTGTCAATGTCTTGCAGCAAAGACATTTTTTCAGCAAGAGTAAGAGTCTTATATGCACCACGAACCGGAGCCATTGGAGGGTATATTTAAAAAAATATTTTATAGCAATAAATGTAAATATAGTCTCTCTTGCAGTTATTAAACTAAGAATATTATTCAAACAAGTAACTACCAATGATGAAAAATACAATCTAATACGAAATAAACAACGAACCAAAGGAATATTGGAGCTCAAACTCGCAAAACACTAGATAAATTGAGGGGATGGACCGAATCTTGTGACAATACCCAACGCCCAGTCGGTATGATCACGATCGCACAATGTTTGTAAACCAGCCGACATAGTGCCAGAAATATTTTAGTAAATTTCATTTAGTTTCTTTTTGGTAAGTTTTATTTCGAATTATGTGGACAAAAATGCGTTGATATTCCGAGAATCGGGCAAAATTTTTTTTTGAATTACGAATTATAGAGATTTTCGAATTATTGAAACACATTTGTATGAAATTGGCTTTTTCGGTCTTTCACGTGTTAAAAAATTTCGAATTACGTCGAATTTCGAAATATAGAGGTTCGAATTAACCAGGTTTTACTGTATCATAAAAATAAATTACAACTGGTGAAAAAAGTATTGACTTCATTACAGCTGTGGAATACTAAACAAAATTAAAACACTCCTATGCAAAATGAAATCAACATATAAGATGGATAATTTGTGAATCTCCAACAAAAAGAGAAGGAAGCGTTAAGAAAATGTTTAAAAACCCATTTAAAATAAATGAATAGTTTAATTTCCATATACGAAATCAACCCATTTAACAAAATAATTAAGGAGTAATAATGTGCCGATAGGGAGGTAAATAAATCAACTTATGATTTCTTCAAATTGAAAAGGGTTTCAATTAATTTTTAGAAAGAAAAGTATGATAATGAAAACGTAAAGCTTCGATGAAATTGAATTAAAAAGCATTAAAAAACTTTCTAAATGAATGAAATAACTTAGATTTACCTTTTCTGGAGTTAACTTTTTCGAAGGTTTCTTCACCGGTTCTGAGTATGAACAGCTTTAGAAAGGCAAGATTCCTTTTTCAAAGGTTTCTTCAATGTAGCACTCGTTAAGAAACTAGTTGTCACGGAATATTGAGAACCACAGACACCCAAAACACTTTTGGGATCTGACACATGAAGCTATCGGATAAGCTATAAAGCATAGGGCTGCAGCTCTGGATGCTCAACCTCCCACCTAAGCGAACCGAGCTGAATTGACGCTCCCATCCTCCCATCGTTGGATTACTTGGTAAACATCTTACTAAAAAGTATCAAGTTTACAAATGTCTATTCTCTCACACAATGTATGCAACGTGCGATCAAAACAAAGTATAGTTCAAACTGCTGTTTTCTGTGATATAATTGGATCAAATTTCGAGGACTCATATTTCAATAAGGAGATACAGGCGACTTCCAAGTCTCGATTGTTCAAGTTTCGATTAATTCGAGATTTTGATCCCGCCAATCGATAATATACACAGAATAAACTTCGCGTAGAAATTGGTTCCGACCAACAATGTGAGGTTTAGTTTTGGTGTAGATGTAGTTATATCTGCTCTAATTGTTTGAATTTGTGCTGATTTCACTCTCTTTTCTGTTAATCTTTTATTTAAATTTATTTATTTTATTGATTTATTTATAAATTTATCACTTGACATGGCATCTAAAATAAAGTGACCAGATCTCCAGAAGTTCAATGCTGTACAAAATGAAAAAAACACAAAATAAAATACATATTTTTGAATCCGTTTAACAAAATAAAAAATTTCGATAATACATCAATATTGAATTATTAAAAACAATTTTAACGAAGATAATAAAATCCAATTTTTTTATTAATCATATACTAATTCTCCAAAGTCATACCCTCCTCGCAGTGCGTTTGATGTTATATTTCTTAAAACAAACAAATACAAAATAAAATTGGAACAAATCATGTAATTAACCGTAACATAAATTAATTCAATTTTCAAATTATTTCACTTACTTTTCGAAACTTGTGACGATGACTTGAGAAAACTATAAAACTTTGCAGGTGCGTTGCGGACTGTGACAGGTGACATATGCTAAAACCACAGAAACCAGCTACAACCAGGGTTGCCGTTTTAGTGCTTTTCTCGCTAGATTTAGTGCTTTTTGGGTTTGCCTAGCTCCTCCTTGTCGTCCAAAGCGTGATGGCGCTATTTTAGCGCTTTTCATGATTTCTAGAGCCAAATTTGATGCCTTTCTTGATTTTTCTCAACCAAAATCCTACCAAATGTCTTGTACGCTTCAGAATCCTACATTTCCTACTCAAAGTTTACGCTAGTTGAAATATGGTCCTATAATGTGTAAGAGGTTTCCCTTACGCTAAACAGCCAGATGGCGACGCGACTCTTGGATTAAAGTTTTCAGCTATCCTGCAAGCGAGAAAGAAGGACATTGTATTCAGAAAGTCAACGTTTGTAAACATATTTGTAGTTTATGGCAGTAAGCTCACACTTAATTATTTTCTTCTTCGTGTCTTCATACCGACTTGGACCCAATTTTTCATCAGTTCAAGTGGTCGCTTTATTTTTCCTGGCGTTTTATTGCTTCGTTAGTGGATCATCCACTACTCATTCTAAAGATTTCTTCAGAGAGAAGAAGTCGAAACATCCCCGGATACGAAAGAAGTACGTGTAGTTTTGTTTGTATTGTGGAAATAGAAAAAACAGCATTTTGCAAAAGAAATTGTAATGTAATTGTAATTGTAAATTGCGAATGGAATCACCCCGTGAATAATTCACTGAAAGGTGCTGATTTTACTGCCGGAGATCTTTCCTGAGGCAACAAGAGCTAAGGCGTTAAACCTGTAAGTCCGAAAGCTACATTATTTTTAATTAAGGCTGAGAAGTTAGCAATTTTAATTTTGTAACATTTTAAGCATTTTTTCATTTCTATACAAAATATTTTAAGACTATAAATAGCACTCTCACTGTAACTTACCCACCGAATATCTTGACTTGAATTCTTTATGCATATGTTATCGTGGTTGAATTATAGGATATCTTCAGCAGTATCTTAGGCTCCTATTGCAATATAATGATTTTATAGTTCTTTTTTCTTAAAAAATGTTTTGCAATGATTTTATATTTTTGTAGAGTTGTTTAATTTAAATGATTATGTATAACGGAAAAAACAATTGTAATGGTGATGGTATTGTCCCCTCTACAGAAAAAATCCAGATCTGTCACCAGCACCCCCTTCTGTATAAAAGCCTGTGGTCGCTAGGAACTTAAATCGTTTCCATGTGGAATCTTTTGTTTTGAATACGTTTAATAGAGTGTTTATGATAATGACTCCCTTTTGTTTGTGACAATTCAAATACCATGAACTTTTTTAAAATCAATTATACTTTATAACATTAAAAAATAGTAACTTTATCCCTCTGTGAAAATAAGTAAAAAATACATTCAAAATTTTCGTGTGGAATGGCTCAGAGACACTAAATACAAGAACTGGCTCCGTAGATTAGAAGGTGATAATTTAAAATGTTTTTGTAAATATTGTAAATGCACGATGTCGGCTAAGTTGAGTGACATTGAGAGGCATCGTAACACAATGAAACACAAAAAAGCCGAAGAGCCCTTTAGTTCTCAACATCAAAATATATTGCCATTTAAGAAAATTGACGAAGGAGAAGGTGAAATGCAAAAGCAGAAGGTAGAATAGCTATATTCATAGCTGTACATTGTCCGTTAAGGATAGTTGATCACTTGAGTGAAATTTGCAAAGTTCATTTTGCAGACAGCAAGGAATGTAAGGATTTCAAACTGCGAAGAACAAAATGTATTCCAATAATATGTAATTCTATAGCACCACATTTTGTGGAAGATTTAAAAGCTGATTTAGGAAATAGAAAGTTGTTTAATTATTGATGAAAGTAATGATATAAGTGCTACAAAAATGTCAGGTATTGTAATGCGATACTATTCAGATTTTAAGAATCGGATCGTGGTAACTTTTCTTGACATGATTGAGCTCAGAGAATTAAAGGCTGAGATTCCCCATCTGCTTCTTATCAAGTGTGTCTGTCACTCAATCCAACTAGCAGTGTCCCACGCTGTCAATGAGTATTTGCCACGAAACCTACACTTTCTTATTAAAGAAACGTATAATTGGTTCTCACATTCCCATTCGACAGGCTAAATATAAGGATCTATATAGTTCAATGAATGATGGAGTTCCTCCTCTGAAGTTAATTCAGTATAGTCAGACAAGATGGTTGTCGATTGGATTTACAATTGTGAGAATTCTGCAGCAATGGTGTGAGCTTGAGAAGCATTTTGAAACTGCTAGTAGAAACGAACGCTGTTATACAGCAAAAATTTTGCATTCAATGTTTAATGATAAGAGAAATTTGTTGTTTCTTTTATTTTTGAAACCAATTATCGCAGAAGTGCAAATGGTGAATAAGAAATTTGAAGCTGAAATGAATGATCCTTCAGAGTTGCTGAATGACTTGTTACTTTTGATTGATTCTATAAGTTCAAAAGTTGTCATTCCAGGAATAAGATTGACTAATGATACTGTAATTGAAAATAATTTAGATCCGAATCCGTACTTGGGCTATGAATTCAAAAAGGAAATATCTGATTGCAAACTTACAGAAGAAAACAGGAAAAATATTCGCGTTAGCTGCGTGAAATTTCTGGTGGAACTCATTAAACAACTTCGTCAGCATTTGCCTGAAAATATTAATGTCTTACAGTCAATGTCGTATTTAAGTGCACATCATTGCCTAAATCCTGTAAAGCAGGATATTCTGGATCTAGCAAAAATATTCTATAGTGATGCGGGAATTCTTACACGCATTAATTTTCAGTGGAGAAAATTACATTACGTTAAATGGATAGAAACCTCTGAAACAACATGACTTTGGGCAGAAATTACTGCACTAATGTCACCTTTTTTGCAATCTATTTTTAAACTTAAAAATCCTGATGAATATATGTAATAAATTTAGAAAAATATTAACGGTGATTTTTGTGCTTAGTGCATTATTTAGCGCCTTTTATTTTCAGATTAGCTCCTTTTTAGCTCTTTTTGAAGGTCAACCTAGTGCGAATTCAAATTTTCAAATGGCAACACTGGCTACAACCACAGATTTTTCTAAAGTGGTATGAGTGATACATTCATTTTGACAAAAAACCATGGGTGTAGTAGCAAAAACAAAACCATTAAGTATACAGCTACAACCACACCATGGAAAACAAATTATTGTTCTACATTTAAGTACTTTTTTATATTGCTGATATAAATAATAAAAACAAATTATTGCAATTATTATCAATTTTGGTGGGCAAATTTTTAAAATGCTGTACGCTTTGCTGTACACTTTCAAATGCTGTACAGGAGATGCAAATGCTGTACAATACAGCATAATGCTGTACGTCTGGTCACTTTAATCTAAAAGGAAATGTAATAGTGATAATGTAAGTGAATCAAATAAAAGAGTGCATAAGACTCATAGTTATGAATTGAAATTAGAAATTTTAAAGCGTGTTGAGAAAGATGAAAGCCATACTTAAATCGCACGATCGTTGGGAATGTGTCGTTCAACTATTAGCACTTACGTGAAACAGGAGAAAATTCTAGAAGATGTGATAAATTCACATAATTTGATAACAACAATAAACAGTCCTAGGTACGGTGTTGTGATTCCTAAGATGGAAAAACTTTTACGACTTTGGGTAGATGATCAGTGTCAGAAACACATTCCTATAAGTAAGACCACGATGAAATATTTTTAATTTTATTGTTTCTTTATTCTTAAGCTATTTTGTGCTGTTTTAATAACTTTTATATTAATTTCTCTGCGATAAATAGTTGTATGTATGCAGGTATGTTATCCAGCTCGTGTGAGTCGTTTGTAACAAACAACTCACGCGATCCGGACCGGGCTGTCTGCACGACATATTGCATACATCCATCTTTGAAGTTCAAAACAAAAATTTATCTTTTCCTTTTTAATGCAAAAAATAAGTTATACATTTAAAATATTTATTATTTAATTTATTCATAATTTAATATTGTTGTATTAACATATTAGTAATGTTATTTTATCTTTATATAAAGTGAGGGGAGACTTTTTTCCAAGATGCGGGAACGTATCCCCTGATTATAACATGCAAGTATATGGAAAAACGGCATTCGACATTAGAACACATTTTCAGGAACGCATCCCCAACGAGACTCGGGAGTCGCCTGAATACGTTTCTTGACTGTGAGACGGCTATCCTTTCTCTTCTACAAGGTATCTTCAGATAAGTAACAATGTGCATCGCTCAAAGTTTCGAGTCCCGTACGTCAGTGCTTCACAACTTTACTCATTTTCACGGGGCTCTACGTAACCACATTTCACGGAGGCTAGGTTGAGAAGTATGGCCATATGTAAGGGGCCCCCTACTACCTACATGTGCGACCCTCCCAAAATCTGCCACTGCTTGAAGATGCACCTACGGCAGTATAAACCACGCATTTAAACCCTACAAATTGTTTTGATGTTTAGACACATATAATTCATAGAATTCTTCGTCTTCTGAGAGTATAAACGTAGACGCAAACATATTGCAGTAAATTTACTATTGAAACTTGCATAAACTTTTCCTTAATTGGACTTAACTCTCTTTTTAAAATATCTCGACTTCCGCTTTCAATTCTATCAGTCATGTTAAGACTTTTCCTTGAGATAGCCAGCGGAGATTGTTATGAAACAGAAGTGAAGTATGAGCTGAACCCATTTCTTCACAAAGCATAAAGAACATTTGTGAATTCGTGGGACTGTTTTTCATGAAATTTAGAACTTTTACTGCTTGTGCAAGTACAGTAAAACCTCACATATCACGGTAGTTGCGTTCCTTAAAATCACCACATCTTGTGAAATCGTGTTATATGAAGCATTAAGTTAACAGGAAATAAAGGGTTAGGTTCTTGGACATCATATTTTTTAAAGTTTTTGGAATAATTTTTTGATCGGTATTTAAATACCTACAAAAAACAACATCACACTTACATAATTCACATAACCTTATTTCTTGATGTAGAATTAAGAAAAAAATAAACCATAAAGTCAAACCTTACGTCCATAATCCAATAAGCTGTTGTCAGATCAAAAAACCATGGCCATTACCAAAGAAATCTATCATGCCACGAAAGATGTGCCACCTTGCAGCAATCCCTAAAACCCTCTACCATATGCCAAAGTCATCTAGCGGCCAAACAATTATGTCACCTTTACTTTATATGCGACAAATAATAAGAGTTTTGGTCACGAAATTCTGAAAAAATGTGCCTGAATTATGCGAGTAAGTACGGTATTACATTCACTTTCATTAAGTCAAGAATAAATGATGCTAAGCACGCAATAATGTAAAAATGTTTGCAGAAAAATTTAATGCAGTGTAAAGATTTTTTACTCACATTTGATGACTGTGAAGAATGAACAGGAATTATGGTGATGTTCCGGGAGATTTTAATTTTAAGGAGTTCCAGGGTCATCTTCCTCACACTCCAACTCTTCTATGCTCTCCATCTCGATATATGATGGCGAATGGGGAGTCCCTGTTAATGAGTCTTGGAGATGCAGTTGTTTCTCTTGAAGATGCTGCTTTTGTAGGAGATGTTGCGGGAGCCTCGGGTCTAAAGAAGGATGTTATGCAACTTCGTTTTACCTTGTTCCTCATGCTTTTGTAAAGTTCATGATAGGGTGCCATAACTTCCTGAAATCCTCGTTTGCACTTCAGGCTTCTCTCCATGCAGGGATCAAGTTGCACTAATTTTTCCTTAACTTCTTCAACAGTCCTAAAAATCTGTTTGAAATATTTAATTGTAAGTTTCTGCCGCTCACTATCATCATCACTCATATTTTCTTTTTCATTGGACTACAGAAGTTCCACTAATTCCTCTTCAGTCAGCTCCTCCTGCTGTGATTCCAACAATTGTTCCACTTCATGCTCCTGCAAATCCTCAAAGCCTTCTCCCACAAAATCTTTTGGCAGTTTGATGATTTCGTAGACCTGGGAATCCACAAAAATCATTTACCACATCGGGACATAAGCTCTTCCAGCAGGCATTTAAAGATGACTCCTTGATTTCATTCCATGACTCATTTATGATTTTTATTGCATCCACAATGTTAAACAAATGCCAGAAGTCCCGGATGCTACTTTCAGGTTTTTCTTCCAATACTTGCAGGAGTTTTTTGAAAGTGCATCTGGTATAGTAGCATTTAAACGCTTTAATTACTCCCTGATCCAAAGGGTGTAAGATAGAAGTATTTGGCAGAAGAAACAACACCTCTACATTTTCATCAGCATGCTGCAGCATAGCTGGGTGCCCAGGGGCATTAACAAGTAGCAATAGAACCCTACAGGACAAGTTTTGCTTTTTGAGGTATTCTCTCACCTGCGGTATAAAACAAAATTTGAACCAGTCAGTAAACATTATTGCAGTAACCCATGCCCTTCGTTTTATTTCCAGTAGACAGGTAGATATGCCTTATTTTTGCCCTTCAAAGCATGTGGGTTTTCGGCATGGTAAACAAGCATCGGTTTACACTTGAAATCACCGGACGCATTTGAACACAACAATAGCGTAAGATGATCCTTAGAAACCTTGAATCCGGGTGCTGTTCACTCCTCCTTTGAAATGTATGTCCTCTCTGGCATTCGCTTCCAAAATAGGGCGGTTTCATCCGCGTTAAAAATTTGTTACGGCTTATAACCTTTTTCTTCGATTAACCTAGTAAATTCTGGTATGAAATTTTCGGCCGTCTGGTGATCAGCAGAGTTGGATTCGCCCACTAATTTTACGTTGTGGTAGTTGAAGCGTTTTGTGAACTTCTCAAACCAACTTGCACTTGCACTAAAGGGAACGTTAGTGGATGATTCAGCATTTTGTTCGCTTACTGTTTTATAAAGACGCAATGCTTTATCACGTATGATCGAGCCACTCAGTGATGCCCTCTTCTGGTTTTGGTCTTCAATCCACACGCATAGTAATTTTTCCACTGTGTTTAAGTGCACATTTCATTTTGACATTCTTTTAATTTTTTCACCTGCAGAAGTTGCTGCACTTACACTGGCTCTTATTTTTTCTTCATTTTTTCGTATGGTACGAATAATCGACTCATTCACCCCATAATCCTGCCCTAGCACTGTGCTTCCGTGTCCTGATTTAAGTTTATCTAAAATTTCAATTTTTTGGCCTAAAGTAATTGCTGTGCGCTAAACTTCTTTCTTCTCAATTAAATTTAAAAAAGACAATTGTCTGCCCTTTCTTGATTTACTAGTTACCAGACTAGATAATAAACTTAAATTTAACATATATAGAAAACCTACACACACACACATTTACATACCTTTTAAGTCACATCACGACATTTCACATAAGTTAGCAACTTTTCATTCCATGATACATAGACGCCTACATATACCACTTTCCAAAACAGATTTTCAAAAAGAACTGATTCACATTAAAAATGTTGCTACACTGAATGGCTATGACACAAACATAATTTACAATATATTACGAAAACATAATTATACACTTCTTCTTAAAACACACATGACTCTCACTAATATTTCTGCAACCAAATTAAAATACATGAAAATTCCGTTTACCCCAAGGACCACAAGAAAACTATGCAAAATTTTTTCCAAACACTGTTTTATAACTGTACAAGTAAACCGAAATAAACTTATTAACCTCCTCCGCAATCCGACAGACACCATCCCTTCTTTACAGAAATCAGGTATTTATAAAATTTCATGCGGGGGTTGTGACAAAATTTATATTGGGCAGACAAAACGAAAACTGGAAACTCGTTTTAAGGAACATTTGGCACATTTTTAATTTGGGAGGTTTGTTAATTCCAGTGTAGCATCTCACATACAGGAATACAATCATCCCATTACCATTGATAACTTATCACTCTTGAAATCTGTACACAACGATTTTAAACTGGACGCCTACGAAAGTATGTTCATCGCAAAATACAAAGGAACTGTTATGAACAGCGATTCTGGCCCTCTCCCCCATTCTCCTCTTTATAGTCTAATGGTCCATCCTTCCCCCTCCTTTCACTCTCACATAAACACTTCTCCATTAACACTTTCAAACCACACACCAGACCTTCTTTCAACATCTTTCTCTGATGATGGCCGCTTCGCATCCGAAATACGTATTAGTGTCCCTTGAATATTTAGAGATTCCCGGTTTTGCGAGAGTATGCGTATAAATGTGTTTTCTAAAACATTGGTTTCTTTAGGAGTGAATGTGTAATAGGTTTTCTGTTCTTTTTTCCTTTTGTTGTTTGAGTGCGTGTTTGAATGATTGTTCTCCTGAAGGAAAAAGTTTTTTTTTTCCTTTGGGGAAGGATATGAGTGCATGAACAGGTGACACCAGGCTACCTGCGTGTTTTCTTCCCCCGTAAAACCTGAAAGTGTTACTTTTGTTTTTCTTTTCATTGATTCCTTTCTTACCCGTTTTTTTTAACCCAAAAAATTTTTATTTTTTTTTTTTAAACCCTATTTTATTTTTTATTTTGTCTCTAAAGATTCTCACTTTGTATGGTCAAGGAGTATTTATGTTTTAATTTAATTAATTCATCTCGCTGTAGTCTCCAATCTTTTTTAATTATTCTTTCTTCTCACTTGAAAAATCACTATATTTACTTTCTCATACGAAGTATTGAGAAAGGATTGTTATCGCAAAAAAATTCGACCTTGAGATTTTTACAGAAATATACGTTTTAGGTGTCGCTGAATCCGAAAGTGGTTTTCGCAATGCCATCTGTCTGTCTGTTACTGGCTCTGGAGCCTAAATGGTAGAGCAAAAATGAATGAAATCTCATACTTAGGCATTTTATTATACTGAGCAGAGTATATATAGAAATGGTTGACATTGCTCAATAATGAAGGGTAGTTCATTCTACAAATTTTTAACAACAATTCGATTTTCTCAAAAACGGCTCTTAACGATTTAGATCATATTTTGTACATTTACTTGAGTTTACATCTTCAATAACACCGCATAGTTCATATTTCTCAAAAAATGAATATAAGACTAGTTTATTCAATGCAACTTTAGCAATAATTTGATTTTCTCAAAAACGGCTGTAACGATTTTGATCAAATTTCGTACATTTACTTGAGTATATGTCTGTAATATTACTACCTATTTCATTTTTCTCAATGAATGAGTATAACGCTAGTTTATTGTTGGGCAACTTGAACAAAAATTGGATTTTCTAAAAATTGGCTGGTACAATTTTCATTTTCTAAAGATAACTAAACGACGCATTATTATATGAGAAAGTCTGTACAATGTATGTTGTACCGATTATTTTTTACATTCCATTTTCAATAAGAAAGATAAATATTAAGGATAAGAATAATATTTTAAATCACAGGAGGCAAGGTTAAGACAACCACTTAGGATAACATACACAGAGAGCCTTCTGATTGAACGAACAATACGAACACAAGGTTACTACCAGGTTACTCCCCGAAATTCTTTCCGCTTAGAAATTATTGAGTGCCATGCGATAGATCGAGACTGTACGAGTAACACAACATTGGTACACAAAACGGCAGGGGAAGAAGTAACATCGTTGCAACTTCAAGTGAAACAGTGTAACAAATTCAGCCATAAGGTATTGAGAAGCATGCATACGAATCTCTCAACATAACATTTCCGTAAAATGATTACATGAATCACTTTGTCAGTATTTTTTCTTTAAAATGTTTTAATTTGAAGTTTTTATCATTTGTAGGTGACTGGAAATTTGGAGAATGACTTTAGCTTGACTTTTCAAACCGAGTCTTAGCGAGGAGAACCACTGCATCTTGTAAGGTTTAGTAGTGAAATGTAAACCGCGTCTTAGCGAAATTGTGTCTTGTGAATTTGCACTATGCGAGGTTTTACTGTACATCGCACAGATCTCTCCCTCAAAAATGAATCATAACAGTTACATTTATGGAGTAAGAGTGTATAGAAAATTTAAAAAATCTGATGTGGCCAACACATGACTTTCTCCATATTCGGGGTATAGATATTAAAATTATTATGAATAGCATTATGAGGCAAAATTATTATTTCATATCGTAAAAGAATACAGTCGTCCTTATTGCCGTAAATTATATTTTGAATATGTTTACAGAATTCACCGCTACATGGTGGTGGCACTGTGTACTGGAAATTACGAAAAATTTGAATATCTCTGAAATGGATGGTTCTACGAAAATTTCTTTCAAACAAGACCTGGAAGAAATACTATTCTCTACAACTTTGTTCCTCACAAAGATTACCAATAACGACGTTTTTAAGGATATTTGACAGAAACAAAAAACAGATTATTTATAAATAATTCCTAAACAATAACTGCTATGGAAAATTGTTTCAAATGAAAGTTGTAGGAAATTACATTCTCTATAACATTTGTATAGAATTGTATACGAAATAATGATGTTTTAACAGAGAAATATCGCAAAAACAGAATCGGGTTTCGAATAAACCTCGACTTTCGGTTAACCGTTATTGTCCAAAAACTAATCAGTTCTTTGTGCTCATGCTAAAGAGTTATATATGAAGTTTGGTAACGATATGGTAAGTACTTTTTGAGTTAGAGCGCCCACAATCACATACACACACAGACATCATTCCGAAAATAGTCTAAACGTGTTCTAGGGACCTCAAAACGTGTATTTCTGTTGAAATCTCGAAGTCAATTTTTTTCATGATCACAATACTTTCCCATTACTATGTATGGAGAAAGTAAAAAGAGAATCATGAGAATTTCATTGTTTTAAATGGTGGAATCTATAGCATTTATCTTGCCCCTGCCCCTCTACCAAAATTTTCTAAAATACATTTGATTGGAGCTAATATCTTACTTAGCGTAATAAAGAATGTAATCTATGCTATGAGACCTTTTTTAAAGACATTTTTTAATGTTATCCGACCACTCTAAAGGGTGAAAATAAATCTTAAGGAAAACCATGCATCTTTTTAATATGTAAGGTACCAAAATCAACTCCTGGATCCCCTGGAGACAACATATGGACCCTCAGGGGTCTGTGGAACCCCTGGAATAGAGGATGCTACTAAGAGAAGTGCAAGAGTGTAATAACTGGTGGTGTCAGATGCGGTAGCAATCAGTGTACATCAGCTTTCACAGCACCAACAAATACAGTCCACTACAACCAGTGAAAATAAATGTTGTTTATTAATAATTATCAAAAAGTATTACAAAGTGATGAATAAATTAAAGTGTATTTTGCAAATATCTCAAAGAACATTTAAGGTGGAGTTGCTGGAGTGCTATTTCGCCCAAGATGCTAAAATTCCTCGGGCCGCCCCTGCCTGTATGCCTCTTCCCCCTTCTGAAGTTTTTACCACCATGTGCGAAAACAGATGGGGAAAACCGGGAAGACAAAAGCAGCCGAAAAATTTCTCCCGCACACCCGCTATAGTAAAATCTCGATACAATGTATCTCTAGCGCAGGGGCGTTTTTTAAATCGAAACAATCGGTGCAACGAACCGATGGGCCCCTCATATATTGGGCCCCAAAGTAATTCACAAATGGCAAGATTGATTGATTCTTGCTCAGATGCTTGTCTTTGTGTTCATAACCATCAGAATCGCTGTCATTAAGCAATTCTTCATCAATTTACACATTTGGTATTTTGTTAAATAAAATCAATAACGTAAATAAAAAATATGAGAATGAAAATTCAAATTTTTTAGCAGATCAGTTCAAACAGGCCCCTATGAAAATTGCATTGTATTTTGAAGTCTTAAGAACGCCCCTGCTCTAGGGAGCCTGAATTTTTATACTTTATACTGAAAGTTTGGTAAACTGAAATACCCATGAGGAGTAGAGCATTTTCTCTAGAAGAATCTCAGTGGGAGGTCAGCATCAGACCTGGATTATCCATTGGCCACAGTGCCCTGGGCCTACGAAAAAGTTTTAGGCTCCAAAAAATCATAGATGAGTCAAAAATGAGAAAATAAAACTGCTAAATCAAACTTAATTATTTGCTTTAATTGAATTGCTTTATAAAGTAATGATGGGACCTATAAATTGTATACAATGCAAATATTTATCTATAGATCTATCTTGGGAGCCTAAGATTATGAGTGTGTCCAGCAGTGTATGTGCGATGTGTGCGACATACGCGGGTGGCCAAACAATAGGGGCAGCCGATTAATCATCAGACACGTACAGTATTTTTAACAGTAATGCAGATTGTATTATAATATGTTGTATATTCTTTCATGTTTATTGGCTACAGAAATTTATCAACCCATTAGGCATTTTTTTTTGTAAAGAATACATAAAAAGGGCGGCAAATGAGAGACTTGCACATACTTGGATACAGAATCATACAAAGAGAAAATCATATGCAGATCTCACAACCATCTAGGGAAAGACTCAAAATATTTATGATTCTATCAATAATGATTATTCTTCCGAAGAAGTGAAGGAGTTTAATGCCAGCAGTGGCGGGTTTCATCAATTCAAACCAGGGCATCGAACCGTAATTTTTTTCGCTCCGGTTTTCGTTCCGGTTCACTCAAAACACAAAATTTCGGTTCGGTTCCGGTTTCGCTCCGGCAAGCGTCAGTGAACCGGTTCGAACCGGTTTTTTTCGCTCCGACCTTAAAATATTCTTAGGAAACTTTCAAGAATTGATTTATTAATTAAGTAATTTTTTTATTAAATCAAATACATATTCACTATAAAAATAGTGATATTTTTAAAAAATAATCAAAACACGAAAATAAATTATTTAAATGTGAATATTTAGTACATATGTATCTTATTTATTTAAGATTATATTTTGAATTGAATATTTACAAACCATACATGTGCCGCATATGATTTCAACAGGTTAGGAAAGTGTAAAGTAAATTATAAATAAGCACGTTTCCTGCGATAGAGTATTCTAAACTTATTATGTTATGCTAACCATCTCATTTCCTAATTTTCTGTGCTTAGTATTTAGTACTCAATTTAATTAAAAATCGGCTGAATAGCTACAGAAAAAAATTGAATCCTGATAGAAGGACAGACAGACAGAAGCTAATATGCGCTAAAGCTGGAATGCCTAATAATGAATTATTAATATTTTTATTTATAAATCGTGCGGCAAAATAAGAGATCGTGTTGTCTCAATAGTGTCAGTAAGTTGAATAAAACATTATGTTATTTTCATTAACAATTTATAGATCACGTCCACTGCTCGTATTATAGTAAAAACTGTAAATGCAGGGCTTAATTTTTTCATTCAGAGATTACTTAAATGGATGAAAAAGTCTATAAAATATCTATGAGGAAGAAGCCCGCAGAAATTGAAAGTCCGAGAATTCAGAAAGGCTGAGAAATGTTTATTAACATGATACAAATTTACGATGATTGAATATTTTTAATCGCTTAGATAGTGTGAGAATATTAAAGTTCATTATTTCATGAAATTGAAATGATAAGTACCGTTTCGAAAAACTAGGACTAAGCGAAAGCATGTGATTTTCACCCGACAGCAAATAAAAACATCTACGTACATCTACACATTACCCTGCAATCAAACATGCAAACAAAAAGAAAATAAGACTTAATCGGCCTGTCGTGAACTTTCTTCAGGCGGAGTCTCTAATGTGGGTTTCTGCAGTCGAAAAAATATTTCACTAAAAATAACAAATTCGCATTCATATTTAATTTCTCTTCAGTTTTAAGCAACCAATACGAATATGTGTGCTCATTTTAAGATGCACTCTATAAAATAAATAGAAATTTACTAACCTGTAACCAGGCTCGCGCCGGGCGTATTTGCCGCCCGGGTGCAAGCAGTTTATGCCGCCCCTTACGGACTGATAAAAGCACCCTGTCCCAGATTTTTTTCGATTTTTTTATTAAAAGTTGTATTTAATTTAAGAAATAAATTGTGCAAAACACATTGCGCAAACTTTCTCGTA
Source organism: Uropetala carovei (assembly GCA_036926305.1). NCBI lineage: Eukaryota > Metazoa > Arthropoda > Insecta > Odonata > Petaluridae > Uropetala > Uropetala carovei. The sequence continues at coordinate 534,518 of JAXCHB010000099.1, read as the reverse complement.
TACGAATCATTTTGATATATTACGTTAAAGTACTTGGTTATAGAAGACGGTCTATCACATGAGTTTATAAAGAGAGCAGAATGTAAAGGACGTTTGTGCGTTTGTAAAAACACAAAGTTATGATATATTCTTGCTTCCACCCGTGAATTGCCGCCCTTAATATATTGCCGCCTAGGTGTGATGCACCCCTTGCACCCATAGGTCGGCGCGGCCCTGCCTGTAACAAAGGATAACCGAAGTAAGAATATCTCAAAACCACGACTGCGGAGCGATCCTTCCTGGATAAGTTTTAGAGAATGACTACCAGAATACAAGGGTTCAGTGGATATGGAGAGGGAGTGAAAATGGGGACATTAACCTCCAACTTTAAGGAAAATCCAAATTAAGAATCGGGAAATATTTTTGCCAGGAACACACTCTACGGGGTATGCTCGGGGGGAGGGTAGCAAGACAATTAGAGGCTGTCTTCAAAGTGCCGCCCAAGTTCCTTTCCAGTAGCCTCGTTTAACAGGTAATCTCAGCAGGATGTACTGTAGGCCTTCTCTCTATCTATTGAGATGCACATGAAAAATCCCACTATTGAGCCAACAGATATTATCACAACGACACATCCTTCCCAAGGCTGAGGAGAATGTGTTCTCAAGAAAAACCCAACCCTTTTCTTAATCGGTTTCTAAACGTGAGGCTTTCAGAAAGACTCAAACTAAAGCAAAAAGAAAAACCCTTCTTTCGCTCCCACTTTTTATGCGAACCGAAAAATATGGAACGAAATAAATAACGGTTTTCGGTTTCAGTTCGGGTTCAGAAAAATATTTTTTTTCGGTTCGGGTTCGGTTTTACTCCAGGAAAAATAACGGTTTTTTCCGGTTTCGGTTTTCGGTTTGGTTCCGGTTCGATGCCCTGATTCAAACGGCATAGCTTCCATAACTTAAAACATAGTGAAGAAGAAGGTAGAGCTGATGAGATTGCAGCTTCTAAATTTCCCAAAGAATGTAAGGAAATTTTTGAGGAAGTTGGGTACTCTCTAAAACAAATCTTCAACTTTTATGAGACGGGGATGTTTTGGAAAATAATGCCAAGCTGAACTTACTTATGATGCTTTTTGTAGCAGATCTTAGACATTTCCATTAATTCTTATGGGAAAATCACGTTCAATTTATGCGATTTCACCCTTTGCGATATTTTTTTGGAACGCAACTGTCGCATAAATCAAGAAGTGCCTGTATGTTATTTTGAAATATTTATACAGTATTTATATGGGAAATTTGACGGAATTAAAAAAGTATGTTAATTTGAAACATACATAATTGTGAAGTACGTTGTGACAAGGTTCCAGTGTAACAAGGGTATACACTATGGTTCTATATTTCTCTTGAAAGTGCCCCAAACCGACTAAGTAAGAGGGCATGGGCGATACAATAATGATGCACGTTGAAAAGTCGGTAAAAAGGGCAAAAAAAGTGGCGAGTCTGGAGAAGAAAATTGAAGTTTTAGATAGGCTTGCGCATAATGAATTTGCTTCATCACTTGGTCAATTACTTGGTGTGAACGAGTCCACAATAAGATCGATTAAGATAAGTGAAGAAGCGATCAAGAAAGTCCTGCTGAGTTCAATTGTCATTCACGAGAAAGCCAAGCTACTGCACAATCATTATGTCTCAAATTGTTTCGTGGTCTGCTAACGGGAAATCCCCAACGTCATCAAAGCATGTGTAGATCGGTTCCTTGCTCTTTAATAAAATGTGGCATTTATTCAGAATGCCACAGTACGTATTGTATTATTATATTTGTTCTTCTCCTTCCCAATTGAACACACACTTGACCAGCTTAAGTCCAATGAGAGTCCGATTGAAGCTAAAGTTCCGCCGCTTTCGGCACGCCTAATTATTTCCATCTTTGTCCCAATCATGTTCACTTTATGAGCACTACGTTTCTTTCCACTTGTATTAGCACTTTCAGTTTTCCGTTTATCACTCATGTTTATAAAATAACATGTGTAAAATGCACGAACAAAGAAACACTGCTGTACGTACAAACAAAGACGGTAACGTTGCTGAGACTGAATAATAATAATTTACTGATTATTAACCGACTTTACAGTGGTATTAATCTTGTCAAATTTCAGTACAATATTAAAAAACATTACACACAAATCTTACATTACATACAATACGTATATGATTACGTAGCATACTTTAATTTATTAAAAGTGTGGGTTTGTCTGAAAGCGCCATTATGCGATAGCTCGAAATGTTTGGTTGTCAGCTGACGAATGAAAGTCCGAATTCGGCATTGTTTGGCATATAAAAGGCGGTTTAGGGGCGAGAATTTACAACGTACGAAAGTCGAGGACTGCCTGTATATAATAAATTCAAAAAGACACTTTTAGCTCGATTCCAAATATATGACATTGCTAATTTTTTTCTTTTGCCACCTTAGAAAAGTAATCAAAAAATCAATATGATAGTAAAATTACGTTAGAAGAAGAATTTAAAATTAATCAACAGTTCAGGGCAGATTATTCAATACACGAAGTGCGGACACTTATGGTTCAAAACAAACGATTATAAAATGTAGAGTGACCCTCTTTAAATAACACTAACATGTTAATTAATTTTATTTGTCTCTTACATAAAGTTTACTAAAATATTATTAAAAATACACACTTTAGATAATTCAAGGAATTCTGTGGGAAATGAATGCCTCCGATCCAAGGGATCTGTCGAAGTCCTCGCCTGTTTTTGCTGGAATATAAACCACCAAGTAATGGAAATATCAAAGAACACCACACGATAGTTGGAAAAGGAATGATGTCGTTGAAAGCTCAAGCTGTTGAGAGGAACAATTTGAATTTTTCCGAAGAAAAAGATATGAGGAGAGGTAATGGTGTTCTAAGAAAGACACAGCAGGGCATATTTTCTCAGGCTCTTGCATGAACCATAGCCAAATGCATCGTCGACAATTTCATTTTTCAACTTTCTGAGAGTGCACCGAGAAGAGTGTTTTGTCAGTCTCGATTTGGGTGCAAAAATCTTGTAAAGATTTACTATTTCTTCGCCAATCATTTACCATGCTTTTACCAAACCTAATTTGTCACATATACGCTTTACAGGTTCACCTTTGTCAGTGCGCTCTAAGGCTTTTAACTTCACTTCCATCGTTACAACATTAGGTTTTCGCTTACACCCACTCATTTCGAACCGCACAATATGTAATATGAGACAAAATGTAAATTACAACACGCACAGCTTAATAAGAACAAGTGCACCACACACGCACAGTCCGCCGACAAGTTGTGACCTACAGTTTTCTTAAACTGAGCGTGTATGGCGCACTGTGACTTCTTGGAATTCCCCACTCCCGTTTGGCACAGGTGCACCTGCGCCACGGCCTGTTAAAGCAGAGGCTGGTTGAACCGAGACCGGATAAGAGGGAGTCTACTGTAATTGAAAATTAGTGGAGTAAGTTGGAAGAGAATATATGACATCACACCATTAACAATAGAGACGACTTGAGACGAGCGTTATCTGAAGAATGGTCCAAGATCGATCCTTCTTACTGTGAGAAATTAGTTCATTCTATGTGCAAAAGGCTTGCAGCCATCATAAAGAATGGCGGACTACCTACGAAGTACTAAATGTTTTATATTACTCTTTATTTTGTAATAATTAAATAAAATTTTGTAACAGTATGAGTTTTATTTTGACGTGTATGAGTTGTAGTTTGAGGTTTAAATGAATGTACGGTTTATTTTTATTAATGGATGGTTCTTAATAAATGCATGTGCTTTCATTTTGCAAAATCTGACATACGATATACATTTTCTTATGTTTCCAATTAAGGGTTTTGTATTATCCATATGGGGCTTATACCAATACAGCAGTGTACAAGTTTTACTTTGCCTCAATGTAAATTATTAAATATATTCAACTTTAAATTTCATCAGTACTTTGATATATTGTTTCTTAATATCAAAATTCATTTCTGATTTTGTAGATAATTTCGCCTTGACAATGAAATACTTAATGAGTAGCTGCAATTCTCTATCTATCAAAAAGTAGGATGCTGAATCTGCCACTGGTAAAAATTACACATACATAACACAAAAGTAATATATAATTTTTAATTATCAAAATATCCATTTTTTCACATTCTCCGAAAACAATTAAACAAGTGAATACAAAAAATTATCGTTTTTGTTTATGCATTAATAAACAACGACTTATACATCCATAAACAAAACTGAACAATTACGACAACTGAATGAGAATATCCTTACCGGGAAATTTTTTAAGGTCACACATCAATTCGATTAACATATATTTACGTCTAGAAATCAGGGTGAAATAAACTGTAGCATCCAACTCGAGTAAACTAGATGATCTTCTCCATTTATAAACAAAAAGTTGCACAAATAGCATTACCACACTCTGTTGTAGGTTTATTCAGTTATGTTATCGACCACTGGACATAACATACAATATAAGGCACAAAGAAATTGCAATATTTGTATCTTACCGGTCCATCGTGTCCCTTCAGCTCAGCAATCAATCTTTCAGCTCCGCTTCTTAAATCATGTATTTTAACAGTATGGTCGGAAGAACATGTTGCAAGGCGTATTCCGTTGAAATCAAGCTCAGCATCATGCTGTCCGTAGAAAAAACATTCGAAATTGAGATGTTTGTAATTTAAAACGTTAATAAATGAATGTATGATATTTCTAAATTACGTGAATATCGAAAAAAATCTTACAATGACATCTTGATGGGCAGTGTCAACTGATTTTACCAAAGACACCTAAAATGTAAAAGAAGGCTTACAAGCAAGAAAGAGTAAATTTACATTATTTAGAAATTACTTTATTTATTGACGCAAAAATTTATCGTAAAGCCAATTAACACATTAAGATTAGTAATTTTATTTGTCCATGTGTACCATTAGGACATCAAACCTAAGACTATGAAGTACAAAATACCACAATCACGTAACTTCTACAACAACAAAACACAGCGAAATACGCGGCGAAAAACATCTATACGATAAGTATAGATGTCAAAAATAACTTAACTGTTATTTTGAAACAGTTTCCATCTAAGAACTGTTTCTACAAATATCTGCTACTTCACCCTACTTCACTTACTGTTAACCCTTAACTGCTATCGTCATTTTTGTTTACACTGAATAAGTGTTGAGTAGTACCGGCTCAGCAACAGGTGTAAAAGCTTGTATTTTTGTTTGAAAGTAAGCTTCTCTGTATTAAGGAGGCTCCACCGGAAATTCAAGATAATGTAAATTTCCTCGTATTCACAGTAATGATAGAAGAAGGCATACTCTATGACTTGCTGCAGAGAAAAATATAGGTTGACGTATTCGTTTTTTCAATAAATGCATTTAAATGTACGGAAATTTACACAGCCGACATAGGCGAGCTAGTCATGCTGAACACGAAATTAACCACTGAAATCAGTAAGTAAATGAAATACACACCAAAAACACAGAAAATATGCGCAAACATGAGAAGAATACAAATATATATATATTTAAATATGCACCTTGACGCACTTATTTACGAGAAATTTAATAATATTAATAAATAAAATCGCCGCTTTGGGATAGACAGCTATTTTACAATTTTAGACTTGGCAACATTGTAGCACTAGCAGACGGCTGCGTAGACGTTAAATATGGTTCTTAGTCCGGTATGGGGGTTTTATTCGTAAATAATAATAGATTTCTCGTAAACAAAGGCGTTAAAATACATACATATTTTTATTCTTCACATGTTCCGCATAGTTGGTGTACATTTCATTTACCTGTAAGAAATTCTGTACTTTGTAACAAGAAAGTTATTATCCTACATTGACGGTGAAATGGACGTAATTTTTACATATTATATCTCAGCTTAAACTTAAACGTCTAAATATTGCATGAACATGATAGATGATTGGTTTAATAGAGGATTGTTTTATTCGTCAGATTAAACAAAACGAATAAGATCGGTACGTATTTATTTATTTAGATGTAAGAATTTGTGGTACTGGTCGGTTCTCCCCCCGCAAATTGCATTTCTCATTATTAGATGGTTTTAGTGCTAATAGTTTATATAATTGGATGTGGTGTTGGGTTTCCTTATCACTTTTAAGTTAAACAAGACGAATGTTAACAAAAAACGACAAGGGTTATCCGCCACTACCACCAAACCCGTGAAATCGGATAAAATAGATAAAAGTTAATAAATTGTTAGTGCTAAAACCACCTAATAACGAAAAGGAACACGGAACACCACCCCACAACCCGTTAAATCAGACAAAATTAATAAGAATTTAATTTAATTTTCGTATTTATTTATAATATTGGGCTGGATTTGCGGGGGGATAACAGACCGGTAGGTACCGAAATTGCATATCGAAAACGAAAACTTTTTGGAAAGTATAATCGTTATAATTAGATTCCTGAAATCATTTCATATCTCCCTCAATTATTGTTTTATTCACAGTGTAACAAATTAATGATCATGAAGAAAATCATCGATACCCGATTCCTAATTTAGTAACTAAGTAAAGCATTGATAGAATATATTAAATCTCTGCGTTATCAATTTTAATAGCTGCATTTAGTACAGTTCAGTTTCCCAAATTGTAACCCAATAGAACTTTTCCATTTGTAGACTTTTCTTGCTTTCTATAAAGTAAAAGGTGAGCTTTCTATAAAGGAAAAAAATGAGATTATAGTCCTTGGTTGTAATTTATATCAGCATAATTTCAGAGATACCCATTTTAAAACTTCTATTATTATAAGCGAAAGATAAAAATTACATCTCAATGCGTTTGCGGAATCAAGTTTTTACATCTCGGGCGATTTTACTTTTACCTGGGCCCACAGAAATGGCACCCACTCTCGCAAAACTAAGTATTTATAGTCGTCCCCTGGCAGTCCCCCAGGCCAAGGGGTCCCCTTAGCCAAGAACGGTATTTATAGTCGCTAAGGTGTCCCCTGGGGCCTACCCAGCGTACCCCTTAGCTGGGTATCGGCGAGACTTGACCCAGCAGTCCCCTTGCGTGAAGCGGCGAAAATTCGTACTATAATATCATACAATTCGTACTATACAGTAAAACCTCGATTATCCGGCCCTCGATTAACCGGACCCCGCTTTAACCGGCCGGTTGGCCGTGATGACGTTTTCTTCAACGGAGCCCTGTTGTGTTATTTTTTCCTGCGAATTTGAAAATAAACGGAATTAAACATTTTACCTTCTGGTATTATATGTGTTTTTAAAAATGGTAACTGAATTTTAGACTACATTCGTGTCAATAAAGCTTCCGGTAAGACAATTTTCATAAATATATGGCGCGTTAGTAGTAAGGAGGCATGGAATCTGATGAATGTTACTCATTTTAATTTGTGAATCTGTTACTCATTTTAATTTGGAGTCGTAATGCGATATATTTTATAAGCCGCGACTTTGAAAGAGATTTCCTGCCATGCACCATGGAAAATGCAATTGGTTCATTTCTGAATTTTTTTCGTATTTACAATGACGTTTGTCTCAAAAATGAATATTTTGGTGACTGAATTAATAATTTTCCCTATTGCTGTGTTGAAAGTTTCAGAGTCAGAAAATGAAATGTTGATTGAGGCAAATAATCAGCAGTTTATACGTAAAAAATTACGAATTTTATGTGAAAAGGAATCAGATGTATGCGTTATGTTGAAGTAACACTAGCAAAAAAGCTGATAAAGTCGTCGTAATTATTAAATAATCGTTCCAGCGTAAAATAACAAACTTTTTGGTGTCATTTCCATTAAGGCGGTCAATATCGATTTTCTCCCGGATTAACCGGATTCTCGGATTATCCGGCCGACCCTCCGCCCTATATAGGCCGGTTAATCGAGGTTTTACTGTAGTATAATTTTCAGTAACAGTTCGTAATCTGAAATGTTCATATTTAACAATATTAAAGTCATTTATCATCAAATATAATTTTTTGTAACATTTCATAATCTCAATTATTCACATTAAAGTATATACATATATTGAAAACTGCTTCATCTTTTCACAGCATTTTTCAATAATATCTCCATTTTAATACTTAATTTTCTTTAAAAACTGAATCATATCACATTTTACGAAATTTACACTGGATTATATTTTATAAACAAACTAGCTGAAAGTATCCGGCGATGCACGGGTTATGCCAGACGTCTTTGGCGAATAAAATTGTTTTATATGGTAATACAATCATTTCACCTTGCGCGCATTTTTTTACCAAAGGATGAAGGCATTATAAATTAGGAAAATATGTTTTTATATTTATTTCAAAGCTTGCTTGTAAACGTGTATTTCCGTTGAAATCTCGATTTCGAATTTTTTCATGAAAACAGTACTTTCTCTATACTATGTATATTGGAGAAAGTACAAATTAATACAATACTAAAAAAATACGCGAATTTTAATAAGTAAAATAAAATAAGGTTGCCGGTGGAAATATCGATTATTCCATGTTGTCTTATGAAGAATGGAAATGTAAATTTCTAATATCAGGGAAAAGTGTCATCCCTACCACCAAAGAAAAGATTCAAAGAATGGCTCAAAGATCCAAATTATTCATCTTGGATTGCAAAAACCGTTAATCATTTCACTGCAAAATGCATTTTATGTCCCTCTTTGATATCTTAAAAAAGTGAAGGTGCTGGAAGTTAGAAGAAATATTTGGAAACTGCGAAGCATATTCATAATTTGCTTATAACAAAAACTTCAAAGACAATTTATTTATTCTTTCACACACATTCTTCCAAGGGAATAGATTACAGCAGTGTTGCTGAACTATGTTTTGCTTATCATGGAATGATGCAAAAGCACAGTTATTTCTCTTCAGAGTGTGCAATAAAGCTATCATGTAAAATCTTTTCTCACTCTAAAATGGGAGCAAAAATACATTGTGGTCATACTAAATTAGAATGATCAGCTCAAAACATTATCGCTCCATATTCTTGCGAATAATTGCAGAAAGGGTGTAGAGCAAAATATTACATGTAATATAAAATGTTATCCACTTATTCTAAAATTTTGTAACACAAACGAAGGTATTATTTTTAAAAAGTCAGTTTCCGCTGAGATTATAAAAATTATAAAATTTATCTGATCAGTACCAGTAAGCAATGCAAGTGCTGAAAGTTTTTCATTCATGAAAAACCTATGGACAGATGAACGAAACAGATTAAAAATAGTCTGTAAAAGCAGAGCTTCACGTAAAATTTAATTTTAACAAAACAGTTTTTGGATTAGTGCAAAATCAAACAAAAAATATAAATTTAAGGTCCAACTTTAATATAATTGAAAGCTGATTTTCTGTTGATGAGCATAGAATATGTTAATCAGTTACTTTAGGAGATTCCTCATCTGTGGCAATACTCGATAAGAAATATTATTGTGATGGTTGTTTAAGCCAAAAATTTATGTAATTATTTTACTAATCTTTGAGAGAATTGATATTTTGAAGATTCATTTACTGTAAATGCTTATTGAAGAACAATTTAAATAGTAATAAATAAAACTTATCACCTTTTTCTAATCTGAAGACCCTAAAAAAAAATCTGATGTGACCAACACATGACTTTCCCATATTTGGGGTATAGATATTTAAATTATTATGAATACCATTATAAGGCAAAATTATTTCATATCGTAAAAGAATAGTCGTCCTTTTTGCAGTAAATTATATTTTGAACATGTTTACAGAATTCACCGCTACATGGTGGTGGCGCTGTATACGGGAAATTTACGAATAAGTTAAATATCTTCGAAATGGATGGTTCTACGAAAATTTGTTTCAAACAAAACTTGGAAGAAATACTATTCCCTACAGCTTTGGTCCTTAAGATTATGAATAATGACGTTTTTAAGGAGATATTTGACAGAAACAAATAAAACCGATTATTTATAAATAATTCCTAAATAATAACTGCTATGGAAAATTATTTGAAATAAAAGCTGTAGGAAATTACATTCTCTATAACCTTTGTATAGAATTGTATATACAATAATGTTTTAACGGAGAAATATCGCAAAAACCGAATCAGGTAATAATAATAATAATCATTTATTTAACACAAACAGGTTTCCCCAATTACATGTGTTGTAATACATTTTCTATGACAACCACAAACGACCATGCCCTCGGCAGGATTCGAACCCGCGACCCATGCAGTGGGAGTTAGACACGCTAACCACCCCTCTACCAAGACCGGCAAATAAACCTCGACTTCCGGTTAACCGGTATTGTTCAAAAACTAATCAGTTCTTTGTGCTCATGCTAAAGTGTTATATATGAAGTTTGGTAACGATATGGCAAGTACTTTTTGAGTTAGAGCGCCCACAATCACATACACACACATCCACACAACACACAGACATCATTCCGGAAATAGTCTAAACGTGTTCTAGGGACCTCAAAATGTGTATTTCCATTGAAATCTCAAAGTCAATTTTTTTCGTGATCACAATACTTTCCCATTACTACGTATGGAGAAAGTAAAAAGGTCGTTGGGCCAGCCGCGTCCCTACTTCCCATTTCTAAAAGGTGGTAACTCTAACCGTAGGGCATCATGCATTTGCATTACTATTAGGGCCGTATTTGTCACCATTCTTTTTTTTCAAAACCCTTTTTGCAAAAGAAAGTTTTAAAACAAAATTTAAGTCTACTTATTATTTACGAATGTTAAAATATTACTGATAAAATAATTCTTTGAAGTTACAATAACATCAGCGGTTGACTTATAATTTCTTATAACTTCAAGCAATTTACTGCACACTTAAAACACAACTTGTGCAGGATTTAAATTTGTATATGACGACATTCCTATTACATTAGTGACAGCTTAATGGGCATTATAGACATAGAAAATCATAACATAATCAATTTTTGTGAATAAAGTAAATATCGATACATATAAAAATGAATTTTCAATAAAACAAATTTTAATTAATGTCAAACGAGAAAGTCGGGACAGTTTGGGAAAGAAGCAGGACATGAGCCAAAATTGTTCAAAAGTTGGGACTGTCCGTCTAAGATCGGGACAGGTGCCAACCCTGCCTACAGTAAAGACATTGTTTAAATCAGCGGTTCCCAAACTTTTTTTTTCGCGTACCACCAAAAACATGACATAATTTCCTTGTACCACATAGTACTAATAAGTATGAATGTAGTGAATGTGGCACCAAACTCACGTACCACAATTGATCTGTCCCTGCTTCTTCCTATTCGAAGCAGGTATTCTGCTGATTTTCACTCTGCTCACGTACCACTGGCAAAAGCTTCACGTACCACTAGTAGTATGCGTACCATAGTTTGGGAACCGCTGGTTTAAATCAAGACCAGTCCTCACTCGCGGCCCGGGTGCAAGGTCCAAAAATGAGAACTCACTTTTGTATAATTTGTTAGGGATTTAGATGCAATAAAAATAGCTACATGTTAAAGTCTAAAGGTAGTCATTTATTATAACATAGTACGGGATTTATAAACACTGCAAACAAATTATATTATAGTTCGTATGTTTTTTAAAGCACAGTCTTTTAGGTCTCCCTGATTTGGAGCACTGGTGCAGTGCACTCACCTCGCCCCCTAGGACACCAGTTTCAATACATAGGAACGTCTTAAGATACAAATTAAAATTTTGGGCAGTTATAAAAAACAATCTTTACTGATATTCAGTTGTAGGATATTAACCTTCCAAGAGTCAGAGCCGGGACTAGGTATTTTGGTGCAAAGGGCAAAGAACGTGAAACACACCCCTAGCCCAACCCCTGTATTCTATGATATGTAAAAAATAATAATTATAATTACTGTCTGCCCATCACTGACAATCTCACTTGATCATGTCATTTCAATAAATTTTATTGTTGTATATAAAATACATATATAATCACAATTTAGGTGCCCCCCAGAATGATGCACCTGGGGCAAGAGCCCTGCTCGCCCCACCCTCGTCCCGGCCCTGCCAAGAATAAACCCTAGAATGCTAAACTTGTGGAGGAGAGACAGCGCTGTTAAACTTTTGTAATACTCATGATTGATGAAACATATAGTTATAAGTAATCATTAAGCATTTTTTAAATAAAGTTTCCATTAGTTAATTATTATTGCATCCAAAAAAGAATGGCTTGCTGATTGCAGTAAGGAGCATTTTGCTTGCATTGCTTTTGGGCTGTGCCAGCAAAATGTGGTTGTCATACATTGTTTTAAAGATGGACAAATTAAATAATTTCTCCTTTTACAAGTAGGAGGGAGTTGTTAAGAATTTGTAGGCTTGATAATATCTAGTATGTCACAGCATTTGATAAAATGGTTATAATTTTTCTCTCTCCAGATGGAGCTTCATGCATTCATAATTTGAGCATAAAAAGTGAAAAAGCATCAAATGTTTGAAAACCTATTTTTGCACTGCCTATAAGCAGTGCCAGCTTTATGGCAGTGTCAATGGTAAGACTGCAATGGACCTCGTGCTTAATCTATATATTATAGGTATTCTCTTTTCAAAGCCATCTATAATAAAAAATCTTCATTATTAAAACTTCTGAATTATTCAAAGATGAAGAAGTAACCATGCAAGAAATTTTCTAAGTTCAACTCGATTTAAGACGTTTTTGTTTGATTTTCTCAATAACGGCTACTTCTCTGATAAAAATGTGTAGGAAAGGAAATACTCTTCTTTACCAGTTCTACAACTTTTATTTGAAAAATATTTTGATAGGAGCAATACTGTAAGAGATATGACGAAAATTTAATTTTTTGTCACCAGTAAAGTGGTACCTCTGACTGGCATACGTGATTCATTTTTGCGATTTTCTTCTTATATTTGATTGTAAGTCGTTAATATCAAATTTCATGAAAATCCGTTTGGTAGAAGTCGAGAACGAACATGTGGACGGACGGATGGACGGACAGACGGGCGGACAGACGGACGGACAGACGGACGGACGGACGGACGGACAGACGGACCGACCGACGATAATAGGCGCTCACGCTGTAAGCGAAACGCGTCTAAAAAACAGTTAAGGACTGAAACAACAATAGTGAAATAAATCAATGCAGCATATATTCAAGAGAAATTATTATCTAACAGACATTGGCAGATTTGGAAACTTGCTGCCCCTAAACCAAATTATTTTTCTGCCCCCTTAAAATAATGTCAATAAAATTTATGTATTATAACAGAAAAACAATCCATTCCTTTCCGGCGTATTTATTGTTATTACATTGACAAGCTTACTTAGGTTGGTATCAATGGCCTTATATGATTTCAAAGTAATCTTCTCTGTCCTCCATAATTTTGAAAATCACACTGAAAGCCCTTTTTAGTGCTTCTTCATAAAATATATTGGTGGTATTGTGACTTGGCAAATGAATATAAAAATCCAACCGCCCCAAAATCCTGCCCCCCCCCCCCCCCGAACCCTAGCACCCATAGAAAATTGCCTACTTTGGCCTTATTGAAAATCAGCTAATGCTAACAGATGAATAACATATCAAAGTAGAAAAAGACTTGGAATATAGACTTCACAGGTTTCCTCACCATGCAAAGGCGTACTGTGAATCGGCGCGTTACCCCTTTTAGATTGGAAGGGGTTCGCCCCTTAACTGCATTCTGCACCAAGGCCTGATTGCAATTAAACAGCCCTATGTATAACCATCTGAATACTTTAAGTGCTTAGGGTCCTTTATCGCCTAAATAGTAGGCCCTAACATGTCAAAAAAATATAACACAAACACCAAAAATACATAAACATTGAAAAAAAGGAGGGCTTGGTTTCAAAAGAAACCGACAAACTTACAGATGCTGCAGTTACAAACCATCGGTGGCCGAACTCCGCTCTCCCACGGCGATTCCCCTTCTCACTTGAACCAAAAAGACGACAGAGAAAATTACAGGCCAATTTCGCTTACCTCCCTATCTTGCAAGGTTCTCGAGCACATTATCGCTAGCTCCGTGATGTACTTCTTAGATAGTCAGAACTTGCTAAGTAAATATCAGCATGGCTTCAGGAAGACGAGATCTTGTGAAACACAGCTCGCTCTATTCGTTCACGATATACTAAGATCAGGAGACCGTAAGACTCAGATGTGGTTTTCCTCGACTTCAAGAAGGCTTTCGATAAAGTCCCGCACAGTAAGTTAGTGAAGAAATGAAATGACTGTGGAATAAATCGAAAGATAATCGAGTGGATCAGGGACTTTCTTAATGAGCGTGAACAAATAGTAGTTATAGATGGATTTAAATCAGATTCAGTCAGTGTAGCCTCAGGCGTTCCACAGGGAAGTGTAATCGGCCCCCTACTATTCCTTTTATACATAAACGACTTAGATAAGGTTATTAAAAGTAAAATCAAGTTATTCGCGGATGATACAGTAGTTTACAGAGAGATTACCAGTCCTAATGATCAATTATTACTTTCTGACGACTTAAATGCAATTCTCGAGTGGTGTAAAGAGTGGCAGTTAGAATTGAACTTAGGAAAGTGTTCCTTTATGAGATTCTGGGGAAACAAAAACATTGACACGACGAATTACACTGTTGAAGGCATCCAGCTAAAACTAGCCGATTCCGTCAAATACTTAGGCGTTACTTTAACAAGCAACCTCTCGTGGGATATGCACATACGAAATATATGCGGGAAGGCTAAACAGAAACTAGGATTCATCAAACGCATAGTAGGTAAAAGTGAGGAAAAAGTCAAAGAGACATGTTACTTCTCGTTAGTAAGACCGCTATTAGAGTACGCGTCGAGCATATGGGATCCGTACGTGAAAGGATCAATCTCAGAGTTAGAAAGAGTGCAGCGAAAAGCCGCTAGATTCGTCAAAAATTGTTACGATAGAAACAATAGTGTTACAGCCTTGATACAGGACTTAGGATGGGAATCACTAGCTGAGCGCCGATCACGTCCTAGGTTAAAACTACTTGGATGGTTTAGAACGCATATATTCTCCAGCGATGTCGAAGAAATAATAAGAGCGCCAACTTATATTGGTAGAACGGACCATCCTCGTAAAATAAGAGAGATAGCCTGTAGGACTGAGAGGTATAAAGGCTCGTTTTTCCCTAGAACGATAGCTGAGCAGAACAGAAGTTACGAAAGGAAATCAGCCGACGTAGAGTGATACTATACATTATTATGCGCTTTACCTTGGTGCTATTGCACCCCCTGCCACACACCATTGCGGTGGCTTGCAGGGTGAACTATAGATATAGATAGATATAGATATAACCAAACACTGCACTATCACAAATTGCCCATATTAAGACACTAAGCACTGAGGAAATTGTGGGACAAAAACTGGGGATTAGGGTGGCTGAACACACACACACTGGCGATGGCAGGCAGGAACGCTGGATCAAGTCAGATGATTGGTGAAACATTGCTGTACTCTGGATGCAGGAAGAATGCAGGAGAGGTTAAAGGAGAATAGGGGCAGCATGTTGAGGTCTAAGTTGGAGAACATGGAAATGCGTTGACTCCTGGACCAGTTCAGAGTGAGTGAGAATACGTTGACTACAGGACCAGTTCAGAGTCAGCGAGAATGCATCGATTCCAGAAGCAGCACAGAGGAAGTGGGAATGCGTTGACTCCAGGACCAGTTCAGAGGCAGTGGGAATGCGTTGACTCCAGGACCAGTTCAGAGGCAGTGGGAATTGCGTTGACTCCAAAACCAGTCAAAAGGCAGTGGGAATTGCGTTGACTCCAGAACCAGACAGAGGCACTGGGAATTGCATTGACTCAAAGACCAGACAAAAGCTGTAAGAATGCTTTGACTCGATGACCAGATCAGAGGCGGTGTGAATATCTTCACTAGACGAACAGTTCAGAGGTGGTGTGAATGCTTTTCACGAGATAACCAGTTCAGAGGTGGTGTGAAAGTGTAGACTAGAGGATCACCTCAGAAGCTATTGGAATGCTTGGACTAGATCAAGTGGTTGGAATGCATATTTCATTCAAAATTTCACGAATACTACTTTTCGACCTACGATTAACATCTGTATCCATCAATTAAACTGGGAGAAATTGATATCACCATTCTAAAAGGGAAATCACTCACTCGCTTGCGTATATCAATGCCAGAAGGTTTGTCGGCTTTAACAGGGAAATACGCTTCATCAGAAGGTATATAACTCAGTCTACATAGTAAAAGAGAACACTTTTCGACCTAAGAAAAAATTACTTTCCTTAGCAGCTTCAAATAACCCTGAAAAAATTGAAATCACCCATACCACTCACTCACTCGGGCACGTATATCAACTACAGATCTCTTTCTCGGCATTGATGTAGATAGAGGTATCTCAAGTACATTTTGCCCTATGTGACATTCAATTACATACAGTGTATGAAATGGAATATATTATGAACCGAACACTTGTTAAGGTATTAGAATGGTAGTACTAAATTTCTGAAGAAAGAGAACTATATTGCCGACGTGTGTGATGAAATTCAGTGATCTGGTGCCCCTGGCAGGTAGGCCTCCTGCCATATTTATCCAAATTTCCTTGAAATTTTTTTTTAAAGCTGGTTCTTAATTTTTTTTCAGCTAATCCCTGAGTATATGTACATATTAATTTTCACCGCTGACATAGTTACCAATGTTACAAATGTCGTATATTACTTAAAACAGTGAATGGGGTGTAGGAGATGGCAAATGCGTAAAGAGGCAGGAGAGGGATGATATTGGAGCCGGCAGGGATGGTAAACGTACGCTCTTCCCAGTGGATGAGTAACCATGAGAGAAGAAATGCACACTTAGCAAAAAAATACGAAGTCGCCTAATTTGTATTGCGACCTTGAGTATTCCATCTAGGCTGATCAGAAACCATGCAGTTTTTAGTGTTGATTGATTTCTGAAGTGATTACGTTCAATTTTTTCATTCATAAGATTTCACGGAACAAGGATGGCTGAGAATCATACTGCTAGATGATTTGTTAAGCTTTCGATTTGGAGATGAATTTAGTTGTAACTTCACGGTTGTGACACTCATTGCACCTCCTAGCTGTGCATTTGCAATCTATAATTTTTCCACGACAAAATTTCCTAAAACTTTTATGTAAATAAACACACTCGAGACGTACTTACTATGGCAGGAATCAACCGAGTGTGCAGATCGTTTCAATTTTTTAAGTTCGTATACAATGATGAATACATGATATACCGTATTTACTCGTGTAATACCAGCACTTTTCCCCCAAAAGTCCCCATCAAAATGGGGGGATGCGGACATTACATGAGATTTGCCCAGTCATCTTTGGCAGGGGAGTAGGTCATCCGCGAAACACCTATTCAATTCTTCGCACCTGGTGTATTAAGTCGGCGTTTTACGGTAGGGGCAATATACCGTGCATTTTATAATAACTTGAGAATATATAACGACTGAAAATGGAACGTTTCTGCATTATTAAGGAACTAGACTCCAAAATACGTTTTCGAGTAGTTTCCGTGTAATATTATGGCACTGGATGTCAATTTTTAATGATTACATACATTAAAAAGTATTAAAAGTCATTTTTAGAAGTCACTTCTTAACTATTTGCTTGTTGCTAAGTGAAAAACTTAATTATTCTAACTTAGAAGATACGATTGGCCTTTTTAATATAAGGTGTCCTAATCCAAATTTATACCCACCAATCATACTTAAAGTCAGTTTAAATGGAGTTGTTGTTGAAGCACATTTGGACAGTGGTGCTACATATAGTGCCATTTCAGATAAAGATTATTATAAATATTGCCAATCAGTACAATTAGATGAATGCCAAGATGTAATAAAACTATATAAATACTTAGAAAAATTTAAGCGTAGTGAACGATAATGCAGAGAGGGCAGTGGGTTTAATCCAGAGCTACAGTAGATTGCTAACAAAAGATGAAGAACTGCTGCAATACTTACTGCAATGCATTCAAGGCCACAGAAAAAAATTCCTGACTGAGGCCTACCTATTCATTTACATAGAACCCCCAAATGAAACAATTGGAGCCCTTGACATGCGTATTCTTTCGAAGGACTACCACCACCGACTGCTTACCCCGACTACTTACTATACTACGTACCAAACTTAATGATCGCTAAGATGGCGTCAATATATAAGGGCGTACCCTTCGTCAACTAATCAGAGGCATCCGGCGTTGCCGTCTGTTTGTTTCCCACTCAGGGAACTCACCGCTCTCTCTCTCTCTCTCTCACACTCGGGTATTTCGAAGGCTGTAGAAAGATCAGCTGCTGCCCTTAACTTGGGAACGGCTACAGTCAGAAGGATAACCCACGGGAAATATTCTCAGGAAGAAGCTGGAACTTCAGGTGCCTTTGCCCAAACTTCCAGCTGCTAATTAATTTCCACAAGGTAAGTAAGTATATTGGAGTATTACATTACCATACTATTAAGTGAGTGTTTTGAAATTCATTATGCTATTCCTCTCTTTTTTGCAGAACCACTTAATTCCAACCATTGTTCATACTTAAATTTGAGTATATAACATTCTTGCAGTAAATTCCAGGTATTAGGATATTATTCTGAATTTATGAAGTACAATAAAAATTAAGTCCAGTAGTATATACATGATCATTTTCTTTCAGCAGGTTATTCCCTACTTCCATTTTCAGCATCATTTGCAGAATAAAATGTGACTCCCTTTAAAATGATTATATAATTTTCCAAAGAAAATTGATACTCATGCACACTTAAGAAAGAAATTAATACTCATTACTTACTTGGAAATACTTCTTGCTACAGGTATAGTATTAGTGATGAGCAATATCCTTTTAAACCTCTTAACTTCCACTAAACCAATGGTAACTTTTTTAATATTATGAAGATAATCATTCAAATATTGTATATTATTAACTAACTTAAATTAAAAGTAAATATTCCTCTCTATACAGAGTAACACCAACAGATTTTGTATCAAGAAGTCAAAGCATTTCCAGTCCGTTGAGGTAAGATAAGAGGATGCTGCTTGCTATTGTACTGTAGCAATTTCAGTCTTTTATTTTAAAATTAACTCACCTTCCCCTTTATGTTTTGAATGAGCAATCTCCTTACTTTCTCATTGTTGCCAATGTCAAATATCAGGTATGTATGCTTCTAGATAATTGTAAATGAAAAAATAATTATATGATTAAGGAGCTTATGTAATCTAATGCCTAATAACTTATTAACTTAGGAGTATTACATTCTTTCAGAGATTTCACTTTATAGATTTTAATAAAAACCAATGCTGATTGTAAGTATTAATTCATAAGTTAGAAGTTAAGGCAATGCTAATAATAAAAACAATCTGCAATGATATAACTAAAACCTTCATCAATTAATTGAGACATATTAATTAATTTTATATGGTGGAAAGCCTTTCATTTTTTAAAAAATTTTCATTCTTTTCTGCAAGAAAAGTATATGATTCTGTTACATTTCTTAGTTATCTCTTAGGTGCAGTTTTGAATTCTTCCATGGCTTGCTGTTATCCCTACGCTTCAAATTGCATCAATTTATTTGCATAAGTGACAGTGCCTGCTTAAAATCATGTGTGCTTTTGCTTATTGGCTATTCTTTATAATGGTTTACTTATTCAGTGCTTTTTCTTTCAAATGTGGTTCTCCCTATTATCCTTATTAAAGTGTAAATTGCAATATATTTGTATAGTGTCAAGATAGTGCCTGTGTGTACATGAAAGTGACTGATTTAAATAACTGTAAGGCAAGTGAAGATAAGTGATTATTTCAAAAGTACTTTTTGTCTTAACTTTTCTCATTATTATGCATTTCCACTTTATTGTATTACTTACTGTTCATGCTTAGTATATAATTCCATTTCTGTTTCTTTTATATCCTAAAATTGCATCTCCTATTTTCACTTCATCTATTTACAATAACCTACATTTTATATGTAGCTACTCTATTTTTAATTCACTCTATCATTATATTTCACTGGTGACATTGATGATCTTACTATTTATGTGCACAATGTAATCGTGTTTATTGTTATGTTTTCTAATCATTGCTTCTTTTACAGCTCTCTATATCTTAGTTTACCTCAGTAGGTTTCGCAGTTTTTTCACGTCCCCCTTCTTGTGGGCGTTTTTCTGCAAATGGGGTTTTAGCCTTATTGGTTTTTCCCTGTAAAAATGTTCAATTTGTTTGCAGTTTTAAATATATTAAGTAATTTTACTACTTTGAATTTCTTTAATATTCCCATATTCAAGCAAACGTTTACTCTGAATCACAGTGTATATAATATGTAATGATTTATTGGCTTTGGAATAAGTAAAAGTACCTACTCAATGAGAAGCGCTATTTTTATTCTTTTATCCAATCATGATTTCCTAATATGATAATTATTAACTTGTGTGTTTGCTTTAATGTGTGTAATGCATTTGTTATATTATAATATTAGTAACAATAGAAGTAAGAAAATACTCGAAATGTAATTCTTCTGTAATCCAACTGCTACCTTGAAGAATATTTTGCTCTTCTTCTTGATGTGATTATTAACTATTTGCAATTATATAGAGTTGTTTATAATAAAAATAAATGAAATTAAATATTGCGCATTTATTCCTACTGCGCACCCTCTTCCCTTTCATGATGTATATTGTACTACGTGGTTTTTTTTAAATTAATAGTTCAATAAGATTTTGATCTAAACTTTTAGAATGCTGCATCTTTACAGCCTATGACTAAAATTTTCGGCAATACGAGATAGGATAAGGAAAACATGGCAGTATTTTCGTCTGGCTGAGATGTTACGAGATGGTTCTACGCAGTTCTACCGTTGTATACTTAACAGCTGCTTGAAAGCAGAAGCAAATAACTGTGTGAAAGGAACATGTGTTGTGGTCATACATGTGGTTAGAAATCCCACACCATTCTTTTCCCTCGTCGTGTTTATTATACTACCTGCTCCGACCTTTGCCATTCGCGTACCAAATAGTCTTTTCCTGCCTCCTTTCTCTACGCATTCTCAAAAATGTAAAATATAACATCCTTTTCTCTTATTTGTCATTTAAGGGAGAATATTCTATATTGTTTAAATGACAATCATATAAAATAGGTACACTATAACGTGGAAGATGTTTTATATCTACTTATGAAAGATAAAGGAGTAATATATTCGTAGTTACTAATTGTAAGATAATATTACAAAACGTAAATACTCGTAATTTCATTTTATGTAGCTTTAAATATTAAAGTTTTCAACATTTTTATAATTTCGTTTACTGATGTTCGCCTGTCTGACCCCACTCCTACAATCTCTTAACCATCCAGCGTCTCTGCCCACTTGCGAAGCACTATAATTGGTCCACGTTTGTGGACTGATTCGGCAACAAGGTTCCCTTTCCACACATTTTAAGCCCGCCTCCCAGCGATCATTAAGTTTGGTACAGACCATAGGATGCCAATCTTCAGTCATTTTGTCTCAGATCTTTTTTTTTCATCCTTAACTCCATGCACTTAAAGGGGAATATAGAGTACAAATTACATTGAAAAGTAATCTCAAAGTTTCATACATGATCACGGATTCAAAAACCGATAAGGGGGATAAATCGTTATCAAAGGTGAAAAATGTAAAATATGGTAAAACTGAAACTGTTTTGGGCAACCTCTAAATATTATCCAATTCCAACTAAATTTTGCATGTGGTTTCCTTTTAAACATTGGCATCAATTGAGAGGGTGAGAACTTTAAAAATTGAAACTGCATTTTTGAGGACCATGCTACCCTATACGGCCAGTTTTAAAACCGAATGGCACTGTAAGAATCTGGGTGATTATAGCATCACTATCAACAAGAATCTTCAAGTCGACAGTCATCCTTTGCCTAGGTTAGATGATTTACTGAATCAATTACGCAGAGGAGTTTTTTTTACAAAATTAGATCTACAAAATGCTTATCAACAAGTTGAGTTAGATGAAGAGTCAAGAGAACTTACAACAATTAGTACACACAAAGGGTTATTTTGATACAATCGCATTCCTTTTGGGGTAGCTCCAGCTCCACAAGCTTTCCATAAGATTTTAGACATAATAATGAGTGGACTGGAAGCTTGTGTTGTGTGGCAAGATGACATAGTTGTCAGTGGACAGACACGATTGATTCACGATGGTTATTTACTGTATTGAAACTCCTTGAAGATAGTGGTTTAACTATAAATTTATCTCGTGTCAGTTTTTGCGAAGCTCAGTTAGCTATCTGGGTTACATCATTGGGGTGCAAGGTCTACGATTTGATCAGAGTAGAGTTACCAAAGTTTTAAAATGTAATCCACCAACTAACATAGCTCAACTAAAGTCATTTTTAGGAATGATAGAATACTATAGAAGATTTATAAAGGATATGTCCATCACCCTTTATCCATTATATCAGTTTCTAAAGAAAAATGTGGTTTGGTTTTGGTCGAAGGAATGTGAGGATGCTTTTACCACAATAAAGTTACAATTAACCAGATCTCCAGTATTATCAAATTACAATCCTGATTATGAACTGAAGCTGTCAGTCGATACTAGTCCGTATGGAATTTCTGTGATTCTTAATCAGGTGTCCCCAGAGGGGCATAGTAGACCAATCAGTTTTGCTTCACGTGCTTTAAGTACAGCAGAACGCAACTATCCTCAAATACATAGGGAGGTGTTGTCTGTGGTATTTGGTGTTCAGCACTTTTATCAGTTTCTGTATCTGCAGAAATTCATCATTGAGACGGACCACAAGCATCTGATAACCATTTTTGGATCGAACAAGGGCATACCAATGATGGAAGCCAACAGGCTGCAGAAATTTGCAATTTTCCTCTCAAACTTTGATTTTCGTATGGTCTATGTTCCAACTCATCAGAACTGTTCAGATTTTCTTTCTAGATCTATTGATCTTGTAGAAGAAGAAACAACTAATAAACAGGAAGTGATGGAATGTTCTTATCTAAATTTTACAACACCGATTAAAGTCAAACAAGCAGAGATTGCTCTAGCTACTGTAAAGGATCCAATTATAGCATCAGTCATAAAATACATCCTGGAGGGATGGCCTTGTGTCAAGGTTTGTTCAAAATATATCACTCATTAAAAAATGAATTAAATTTAGAAAATGGAATTTTAATGAAGGGACATCAGTTGGTAGTGCCTGAAGCTTTAAGACCAAAAGTACTAGATGAAATTCATTCGGCATACTTTGGTCAAGTCAAAAGTATACAATTAGCTAAGCAGTATTTCTGGTGGACTAAAATGAATAGTGACATTATAACAAAGGTCAGTACTTGTTCAGTTTGTCAGGAAATTCAAAATTCGCCAGGGAAAGCAGTATTAGTGTCATGGCAGTGGCCCTCACAACCATATCCAAGACCATTTCCTCAATGCGCGGACTGCGGACAGTCCTCCTCGTCTACAATCATGCCTGTTGACCTTCAACGAACCAGTCTCTCTTAGCCGCTGATTTATGGACACAAACGTGCTGTGGTGCGGAAGTGGACGATTAGGAAAGTGTCCCTGATACATCCGCTGAGCCTTCCTGCCACTTCCGTCTACTGCACCGTACGCAAGGAGCATATCTGTCATTTCTTCCCCAGTATACGCATCCATTGCTGAAGTCTCTCATGCACTAATGCAAACAAACTCACAACAGAGACGTGGTGACACGTGCCAGACTAACAAGCTACTGATTGAGGTATCAAGGAGTGCAGTTCATTGCGGCCAGATCAGTCACGTTGAATCGCGCATAGCAGTCCCAACTATGCAATTACAAGCAGCAACAGAGGTGCTGAGACAGGTCCAAACCCTACAGGGGCAAAGGTACATTCATCGCACTGTATCTCGGTAATGAGGCGACGCAGACAACTCGGACTAATTTTTCAGAGCATACCTCGAACCCACGTACAAGCCCTAGAAGTTTGTATATTTACATAACCTAAATGAGTAACATAAACTAAAATAAACTATTTACATTAGTATGCTAAATTCTTCTTACATTTGCTTGTATTTTTCAACTACTATAGCAAAGCAAAACATGATAGTTGTAAACCAAAATAATTAAGGGTTTTCTTAATTTTTTTCTTTATTCCCATATTGCCAAAAATCCTTACGTGGTGGGAAAAAATGGATTCCATTTTTGAAATTAGCATAGTTGAATTGTGTAAAATCAGCTATTATAAATAAAACAACTTTTCAAAAGTTCTAATTCGCAGGCCTGTGTAATTAGTGGTAATGATATCCCATGTGATTCATCTGTCAGGCGATCTCTCGCATGAACTGTTACACTTAGTCGCAGTCTTCAACCACCCCCTGTCCGTTGGCCACTTTTGTGACATGCACAATTCATACCATCAATCAGAGGTGATCCTGCTAACAAATTTGATCAAATAAATAAGCTGCCACTCCCAAAAAAGTGTTGCCTATTACCATTGCCTCAGCAGTTCACCTCATGGGACGGCCATGTTCACAAATTGTACATTCCAAGAATATGTAGAAAGGGATAATTCTATATACTACAAGAGTAAGTATTACCATATACAAAATAAGGTACATCATCTTTTTTATTATTGTCATGCACAAATTTGTAAATACACATGAATACACTCTACATCCTAGCAGAAAATCCCATACAGGTGCTTTATAAAATCTGTAGTTTTAGGTGTAACTTTGTGGAATATGTGAATGTCACACTAGTACTTTTTCCACTGAAATCAGTGGAAAAAGTACTAGTGTGACATTCATTTATTCTCCAGGTGCTTTATTTTTTAAAGTGCTATAATTATAACATGGATAACTCTACTTTTCTACTTTTGGACATTATAATAAATCTAACAAATATAGCATGAGGCTGACATTTCACTTTCAAATCTGACATTTGAATACACAGCAACTACAAAATTTAACTTTCAAATAAAAAAACCAGATGTTTATTAAAAGTTTATCTCACATCCCACTTAACTAGCACCCTTTCTACTGGCAAACTCACATGACCAGCATCTGTGTTGCCTTGATGTTCCTCAGTTTACTACAACAAAGTCATGGATGATATTATTCACTGAGAAATTCTTATTACATACTGCATCTGTTATTCTGTGACATTCCCTAGTAAATCACCAAGTGTTGACTTAGTTATGATAGACATTACAACAAAGTCGTATGTGTGGAAAACAGGGAAAGTGAGTGATTATATAAAGGTGTAATGAAGTGACAAATGTTGAAAAGTAGAATACATACTATTTTGAAATGCAATTTTTTTAAAACTGATAACTCTTAACTAGTGATAATTTTTATATCAGTAAAATCCGAATTTCAAGATGTTCAATGGCTGTGTGAAGTTTATTCCATGAGAATTGAAAACCTTTAGAGCACAAGATTTAGTTTGTTTTCCAATTAGCTAACAAGAAAAATAAGGGACTTACGGCTAATATAAGTGCTATGGCAATTTATCCAAAGGAATCAGTTGGTAAACATAAGTACAGTGCAGAATAAAAAATAGTTAAAAGTCAGGAAACAAATGCAATTTATGCTATAAGGTTAGTGCACATTATTTAGACTAATATGCCTTGCTTTTCACAAGTTAATCAACTTTTTACTAGGCCAACACTTTCACATAGCAAGCATGACAATGGTCCCAGTAAATGGTCTACACTTCCTTTTGAATAAAATAGTTTTTTGAAAATTCAATGCATTACAAATATATAAACAAGGTCAGGTAACACAGTTTAATTTTTCAAGAGATTGGTCAATTAAATCAAGGGTTACCAACAAGATTCACCTGGTCTACATTTCAAGAAAACATCATCACAAAATATTTCTTAATTAATAAAGAATATTGTTGTAAAAATAAATATCTTTCCAATTCAAAATATTCTTTAAAGTTAAAAAAGTCACAGAAATTTTATCACAATTAAGTCTCTTTTACTTTGCATTCAGTATAATCTGGCACAAATTTGCATTGGCACATTGATAAGCTTTCAGTATTACATAAAGATAATTAAACCACAAGATTAATGTTTAGCGTCTTGCTTTAAATATTATTTTAGAGATTATCAATCATGAGATATGCTGAACATTGGCCATTGGTGCAGGGTGTTACATGCGCCTCACTCTGGGCTCTTGTTTTCTACTACTTTCCAGGCATTGGGCCATCTTCTGCAAGTATGTCTTCAGCCATATTCTGAATTTCATGCCATGATGTAGCAATGTCAACAGGCTCAGTAAGACGAGAACACACAGCAAATCGGAGGAAATATACAGAATGCACTTTTGAAGGTACTAAATGAATTTTCCCATGTCCATTTATTCGTTTCAAAAGAACTTCATTCCTTTCATTGGATCCCTATAAAGCAAGGCATACAGCTTGTTTAAAGGAACCATTTTTCACAGAAATTATTCAACAACAAATTGCTTGAATATAGCATGAATTCTATGAAACATTATAAACACTATTTCTTAGTCTTAAGTGTTATACGGTAATACTCTTAACTAACTATTGGAGGTGTAAATTGCATTATGATAACATGTTAATAAAAACAATTTTTGTATAAATAGCTTCTATCATACTGTACAAAATATCATCTGTCCAAGTGAAAGACCAGCAAACTTCATTGGTGATTTCTACAGAAGTGATTACTAGATTTTGACCAAATTTTTGCTGTTTATTCAGGATGATGTGCATTGTGCTGTAAGAAGATCGTTATTTCCCAATGCCGCAATAATATAATATTTTCTCTTATTTATTTTCCTCCGTTTGGATAGCATGGGAATGAGTAGCATATTATTTATTTGTACTTTCAAATTACTTAAAATCAAGATTCTAAGAATGAAGTTTATTTCACACTGTCAAATTTAAAATGTGGGTCAAATCAATCCAGAATTTGCAAGATTTGAACAATTATAGAAACCCAGCATCATTATTTACGCACCCACAGTAGGATAGAATAACATCTGCTAGCGCCAAAATGAATGTTTTCGCTTTCAACAAGGACTGTTCTAATTAGCACTATGCTACACTGTAGTGCATGAATTATCAGTTTTCTAAACCCCAGCTTATGATAGGATAGAATTACATCCGCAGGCATCAAAACGATTGTCATCTACTTTTATGGCATACAATTGATTTATGCAAAGTTATTCCATACTATGCAAATACATATAAAACGACTTTTCAGGTGCTAAAATTAGAAAAACCTCATCTTATATTCAGGTAAATACCGTATATAGCCACTATATTTAATTTTTTCTTAATTGTACCAATTTTATTGACTTTCAAAAGCAGATATATGACCAAGCAAAGTTCCTAAGCTACAGGTACATACGTATATGAACTGAGCTAAGGTTTGCAATATTTTTCAAATAAAACCTCATAGACATAAGAGGTCAAATGTATTTATTCAAGAACTATAACTACATGTGCTGAGTTGTGAGAGGTAATTCAAAGGTTATAGTAAATTATAAATAAGTAAAAGTATTATAAAATTTACCTTGAGACGGAAGCAGACAAGGCCCATTATAACTTCAGTGACAATTTCAAACCTTTGGTCCATTCTCACCAAATCCTCAAATTGGTGAGCCAATGCCACTTGATCTCTTATGTGCTTTCTCAAACCAGCAGCTCCATAAAGCCTCATTACAAACCACAACTTTAGGGCACGAAATCTCCTTCCCAGTGGAATTTGCCAATGCTATATGAAATACACAAATTTGAATTACCTAAAAGATAATT
Source organism: Uropetala carovei (assembly GCA_036926305.1). Lineage (NCBI taxonomy): Eukaryota > Metazoa > Arthropoda > Insecta > Odonata > Petaluridae > Uropetala > Uropetala carovei. The sequence continues at coordinate 506,804 of JAXCHB010000099.1, read as the reverse complement.
GCTATTCTGTTATAATCACGAAAGAAATTAATGAGATTAACCCCGCAAGCATTTTTGCAGTTCATTTTTCCTTTATGCGTTGAGCTTCTTCCATGAATCACAGATGTCTATAAGCTCCTTGGATCAAGGAACCTTCTTATACAAATACGTATTTCCTCTCTTACCATATTAAAAGTATACTTATCCCCTTTCTGTTAAAGACCATGCATCAAAAACAAGGATGCTTAGTGATTTAAAAAGCCTAAATGTAACTGAAAATGAAGGTATTGGTTACTCAAGTATTCTTTCTCTTGGGATTAATACTTCTGAAGGACATTTACTATAATTTGAAAGTTAGAGGATGAGGAAGGTATTATTTTATTGAGTCTTCCACCCCAAAAATCTTGTATTTCCAAAATTTTTATCAAATTACAATAATTTCTTAATGCTTCAAAAATGTTGACCATAGGAGAAAAATAACTTTTTTGAATGCTGTCCGCAATGTGTTAAAAATTAAATATTGACAGCCTAATAAAATCATATGTATAGTGAACCAATGGCTAAATATTGCTTAATTTTTCTTGTATATTTTCCAAGAAATAAAATAACACAAGTTAAAATCTATGGCATTATTAAATCCTGCTTGAGTGGTTCAAAGAAAACTTTACAGATAACAAAACAGAAATAAATGGGAAATTTTAAATTCTAATAAAAACAGTACAATTTACTGAAATTATGAACAAGAGCAGAAGTTTTTGAGACAAAAACTTCGGTAATACAATTAAAATAAAACTAAAAAGCTAAAAATTGCCAAAATAACATGGCAGAATACCACTTTTAAAAATCAAATTACAGTAAAACCTCTTTATAACGAAATTGAAGGGACCCAATTTTTGGCATTTTCTTGTAAGGAGGTTTTTTTCAGATTCATCATATATGCATATGCGTATTATTGGTGGTTATAACAGAGTCGGCCAAGCACTGTATTGGGACCGGAGGCGAATATCAATGGGGGCCCAATGATATTAATATTTATAGTAATAATGAACGATTTATGGAGTCCCAGTTTAATATTATAACTTTTAAGGAGTGTTTCTTTATTGAAATCAGTTTTCAAGTAATTTTTTGTAAAAGTTTTTGCAAAATTTACACTAGATACTTCAATAATTGAAAACTGCTGGGGCCCCATTATTCGGGAGTTTGGATGCCTCGCGTAGCAAATTTTGCCATTTTTAACACTATGCGCATTAGAGACGATAGTAGGTACATATATCAATAAATAGCTAAATAAAAGTAAATGAAAATATTGCACAAAAATGTTAATGAAAAAATATTTTTTTGTCCTTTATTTAAATAAAAGTTATGTATTCAGTTGGTCTTCAACATTTACCACAAAGAGCTACTAACGAGAAATTATCTATAGAAAATTTATTTATAAAAAAGAATGTATATTTTATTATGTTTTTTATAAATTAATTTACTTAATTATACATACAGGCAGACCTCGTATTTTGCAGGGGTTACATTCCTGAAAACACCGCGAAAGACGAAATCGCGAAAGAGAAGTAATTAAGGCAATGGGAAATACAGGGTTTGGTTCCCATCCCAGCAAGAACTGATCATTTGTCCTCTGTATTGCTGACCACAGAAAAATAGAGAAAGAGACGAAAAAATGAATATCAATGCAAGAGAGACTTAAGATAAAAGAACACGAAAAAAGTATCAGAAAATAAAATCACATTTAAATTCCATATATGTGCCATGTGTGCAACGCACATGGGTGGCCAAACAACGGGGGCAGCTATGCTATCATCAGACACACACAGTATTTTAAACAGTAATGCGGATTGTATTATAATATGCCCTATATTCATACATATTTATTGGCTACGGATATTTATCATACCATAAGGCATTTTATTAAATTTTTGTAAAGAACACCTAAAAAGGACGGCAAATGAGAGACTTGCACACGAGCAGCCCCTGGTTCCGTAGTAGGACTGAAAAAAAATCGGCACAACATACATTGTGCAAACTTTCTCATATATGGGTACTAATGTGTCGTTTAGTTATCTTTAGAAAATGAAAATCCTATGAGCCTGTTTTTAGAAAATCCTATTTTTGTTAAAGTTACCCAAGAATAAACTAGCCTTATATTCATTCATTGAGAAAAATGAAATACGTAGTATTATTGTAGATGTATACTCAAGTAACTCTACGAAATTTGATCAAAATCATTAAGAGCCGTTCTTGAGAAAATCGAATTGTTGTTAAAGTTGCCTAGAATAAACTATCCTTATATTTATTTTTTGAGAAATATGAACTACACAGTATTATTGAAGACGTAAACTCAAGTAACTGTACGAAATTTGATCAAAATCATTAGAGCCGTTTTTGAGAAAATCGAATTATGTTTAAGTTGCCTAGAATCAACTAGCCTTATATTAATTTTTTGAGAAATATGAACTATACAGTATTATTGAAGACGTAAACTCAAGTAACTGTACGAAATTTGATCAAAATCGTTGTAGCCGTTTTTGAGAAAATCGAATTGTTGTTAAAAATTAGTAGAATAAACTACTCTTACTTATTGAGCAATGTCAACCATTTCTACATATACTCTGCTCAGTATGATAAAATGCCTAAGTACGAGATTTCATTCATTTTCGCTTTACCGTTTAGGCTCCAGAGCCAGTAATAGACAGATAGACAGACAGACAGACACACGGTATTGCAAAAACCACTTTTTCGGATTCAGCGACACCTAAAATGTATATTTCCGTAAAACTCTCAAGGTCGAATTTTTTCGCGATAACAATACTTTCTCGATACTTCGTATGAGAAGTAAAAACGAATGGTGGTTGCCTAATTCGCAGGAGCTAATTTCCAAATATGGCAAGCATCTTTCTCGGGATGTTACATTCCTGAAAAACTCAGTGAAACTCCACCAATAATAAATGATGCGTAAAACGCAAAGCTTAAGCATTTAAACTACGTCAAACCTGAGCAAATACCCCAATGATCCTGAATAGGAAGGATCAAGAGTTGAGGCTTGAGTTTTTCTCCTCGGGACTACCCTGTCATCAAAAAGAAAGCTCCTGAACGGTGATAACAGCTGCAACTTTTCACATGTGAAGGGACACAAAAGTGTGGGAGGACTGCATACAAAAAATATTTCAAAGTGTATATAAGACATGTGTAACTAATTTTTAGGCACATTTTGCTTCCAGCGTGAGCACCTATTATCATCGGTCTGTCCGTCCGTCCGCATGTTCGTTCTCGACTTCTACCAAACGGATTTCCATGAAATTTGATATTAAGGACTTACAATAAAATATAATAAGAAAATCGCATAAATGAATCACGTAAACCAATCAGTGGTACCATTTTACTGATGACAAAAAATTACATTTTCGTCATATCTCGTAAAGTATTGCTCGTATCAAAATATTTTTCAAATAAAAGTTGTAGAACTGGTAAAGAAGAGTATTTCCTTTCCTATACATTTTTATCATAGAAGTAGCCGTTATCAAGAAAATCAAATGAGAATGCCTTAATTCGAGTTGAACTGAAATTTTCTTGCATGGTTACTTCTTCATTGTTGCTAACATAAACAATCTTACAAACAAACGTTTAATTTACTTATGTGTGCATGCATATTTTTACATAGGAAGAAAATGGATTATTTATGATGAAGAAAAGAACTTTAAAATGCTATTTCCCTCACGTACAGGTATATAATTTCTTTCTAATACTCCATTGCACGAAACGCGCCCATTTGTGATACGTTGTACACTTTCCTAACTTGTTTTAATATGCATATATATTATATTAATGCACTTAGGCAAATTTTTTTACATATTAGAATAACGCAACAATATTTTTTCAGGCCTGACAATGTGAGAAAACATGAGGAAAATGCGATTCATTTCATATATAAAAAAAAATTTGGCGTAGCATTTTCCGTGATTTTCCTCAGCAAAAGAGTGAAATATGAGACCGCGAAAGACAAAATACACAAAAGACGAGGTATACCTTATCACTCGAAATTACAACAAATACTACGCTTCCAGTCATTCAGTCGAGATTGCAATAACAGTTTTAACACCTGCATAGATGGCATTGACTTCTGCTTTACCACGGCGCATACATTTTTTTAAATTTCGTTATATGGAAGTTTGTTTTTAGTGGAAGGGGTGTGATTTTTATTTCGTAATTGTGAGGTTTCGTAATTATCGGAGGTTCATGATATAGAGGTTTTACGTATAGTTTTATTAGTAAATTTTTTGGGACCGGGGATAATTTTTGTTATATGGAGTTTTTTGTTCTAAGGGAGTTCATAAGGTCGAGGTTTTACTGTATAATGTCAAAATCTGTTTTAACCTTTATCGTACATCATACAGTTTTTAAGAAAGTAATATTTATATGTAATGGCTTCAGAAAGAAAAGTGGTGAAGGTGGAAGAATACTATTGTGATAGTGATTCCGACATATGATGAGACTAATGAGAAGAGAGAGAGTGAGGAAGAAGAGCAAGTGGCTGAAGAAGAGAGTGCGACCAAGGTTCGTGAGGATGCTCAATCGAAGCCTCCACAACTTACATTGGACACTATTTGGGTTTTCAGCACCAAATGTAAAAAACTTACTTTTTCTTACTAATTCCGGTATGCTGATCGCGAATATGATCGCCATTTACCTGCAAATTGAGTTGTTTTCGAGATTAACAGATGAGGTTGAGAAAATTCGTGTTTTTACAATGAGTTTTTAAGCTTTGTTTTTACAGGAGGGTACCTTTTAATAACAAACAAATAGTTTATAAACTCACTCATACACAATTATACCACTGGCATCTCTTGAAGGGAAGTTACATGGCAAACTGCTCATTTGCCTTAAGAACCAAAAGGAGTATTCGGTCCTATTGTTACTAAAAACATGTTTACAGCTACCAACATCAGTGTTGCTTGAAGCAAGTCTGGCAAAATGAGAAACTGGGTGAAAGATTGTCTAGAGCCATCATTTCAAGAAAAGTGTCTTTTGCTTCTTGACACTTTGAGTAGACAGGAGGACGAAAAAATATTTTAAGCTGCTACAACAACTTTCAAGCATTTGCAGATTCCACCAAACACAACTGCATATGCACAGCCTTTGGACAAGTACTTTTTCAGGCAGTACAAAATTTTTTGAAAAAGAATCGGTGACATAAAACTCTTGGATGATCATCAAATAGATTTTCAGCAGCGAAATAACACAATCAAATTGCATTTGCTTATTTATAATGTTTCAAGCAGATGCATTCCAGCCAATCAAACATAATGCATGTGGCTACACGGCATCTGGACAATATGAGAATGTTGAAATGCTGTGATTTGCATTAAATAAGGATGAATGCAATTTTTGTGATTTGACCAGCTTTGTAAAGTGTAACTACTGTCATCAATCCCTTCTTTGTTTTGGTTATTTTTTGTCTCATTTCATGCACATTTTGATTAAATAAAAGTACTTATGTACATATCACATTTAAAACTAATTTTTTGCTTTATGCCTTAGTATGTAGATGTTGCTCTGCCAAACTGCATTCTGTTCTCCAGGTGTTTATAATTTATCAATAATTAGGCATTTTTGAAATTCAGTTTCTAGCTTGGCCTAGGACAGTGATGGCAAACCTATGGCACGCGTGCCATAAGTGGCACGCAAGACGATTTTGGTTGGCACGTGAACGAAAGGCAAAAACCAATCAAAGCATTTATTGTACTGATTTAGTGTCACAAAAACATTTGTGTTATTTAGTTAACTATTGTAAACATTAGTTTTATGGTTACAAATTTCAATCTCTTATGTCTTGATCGCGAATTTAATTTAGTTGGCACGTGAAAAATCGAAGACTTTTTTGTGGCACGCAAGGCGGAGAAGATTAGACAATTTCAGCAATATTGGCACGCGGGCAATAGAAGGTTTGCCATCCCTGGCCTAGGATGAAAAACAGTGGAACGGCTTATGCAAATGCGGAATTTAGTTGAATAAATTTCATAATAACTGCTTCAGCTTCTTACTTGAAATAAACAGTATTTCATATTGAAATGATGCAGATTTATAATTTTATTTATCGAAGTGCAGATTAAAATATTTGCGACTGGCCTACTTAAATTTTTAACCCATGCCCGACTGAAGGCGTATATGCAGACTAAAAATCCTACCAATGCTGTTTTGGAGGTTAGTTCTTATTTTGGAGATTTAAACAAGCTCTTGACAGTAATAATGTACAGAAAACAACCAAATAGTAGAAAGACGTACTATTTAAACTGTATCATGAATTACAATACCCAAATTTATAATATGGATATTTATATTGTAAAAATGAGTTTTCTCAACTTCAATTGTGCTAAACTCTAAAACAATGCAATTTACAGTTGAATGACTATCATATTCATGATCAGCATACCAAAATTAGTAAAAAAAAAGGTTTTTTACATTTGGTGCTAACACCAAAATAGTGTCCATTGTTAGCCGATACATTAGCTGCATGCACCCATTTGCTGCTGGGCCAGGTGACAAAAATAAGGGAATACTGAACATCACAGAGAACTTGACCTCACCGAACATTTACATGCTCTTTTACAGATATTTTCCAATTTCTGGTGGACAAGACAAATAGGTACCAACTGGTATATTGCTCTAAAAGTTTGGTTTTACTATAAATTTATTGAGGAAGTACAGTAATTTTCTGATTATAATACGCATTTTTTTTCACGAAAAATTGAAAAAAGTTAGGGTGTCTATTACCTTTATATGATAACAAGCTCATACAACTGTTTTTAATAAGGAAATAGTTTTATTTTCGGACATATTTTTACCATTAAATCGTACATTTCAATGCATTTCGATAACGATCCTTTAAATATTGTTTTTCAAAACAAAAATAAGAATAATTATTTACAGTGAAACTTTGATTTTACGTTTTTGAAGGGACCGATTTAAAAAAACAAAATCGGGGAAAACATAAAAATCAAGAAAATTAAATTTCTTTACTCTGAAGAAAAATCTTACACTGTTTAGTATATTTGAACTTTTTTAATATCTTATACCATAATGACCTTCTTCTGTGTACTGACGGTCTCATTGACTCAGCAACGTAATATAAAACATGATCATTTAAATATGATGATTTTACAATATAAGTAATAATTTAGCATCTTAGAAATTCATTTATCGAATGCAAATTAATTATAAACTATATTATTGATTATTTATTCGAATACTTAATGATAACTGCTCAAAGAAAGAAGTATATGATATCATTCAGAATGTTTTACTATCAGCAAAGTTATTAACGATTTGTGTCATAAGAATCGAAAGAATCCTTTATTGCAATTACGTAATAAAAATAATATAAATGGAATCTTTCCAGGTCTAGTGGTTGGGTTGGGTGACTGGTGCAATTTGGTGGGAAGAAAACAACTTTGATGTTTGCCAATTGACATGTGTCTCGGGGATGAGCAGCACACTGACCGACATAAAGAATAATTTTGCGGCCTTTAGCTCTCATTTGTGCATCGAGTGCTATTAAGAAGTCTTCGAATATTTGAATAGTCATCCAAGATTTTTTTATGCCACATACTTAGTAGGCAGCATCTTAACATTCTTAAAACATCGAGGATTTTTAAATTTACCGACAATCAAAGGTGGTAGCTTATCACTCCCATCAGCATTGCACACAAGAAGAACAGTTATCCTTTCTTTAGACTTTATACCTCCATGGCATGATTCTCCTTGCACGGTAAGAGTTCTATTCGGTTGCAAATTGTAAAACAACCCAGTCTCATCTGCATTGTAAATGTTACAGAGCGCATAAACTTTTATCTCTTCCAAATACTCTCCTTTTTTCCACATTTCAACTGTTTCTATATTAACACTCTTTCCCTCACCAGATATAGTATTATAGACCAGTGGTTTTCAACCGAAGGTCTGTCGCGGACTGGAAAATGTTATGAACATTCCATCAAGGACCGGTAAAATTTTGCAAACTACTTTCAATTCAAAATTTCTTTTTATTATTTTCTTCATGACATTTCATTACAACATAGAATACGTAAGAAAAAAAACTTTTATTACAATTCAATTTTTTACTTTCTCATATGAAGTATCAAGAAAGTATTGTTATTGCGAAAACATTCGACCTCGAGATTTTTATGGAAATATACGTTTTAGGTGTCGCTGAATCCGAAAAAGTGATTTTTGCAATGCAGTCTGTCTGTCTGTTACTGGCTCTGGAGCCTAGACAGTAGAGCGAAAATGAATGAAATCTTGTACATAGGCATTTTATTATACTGAGCAGAGTATATGTAGAAATGGTTAACATTGCTCAATAATTAAGGGTAGTTTACTCTACACATTTTTAACAACAATTCATATTAAGGGTTATTAATAAATTTTGAAAAACTAAACGTATTATAATAAATTTGATGTGCAGAATGTTTGCAATTTTGTCAAAATACCTGCAGACAAAAGAACAACCTTATGTTTCAGGCATCTGCGATGACTTCATGCTGTTATCGGTGTAGACGCGTAGTAGGAGTTTAGTTATATCTCTACCGAATAATAACGCCTCACACCTGTCATAAAAGCTGAAGAAAAACAAATTTTTTTTCTCCTATAAATTTGCAACAGAAATGTATGAAAATGAAGTTTATTAAAGATTTTCACTTTATGAATTAAAAAAAAATTAATACATTAAAAATCTGAAGGATTTTGTAAAGAAGATAACTCTTAATGACATAAAATTGGGTGCAGAATGTATTACCCAGACTTCAATTTTGTGTCGTAAATTCGAGGAAAACGGAAAATCGGGGAAACGTAAAATCCATTCAACTTTAGCATTGCTATTACGTATCATTCATCGGGACCCAAATAAAAAAGCGTAAAATCGAGGAAAACGTAAAATCCGAGATCATAAAATCGAAGTCACTGTATATACTTTACTGTCTGAATCTTAGCCTCTGAATTCATTATTGCTGTCCTCAAATAGTTCGTTGGCGATTTTGTTTTCTCTCTCATTGTCTATGTAAATGATGTCACCAAGAACGTCATCTTCATCCTCACTATCCACTTCAGTGAAATCATCATCCCATATGTTGTCGTTGTCATAACAATCCATGGTGTTTGTGAGGCAACACTTTTTAAAGCCACACCTTTTAAGAAAAAATCAATGCAAGTTGCAAGCAACAGATTTAATTTTACACACCTCAACCGGCTTGTATGAAGACGATGAAGGATGAAGACAGAGTCAGAACTAGATGTGATATTCACGTAAACCATCTTGCTCAGTGGCAAGGTGAGAACTTTTATTCCAACTGACCAGATTATTACACAATGCGACATTGTATTGATCTTTATAGTGAGAGTCCAAACTATATAGACGTGAAGTTTTCTTAAACACTCTTGCACATAACTCACTTGGTGGTAATGCGAGAACTGTTATTCCAAATGACCAGATTATTACACAATGTGACATTGAGACCTGTTTTTATACGTTGTATCGATATTTAATGTGAGAGTCAAAACTATATAGATGTCAAGTTTTTGTAAACACTCTTGCACATATCTGATTTGGCAGCAAGGCGAGAACTGTCTCAATACTGCTAATAACCAAGTGAAAAATTACAGTGATCTTTTTACAAAAAATGAGTTGAGTATTATACACGGTGATAAGACAATTTTCATATTTCACTCGTAAAAATATGGGTGCATATTTTATAGGGTGCGTATTATAATCGAAAAATTACGGTAACAACTCTTAACTTGTCAATGTATTTTCTACAAAATATTTTTTATTTAAAGTTTTAATCATTATTAGTTCCTGAGATATAATTTACTCTAAAATCATCATATAGCATTTAAATATTCTAAATAAATCTAGCTGATTGCCCCTAAAGTGGGAATTTAAATTCGTATGATAAAGGTTAATATAACATGTCATCCATAAAAATATTTAATTTTTGGTTCCTACATGAATGAATGTATGTAAAAATACACACAACACAGAAATTAATAGTGTAGTAAACAGTTAAACTTCAACAAACCCTATAGTCCGGTGCAGCTCCCTGTTGGTCATGCTTCAAGTATAGAGGATCAACATTAAAAGCATTCACAACATAAGTAGGTTGTTTTAACCTGAAAATAAAATACTATTTAACAAACAGGTCAAGTGAAAATCTTCCTATCCAAGGTTTTTAGAAAAGAAATGTTATAAATACTATATAGGTATATTATAGCTGTTACAGTATAATGATTTCTAAAACAATATCATATCAAGTAACGGTGACTTATATAACTGTAGAAAATATTGAAACATACTTACCACATAGCGGAACAATCAAAATTTACCAGCATCCACTTATGTGGGTTGAAGTTAAAAGAATCAGCACATTCCACTCCAGACATTAAGTAACGGAATTCTGGACAAATAAAGGCAGAACCTACACATATTTGATTGAAGAATCAAGTAAATGAAAAAAAAAAACAAGTTGACAATACAGCTTTACAATTTTTCTTAGAATGTCAATTATTATGTTAGTAAACAGTAAGATCTTGATAACCATCACCATCGATAATCATTGTTTCGATCAACAATCATTTGTCGCGAAGCGGTACAAAAAAATGAAAGTTACGTTGCCATTTTCGAATGAAGTAGACAAACGAATAAGATGATGACTGCACTGTGGTTGAGAGAGGATTGCTATTGCAGTGGGGGGCAACCTATTCTGCATGGTTGGCCGCATCGGTGGCAATGAACCCTTTGGTGGGCCTCATTAGAAATGGCCAATAGATTATAGTTAAATTGTAAGTTACCTAGACATTCTTAGGCACCATATATGTGGAAATCAAATTAGAATTAGCTTTTTAGTGTTCACATTTCAGTATTAAAAATCATGATTGAATTCTATCTTAGAAACATCTTTAAGAAAAATATTAAAAACAGCATTAAAAAGAACAAACTGAGAAATATTTACTAAAAGTTCGCAATTCAGCGTTATACAGGCAGTCCTCGACTTTTGTTCATTCAACTTTAGTACAACTCGCATTTTCATACATTGTACATTCTCACCCCTAAACCGCCTTTGTATGCCGAATTCGGACTTTTGTACGTCAGCTGACGATCAAACATTTTGAGCTATCTCATAGTCTGTCTGTCAGCCAAGCTAACACTTTTAATTAATTACCAAATGAAGCAAAATGCATAAATATAATAAAATTCAAAAGAGTAATGGCTTCTTGGCTAAAATCTAAATCATTTTACTCAAATGATGAGTTTCTAGGAAGTGACCTAGCAGATTTAAATTTTTGAAGACAAAATTAACCTTAAAGTATGCTGTGTAATAATATATGTAATGTAAGACTTGTGTGTAATGTTTTTTAATATTGTACTAAAATTTGACAAGATTAATACCACTGTAAAATCGGTTAATAATCAATAAATTATTCTTTGTTTGTACATACAGCAGTGTTTGTTTGTGCATTTTACACCTATTATTTTATAAACATGAGTGAGAAACAGAAAACTGAAAGTTCTAATACATGTGAAAAGAAATGTAGGACTCAAAGTGAACACGATTAAGACAAAGATGGAAATAATTAGGCATGCTGAAAGTTGCGAATCTTTAGCTTCAATCGGATGCTCACTGGACTTAAGCCAGTCGAGTGTGTGTTCAATTGTGAAGGAGAAGAACAAATATAATAATACAATATGTACTGTGGCGTTCTGAATAAATGCCACATTTTTTTAAAGAGCAAGGAACCGATCTACATATGCTTCAATGACATTGCGATATCCCATTAGCAGACTGCGAAACAATTGGAGACAATGATTGTGCAGTTGCTTGGCTTTCTCGTGAATGACAATTAACTTCTCTACATACAGATTCCTAGGTACAAAAGATACTTTTGTACTTGTTGAAGTACCACTAGCAACACTAGCTCTAATCACTTCTTGACTTTCCTTATCAAATTTATTGTGGACTCGGTCACACCAAGTAATTTACCTACTGATGAAACAGATTCATTATGTGCAAGCCTATCTAAAACTTCAATTTTCTTCTCCAAACCACTTTTTTCGCCCTTTTTACAGACCTTTCTTTCATGTCAATCATCACTCTCTTTGGGGCCATGATTAGGCAATATTACAAAAAAACTATGAAAATAGCAAAATGCTTTAATGAAAAAAACTCACTTTCATACATTATACACTGACACCCCTAAACCGCCTTCCATACGCCGAATTCGGAATTTCGTACATCAGCGAAATGACGAACAAACATTTAACGATGGTGCTGCCAGCCACCAGTTTCTGTGGCATCGCCATCTTTGTCTGTACAGCAGTGTTTATTTGTGCAATTATTTAAATATATTATTGCATTTTGCCCTATCTCTCTATATTATAAAATCGATGATTATGTCTAAAAGGCCCCTGCTCAAAAAACTAAACATTTATACCATAATTACAGATTTTATAATATTTTTTGGCTCTCTGGGAACATAACTCCCCCCTCCCCCCCTATAACATGTAAATCTATGGTCAACTTTTGTACATTCGACTTTTGTACGTGTTTTCAGGAACGTGTGTGTACGAAAGTAGGGGACTGTCTGTATATCTTAACAGTTTTTGCTACACAGAAAATAATATTTGGCAGTTAATTAAAATAAATGAAAAATAATTTGAAAATTATGAATACTGGCAGTGGGCACCCCTGATCTATCGAAATGGTGCACTGCAGCTGTTGTCGGTGAACAATTAGTCCACTGTGTTAGAGTGGAAAATTGTCATGTAATTTGAAAGAGGATTAAACAAAGACTAATAGTACCTATTTAGAATTTTGTCTTCAAATCTAAAAATCAAACAGCAAAACATTCCTTCACAGATTACTGCAGTACAACTGTCAACCCATTTGTAAACACTTAACACATTTCTTAAATATTTTATAGCTTGTTAAACCTCAAGTTTGTTCCCAAAACGCAGTGTTAATGACAATGCTGCTAAAAGGTCCACAAACGTGACATCCCTTCAAATAAAACTACAAGTGGATGAGTGAAAATGATGCAGAGTCTAAAATTTCAAGCAAACTGAGGCCTAAAAAATCAGTTTAATATGATGCGTGTAAAGTCTTTTTGAACGAATTATTTACCTATGATATTCTTCCTATGGGAAAATTGGTTTTGACTATCGTTGTTTCGCTAATCATCGGGGTTTTCAGGAACCAATTAATGATGGTTATTGAGGTCTTACTCTACTTTACCCAATAGTTTAAAAACAATAATTCTGAATTTCAAACTATAATGAGAAGAACAGATTAATGAAAATATTATGATTTTCAAACATGTATCATTCAAAAGGCATACTAAATTACCAGCATAAGCAGCATCAACATGCAACCACACATCTGAATGGTTACATATGGGTCCAATTTCATTAAGGTGATCAAATGCACATGAGCATGTAGTCCCAAGTGTTGCCACAACCTAATTGGATTAAAAATAAATATTATGGATATTCTTGAATACATAAATTAAATTAATTAGACTTATTTATTTGTTAAAATATTCAAAAAATCATATGTCTATTTTTGAATGCTTCAGTGAAAAATTATCTTACATAGAAAGGGATGAGACCAGCTTTACGATCTTCTTCAATTGCTTTTTCAAGAGTATCCCCTCTAAGTCGAAAGTCACCATCTGCAGGAAGTAATCTCATCTGCACTCCACCCAGCAATCCAGCTCTCTCAACAGAAGAGTGAGCTTGATCTAATCGTTCAAACAAGTGCAATTTTAGAGTATTTAACAATTCAAGAATAATAATAGTTTTATGAGCATTTTTCATTTTCTTATAAATGCTTGTTAATTTACAGTAAATTGTACCGGTAGAAATATAAAAATCTATAAATTCCTCAAAGAGCAAAAGTGATCCAGTTATTATCATAAATAAAAAATATAGTAAAAGCGTTCTTTTGATCTTTGATAATTAAAAGTACTGCGTTAATTCCAACACCATGGAATATTGCATACTTTTTTGTATGGATTATTCAAAGTACGTCTATAATGAAATTCAAAGTCATGATCTGGTCCATGACTCACAAACAGTTGATTTCATTTAAATCTCTGTCCTTAATATACCATATATACTTGTGTATAACATGTAGTTTGAAGACCAAATTTTTAGGTCATAAAGTAGGGGTACGCATTATCCACAGGTAGCACTTTTGTGCACTTAAAATCAGAAATTAAAGTGTACCTGCCTCGCACCAGATTCTCACTTTTTGGGTGAATCAATACAAATTATACAGAATTCAGGTTATACATACCATATTTAATCATGTACCCTGTGCACATTTTTTCCCGGAACGCCGGAGAAAAAAAGGGGGGCGCGTCTTACACGAGGATTTTTGAACAGGTTCTATAACTTGTGAGTATTGATAGTAAATTCTCTGCAATATTCTTGCATCTACGTTTATATTCGTAAAAGACGTCGAATTCTACGAAGTATACGCGTATTTATGCAACCAAGCAAACGTGTAAGTTATGCCTGCACTGCAGGCAAAATCTCGCAAAAGTAGGCAGAAAGAATACGCGGACTAACTGATAACTATTGTTCATTGACTAATGAGGGTTTGCTGACTGGAGAATAGGTAGGTTCAAGTTTGGTCCTTTTCCCTCATCCACTTCAAGGAATTTGGAGTGGTGAAATTTTTTTGCAAATGAAAGATTTCATCGTTCAAAAGGAAGACGAAAATCCACATCTCAAGTGTTTCGACTCATATGTTCCTAACCTTCCAATATTTACTCATGAGACGATACACGAAAAACTCCCCATCCACGTACGGAAGTTCCCATTCATAGATGAACAAATATTTCGTTATGCTCCGCATCGATGCGTAATATTCCATCAAAAACAGTGAAGTGGGATCGAAGTTACGTAATATTACAACAAAAACAGTTACGGGGTTAACACAAGAGGACTATCGGTGAGGAGGTTTCTGCTAGTATTGTCATAACGATATCATCCAATAAATTGCGTCACGTAGAAGGGAGGAAGGGATTGGGAATCTGTGACTTAAAAAAAACTTATTCTGGCTCAAATTATTTTTTCACAAGGAACTGGCCCAAAAATAGAAGTGCACGGGGTACACGAATGCGACGGTTATATGAGTAAATATGGTATATTAATTATATGTATAAAACACCTAACTACTTCTATATAGTTATAATTCATCCTCTCCAAATATTCCGCATTTCACTAGCTCATCAGGGGAGAGGGGCGGTTAGAGGAGAGAGGAAAAGAGTGATTGTCTTAGATTCATACCTTTATTACAAATGCACTAATTTTTGTGTTGCATGTCACAGCTTTACAGGAATTGTAGCATTGATACCAACAGTACTAATAAGCTTTATAATGTGAGATAGAGTTTAAGTACTATTACAATATATAAAAGCATCGAGAAAAATAATATCATCAGCACAATATTTTCTTTGTTCAACATACATGTACAGGCAGTCCAACTTTTGTACAACTCGCACTTTCGTACATTATACATTCTCACTGCTAAACCGCCTTTCATACGCTGAATTCAAACTTTCGTACGCCGAATTCGAACTTTCGTACATCAGCTGATGAACAAACATTTCGAGCTATCACATAGTCAGCCAAACCAACACTTTTAATAAATTACCAAATGAAGCAAAATGCATAAATATAATGAAATTCAAATGAGTAATGGCTTCATGGCTGAAATCTAAATCATTCTACTCAACTGATGAGTTTCTAGAAAGTGACCTAGCAGATTTTGGTAATATTTTAAATACTTCAATAATACGATTCCATGGTTACCGGTATTGTTGTCCTCTGAAATTTCAGTGCATATGCACTTAAATAATGGTGTAAAGATAAAAAATAAGATTAAAACTTGCCCGAAATGACCAAAGATATGAATTTATGAATGAAATGGCGAATCTTTAGCCTCAATCGGTCGCTCATTGGACTTAAGCCGGTCGATTGTGTTCAATTGTGAAGGAAAAGAACAAAATTAAGAACGTATGAAATGCTGAAAATATATCGTCAACGATTGTGTCTACAAGGCCCCTGCTTAAAAAACTAAACATTTATACCATAATTAGAGATTTTATAATATATTTTGGCTCTCTGGGAACGTAACCCCCATACTAACATGTAAGTCTATTGTTCAACTTTTGTACATTCGATTTTCGTACACATTTTCAGGAAAACATTATGTACGAAAGTCAGGGACTGCCTGTATCTAATTTTTTAGTTTTAGTTATGGTTTCCAGAGATTTTATTACATTATGATGAAAATGTTCACCCAGGAAAGAAAATCTAACAACTACTGACCCCCAACCGATTTGGCTGAAACTTCGTAGAGATAATGTCCATGACGTCCGATTAATGAAAATATTTATTTTTATTTTATTAATAAAAATAAGTTAATATTTCACGAGTCACTGCTGAAGTACCATACACGGTAACAGAACTTGTAAGAAGCGGCGCTGGTGTAGTGGTTAGTGCACTTGGCTGCAATGTCATGATCTATTCTTTTATTTCCAACTAAATCAGCATTTTTCTGTCATTTAATTCCATCCTTAATGGGTTAAGGTAAAGCGACCGTACTGCCAATTATACTACATCGCATCTTTTACGGAGCATAGTGGAGACAAATTGTTTCATTGTGATTACATTTTCCCCACGTATACAAAAATTTCTCCTCTGTAGTCATTTATCAGCCCTCTGTGTTGTAGTTCACTTGGAAAGTTGTACTCACTTGGAAGTGTATACTCTAGAAGAGATGGCAGAAAAATGCAAGAAAATCATGTTGAGAGTGAAGGGGAAAGAAAAACTGAGCGTATGAGTCACAGTCTGGCACTCCAGTACGTTGACAATTTACTTGATTACATGGGGCAGTAGAATTATCAGTACAGTGATCTTATAGCTGCAGGGAAAATCTGAGCGAACGTGAAGAGAAACCTTAATGTTGTCAACAAAACAAGCTAAGATTATGGACTATTTACTAAAAGAAAAGTAAACTGCATTGTGCAAAAACAGGCTGAATAGCATGTAATATGACAGAATGTGAAAAATAAAGCAAAATTTGGGATTATCCATGTTTTCTGATTTTTCATACTTCTCCCCATTATTAGCCCAGATAATCGAGAGTACATTGTACATACTTGATATTCAAATATATCACTTTCAAACCCTTTCATCACAATCCATCAGATCAAATTGTGAACGACTGCTCACCTGAGGCATATGCAACAAGTTTTGAAATAATTTTATAATCTTCCAAGTCTGGATTCTCCTCCTTGGCTCTCTTGAGGGCTTTTGCCTTGGCTCCAAGCAATGCTACTAATGTTGCCTCACTTGCAGTCCCCTGTTTAGTACAATATAAATTATGCCATGGTGAATATCAGCTGACAAGAAGATGAGATAAGATTACTCAATAAAAAATATTACTAATGCATAATTATGGAACTATTGTCATTTGATGAATCAATAAGTAGTGATCGCTTCACTCTATATTTGTCTGCAAATACCATACTCTAATTGGCATTGTGGTTATGGTTGCAAACATAACAAAAGATCGAACATAATATTTCTAAAAATATATGAAATAAAAAATGTTCAATGAAACTGTTTTCAATGAAGTGAGCTATATTTATATTAGATATGCACTGAATATGGATTTTGGCAGAATGTGAATGTCTGAATACTTAAACAAACATTCGGCTAAAGCCGCATACCACTGTCAAAACTTCTAAATTGCAAAAATAAATCTTAAAGTCTATCAACTAACTTTATTTATTTCATTATTATTACAGTTTTATGCTGCTAGTATTAACTGTCAAATTTCAAAATTTTTATATTATGGTGCAGAAACTACAATTTCTCTGCACTGTCTAATGCAGTAGTTCCCAACCTTTTTCGGTCAATGTAGCCCCTGGCTTTAGAGTAAAGCCTTACATACCCCTTTCAATTTTTTTAGAGGTAAATTTTACTGTTTACCATGTATGGGTATACAGGAAAATACACAGATAAAAGACTTTTCATATGGAAATTTTTTGATTTCCTCGTGCCAAAATTAGGCAAGAAATGGTTGACACATGTTACCAATAAATGCAGTTTATGAATTTAAACTCCTATATTTTAACAACCTTATTATAGTAAATATTAATTGTATATTAAGGGTAAGTGACTTCGAACTGCAATGTATTTTTGGATTGAAAATTAGAATATGCAATGAGCACTAAGTTTTTTCTTGTATTGTATTGACATATTAGTTACATAACTTTAAATCCAACAAGTGATTCTTCATGTTTTGATTATCATTATAGCCAACACATGACTTTCTCCATACGTAATTTGTCATCTAAAATCAAATAAAGATGGCAATAGGAATAGTTCAATTACACGCTTCAGTGCTAGCGATTTAATTGTATTGTAAATTCACCTTTGCCGTCACTACAACACGTGTGAGCTGCCCACTAACCGTCAATTTCGGAGAAAACTGAATATCTCTTAAAATATTCCCTCATATGAAAATTTAGCTCAAACAAA
This sequence comes from Uropetala carovei, assembly GCA_036926305.1. Lineage (NCBI taxonomy): Eukaryota > Metazoa > Arthropoda > Insecta > Odonata > Petaluridae > Uropetala > Uropetala carovei. The sequence continues at coordinate 488,215 of JAXCHB010000099.1, read as the reverse complement.
AGTTGTAGAAAAACAAAATATCTACAACTTATATATATATATATGTGTGTGTGTGTGTGTGTGTGTGTATGTTAACAAAAATTCAGTTTTAAGCAACATATTTAAGAAAAACTAAAATTTTACAGGAGTAAACCACTACTTCTGGCTGACCAATTATTAACAAAAGCCCTTCAAATCTTAAGAATATATATAAAATCGTAAATATAGAATTTCATGCTGATCTGATGAATAGTTTTTGAGTTAGAGTGCCCGCAAAATTTGTTACACACATATGGACATACAGACACACAGAGACATCATCGAGAATACAGTCAAAACATGTTCGAGGGACCTCAAAACGTGTATTTCCATTGAAATCTCGAATTAAAATTTTTTCATGAAAGCAATACTTTCTCTGTACTACGTATATGGAGAAAGTAACAATGAGCTGATGTTGCTCAAAACCCAAATTTGAATGTGGAAAAAATGACCACTGCCTATATCTGTGCCTGTTATTTCAATAAAAATCAGTTCAGACTGTTTAAACTATAAAACATGTTTTAAAAAGCAAAAAACAAATCCAAATGTCTGAAAGGAAAATAATATTAAATTTTATAAGTTTTGGTGAGGAATAGAGGTAGGCAACAGAGGCATAGCAATTTTCAAAGACAACGTGTAAGCTCTTTTGAGTTTTTAAACATATACCGTATTTACCCGAAAGGAAGACGACCCCTAAAAAAACCAAGGTCTGTTTACGAAAAACTTTTAAATAATAACACACTAAAAGCATGAATAAAAAATTGGTACAACATACATTGTACAAATTTTCTCATATAATAATGCATCGTTTAGTTATCTTTAGAAAATCGTATCAGCCGATTTTTAGAAAATCTAATTTTTGTTAAAGTTCCCCAAGAATAAACTAGCCTTATATTCATTCATTGAGAAAAATGAAATATGTAATATTATTGCAGAAGTATACTCAATTGTACGAAATTTGACCAAAATCGTTCTAGCCGTTTTTGAGAAAATCAAATTATTCTTAAAGTTGCATAGAATAATCTAGCCTTATATTCATTTTTTGAGAAATATGAACTATACAGTATTACTGAAGACGTAAACTCAAATAACTGAACGAAATTTGATCAAAATCGTTAGAGACGTCTTTCAGAAAATCAAATTCTTGTTAAAAATGCGTAGAATAAACTTCCCTTAATTATTGAGCAATGTCAACCATTTCTTCATAGACTCTGCTCAGTATGATAAAATGCTTAAGTACGAGATTTCATTCATTTTCGCTCTAGACAGCTCTAGACGGCATTGCGAAAACCACTTTTTCGGATTCCGCGACACCTAAAACGTATATTTCCGTAAAAATCTAGAGGTCGAATTTTTTCGCGATAACAATACTTTCTCAATACTTCGTATGAGAAAGTAAAAAGGCATTGGCTTTGACATCTAACAATTATTCTTTTAGGTAGCAGTTCCCTAAGCATTGTTTTGCGTTTCAAAATAACATACGGCGGCAACTTCGTGTCATCCGCTAACGCAGCCAGCATTACCGTAACGCATAATTTTTTATTCCCGGAAGTTTTTATAGTGACACTATATCTTTCGGGTAACTTAATTTAAACTTAAAAATAATGACTAGTCTTCCCTTCACATTAAAACTTGGCGAAGTGAGTACTAATGGAGTGCTTTCATAAATGTTATACTCTTTAAAATTCATGTGTACTTTCGTCTGCTGCTGGAATACCAATTGAAAGGTAGCAGATTTTAAAATTGTAATACATAGACATGTTTAAAATGTAACAATATACCTCAAATACGGCCGCCAATCCTTGCTTAACCGTCTACATTGTCGCGCATATCAGATTTCCTACCCAGCTGTAAACACACCCCTTCCATCAGTACCTCGGAGGTAATCTTTCGTACTAAGTGCAACTTTAAGAACTATGATATGCACTTTTAATGTATTATAATAATTAATTAAATGTAATGTATTGTTGAATGCATTTATAAATGCGTTTTCATGGACATATACTCGAAATCCGGGTGTTCCGTGCGGTGTTTAAAATGCACGCATTTCTCCTACCGAAAACTTCGTACTCGATTTTAAGACGATCCCTAATTTTTTTGCGGGCATTTTTTGGAAAAACCTCGTCTTCCTTTCGGGTAAATACGGCAAAATTTTTTATTTATCAAATATCTTGTGTACCCCTTGATTTGGCTTCACATACCCCTTGAGGGAACATGTACCCCATGTTGGGAACCCCAGGTCTAATGTAATGCTACACCCGCACGCTATAAAAATGTGAATAACTACAGAAAGAATTGAGATAGAAATTCAAAATTTGGCAGGAATGCTTGATTCACATATTTTAAGGTGATGATGAAAATAAATCTCGAAAAAAGTCCTGGGTTCAACTTCAAGGAAGACATTTTCATTTCCCATTAAATAACACGTAAAAATAGACTTTTTAACATGTAGGCTTTCATTCTTTCTTAGATTAAAATTAGAAAGATTTAACCAACAATCTTCCGAACAGAACCATTTTGAAAAATAAATTATCAAGTTTCTTATTTTGTTCATCTTTTTCTGCCTACAGTTCAAAATTGCTCATGTTAAACATTTAATTCATGTCTTTTGTTGAAATCTTGCCATTTTAATGGGATGTTGCCTTGTCTACAAATTACATTGTTAAACCTTGAAAGTCTATTGTTATATCTATCCTTAGGAGTTTAAGCGTGATTTGGATGCTTTTAATACGAGAGAGAGAGAGAGGGAAATGATTTCCATAGCAACCAAAGTAAACAACATTCATAAATTATTATATTGAATAAACATTGTCTCTTTCATTGAAGAATATATGCAACTATTTGAAGTTTAAGATATAATGGTTCTCACTTTGGGAATTTTGGTATGATAACATAATTTTGAATTTTCTTTACTCTCGTCATTTTTGACAGGCTATTATTCACTAGTTCACAATAAATGACCAAAGAAGGGGGAAATACCTTTATGGAAAGAACCCACATGGAAAAAATACTTTTGAAATGCATTTCAAAAATGCATTTCAAAAATGCATTTCAAAAATGCATTTCAAAATGTATTCTAAAATGTCTTCCAAATGCATTGCAAATAGCTCCAGAATGGGACAAAAAATGCATTCCAAATATATTTGAAATGCATTTGAAAATACATTTAAAATGCAATGAAGAATATCTTTGAAATGCATTTCAAATGAATATAATCATTTATTTAAATGCATTTGAAATACATTGTAAATACATTTCAAATGAATTTTATGATATATTTGAAATGCATTGAAGAATGCCTTTGAAATATATTTCAAATGAATATAATCATAGATTCTAAATGCATTTGAAATACATTTTAAATATATTTAAAATGAATTGAATGATATTTTTGAAATGCATTTGAAATACATTTAAAATTCATTGAAGAATGACTTTTAAATATATTTTGAATGCATTAAAATATATTTAAAAACTATGATGCATGTTAAATAAATTCTGATGTAACATTAATTTCCTCCATATTAAAATCACATATTAAAAAAAAAGCAAATTGGCAAATTCTAAAATTTTGAAAAATGGCTACCCTTTGTACTTGAGAACATTTTCACCTAATGTACCTTGGTGCCATGCTGACCAAGTACCTATTGAAATGTACCAATATATTTTTATATCTAAGGTTCAAGTTTGACTGTTCAAATGATATATTTTGCACTATATATTCAAGTAATATACATTGAAATAATAGATAACTCAAAACTTAATTCAGAAATAGGTTTCTTTGATTACACATTGTTTATGACCTCACTTAGGATAAATTCAATCCAGATATTACGCAATAAACTCACAGGATATATTTAACTCAAAAAAGTGTTCTTCATATTCATTTTTTCATCATACTCCCCTTGGCGGTGCACTTGTTCAAAGGTATACATAATCCTACTGTACCTTGGAACAATTTTTATCATTTTTTCAAATAGTTTTTCCTGTGTTAATGTTGAATGAATATCATTGAATTCTTCTCTATATAGTTCAAGAATGATATACATTTTTAACATTATATACATTTTAACATTACATACATTTTTTTAAATTAAAAACTTTTGAAAAAATCCAAAACAAAACTTTCCAAGGTATTCCTTCCTGAGTGGATTGCAAAATAAATAGGCAATTCATGTTGCAGAGATTCTCACATACCTATGTAGCTGGTTTTACTGCACACTCGCTTAATTTGGGATATATCCCAAATTTGTTTACTAGATAAATTTTTAGTACCTGGACTCATTTGTCACCTAAACCATATCCATTACAATCTCGAAGTTGAATTTTGTTTCATTTGCCATACTTTGTAATATGCACTGCATGCATGGGATAGTAATAAATATATGTAATTAATCCATTATTGAAACAAATAAAAATCTATCACTTTATAAAAATGTTTTCTGGAATGAATTTACAATGTATGTTAAGTGAATTTATAATATATTCACAATGCATTTAAAGTTAATGAAATTGGAACATTTATAAATTCATTTCACAAAGAATTTTATAAAAAGCCATATCAAATGTATTTCAAATACAATTTATATATATGGTTATAAATGCATTTGAAATAAATGCATTTACAAATGCTTTTGAAATGCATTTATGAATGCATTTCAAATAAATGCATTTAAAATATATTTCCAAATACATTTCAAAATATATTTCAAATGCATTTAATATATATTTCTTTTAAGAAATGCATTTCAATTATATTTTAAATATATTTGAAATGCAACATATTTCCATGTGGGAAGACCCTCTTGGGAAATTCAAGCCCACAAATATAGAACAAAGACACCAAGAAATATTACCAGAAGTGTTCTTTGGTGGATCCCTGCCACACTTTGGATGTACACTCAGGCCCGGACACAAAAAGTTCCTTCTGGAGTCATAACTTGTCTGTGATATATATAAAGCTGCCGAGAAATTCAGTGACGGGAAAAACTCTCTAGCGAAAGTGTAAGCAGAGACTTTTTCCACCATTCGGTCAACCTACATTTTTACGTTTCTACTAAGTTCAGGCATCACCTCATTCTGTGCAACGGGTGTTTAAGGGTCCAAAGACAAATTGCTTTTGACCCCAAAACGTTTCCGGTCGTCCTCTCGATCAGTGAGGTGGCAAGGTGAGTTACAAAATTAAAGGTGTGTTACATTAGAGAATGTCTGAAACTCCGGGGCGTCAACGCTGGTTGAGCGAAAAGATGATTATTGATCTCTATTGTGTGTCTATTTATTTACAACCCTTCTGGGAGGTCTCATTTTTACACAAAATGTATGTCCATTCCACACCAACTGGCTGTCTAGAATCTCATGACTAAATCTTCTTGACCTCTGCTCGCAGTAAGCGTCAAGAACTTGGTTTGAGTGGTTGTGAACTCCATTCTCATGAATCTTTATCTGATGTGAAGTGTTCTAGGAAATAGTGGAAAGTGATTTAGTTCTTCTGTATATTCACATAGATTGTTTACGACAGACGCACAATCTGATAAGTGTTCTTAATGTTTCCGTTATGCTACTTTTTCCTTAATCGTAAATTTTCAACAAATCAGTGGAAGAGATATCGGTTCCTCCAGAAAAAACTCGTCGGGCGGTCGTGTATACTCGTTTTAATGGCAATATAAAATATATAAATACTAAAAGTCCAACCAGAAGACTTGGTGTAGTAATTATTACAGTTGAGGTGATTGTTTTCTTATCGCCAAAATACGAGTAGCATATAATGAAAATTGTATTTGAAATATGAGGTAAAATATTATGCAATTTTCTGATGAAGATATGATAAAATATGATGTTATTTCATCTAGATTTCCTACCTCAATGCCAGGAGAAAGGTGTTTGTCCCATTGGGTAGAACCTATTGAATAATTTGATCCAATGTACTTCCAAAGTCATATATTCTATATACATTTTTTAAATCTGTTCCTATCATTTAACGAGAGAGAGCTAAATTTCTGTACTGTTTGATATTTTCGGTAGTTGTATATACTAGTTGGAATTTGAAAAGTGCTTCCTCCTGAAATCGTGCATGTCGCGATTTAGAACTTTTAAGCAATAAAAGATATTTTGGTTCTATTGGTTTACAATCAGGTATTGTTACTTTTTGATGCAATCATTAAAATAAATTTTTGGAAATAATGAAGTGGAATAATTCGAAAAATATGCTGCTAAAACAGTTGTATAAGTTTAATACCCGTAAATGTTAAATATAAAGGTACTTGCAGCTAACCTATCATTAAGGGTAATTAAAGAAGGTCGGAGACTACGGCGAGATGTATTAATTAATACGTAAGTACTCCTTAACCATACAAAGTAGAATATTTAGAGACAAAATAAACAATGAAAAAAGGGTAAACAAAAACCAGGTAAGGAAGGAATCGAAGGAAAGAAAAACAAAAGTAACACTTACAGGTTTACAGGGAAAAAACCCTCACTGGTGGCCTGGTGTCACACGTTCATGCACTCATTTCCTCCCCAAAGGAAAAAATTTTCCCTCAGGAGAACAATCACTTAAACAATAAAAAAGAACGGGAAACCTAGTACACATTCACTCCTAAAGAAACCACGGTTTTTATAAAACTCATTTATACATGCACACTCGCAAAACCGGGAATCTCTAAATATTCAAGGGATGCTAATACGTATTTCGGGCGCAATGCACCCATCCTCAGAGGGTGATGTGGAATGAAGGTCTGGCGTGTGGCTTGAAAGTGTTCATAGAGAAGTGTTTATGTGAAAGTGAAAGGAGGGAGAGGCATTGACCGTTGGACTATAAAGAGGGGAATGGGGGAGAGGACCAGAATCGTTGTTCATAACGGTTCCTTTGTATTTTGCAATGAGCATACTTTCGTAGGTGTCCAGTTTAAAATCGTTATGTACAGATTTCAAGAGTGACAAATTATCAAAGGTAATGGGATGATTATATTCCTGTATGTGAGATGCTACACTGGAATTAACAAGCCTCCCGAATTTAAAATGTGCCAAATGTTCCTTAAAACGAGTTTCCAGTTTTCATTTTGTCTGCCCAATATAAATTTTGTCACGACCCCCGCAAGAAATTTTATAAATACCAGATTTCTGTGAAGGAGGTATGGTGTCTTTCGGATTGTGGAGGAGGTTAATAAGTTTATTTCGGTTGACTTGTACAGTTATAAAGCCGTGTTTGGAAAAAATGTTACATAGTTTGTGGTTCTTGGGGCAAACGGAATTTTCATATATTTTGATTTGGCTGCAGAAATATTAGTAAGAGTCGTGTGTTTTAAGAAAAAGTGTGAGATTATGTTTTCGTAATATGTTGTGAATTATGTTTGTGTCATAGCCATTCAGAGTAGCAACATTTTTTATGTAAGTCAGTTCTTTTTGAAAATCTGTTTTGGAAAGTGGTATATGTAGGAGTCTATGTATCATGGAATAAAAAGCTGCTAACTTATGTGAAATGTGGTGGTATGACTCAAAAGGTCTGTAAATATCTGTGTGTGTAGGTTTTCTATATATGTTAAATTTAAGTTTATTATCTTGTCTTATAACTAGTAAATCAAGAAAGGGCAGACAGTTGTCTTTTTCTTTCTCATATATAAATTTAATAGTTCCATATTGTTTAAATTTTCCAAAAAATTGGTAATGTTGTCTTTTGATGTGTCAAAGATGGTAAAAATGTCATCAACGTATCTAAACCAAGTACAGTAAAACCTCGATTAACCGGCCTATATAGGGCTTAGGGTCGGCCGGATAATCCGAGTATCTGGATAATCTGGGAGAAAATCAATATTGACCGCCTTAATGGAAATGACACCAAAAAGTTTTTATTTTACGCTGGAACGATTATTTAATAATTACAATGACTTTATCAGCTTATTTGCTAGTGTTACTTCAACATAACGCATACATCCGATTCCTTTTCACATAAAATTTGTAATTTTTTACGTATAAACTGCTGATTATTTGCCACAATCAACATTTCATTTTCTAACACTCTGAAACTTTCAACATAGCAATAGGGAAAATTATCAATTCCGCCATCAAAATATTCATTTTTGAGACAAAAGTCATTGTAAATATGAAAAAAATACAGAAATGAAACAATTGCATTTTCCATGGTGCATGGCAGGAAATCTCTTTCAAAGTCGCGGCTTATAAAAGCTATGTATAAAAAATGAACTTACCAATCAATCAGAATCACTATCCGAGAGTATATGCGAATCAGGAGTGATATGAAAATTACTTGTAGAGCACCGAAATCCACAAAAGAGTCTCGGATGAGGTTATGTCTTTTGAAGTTGACGGCTGAGGGTCAAGTTCTTGAGATATGGCCTGGGAATGTGGGTGTGCTACATTGTCACTTTCTTCTCAGATATCCCATTACGACTCCAAATTAAAATGAGTAACAGATTCATCGGATTTCATGCCTCCATACTACTAATGCGCCTTATATTTATGAAAACTGTCTTACTGGAAGCTTTATTGACACGAATGTAGTCTAAAATTCAATTACCATTTTAAAAAATTACATATAATACCAGAAGGCAAAATGTTTAATTCCATTTATTTTCAAATTAGCTGGAAAAAATAACACAATGGGGCGCCGCTGATGAAAACATCATCACGGCCAACCGGCCGGTTAAAGTGGGGTCCGGTTAATCGAGGGCCGGATAAACGAGGTTTTACTGTATTTGGGAAGTAGGAGAAGGTGTCTTTACATTGTTCTTCAAAATATGTCAAAAACATTTGCTAAAAATGGAGAGAAGGGATTACCCACAGTTGTGCCATGGGTTTTTTGGTAAATATAATTGTTTACTTTAAAAAAGTTCTTTCATACAAAGGCGTGTCAGGTGTATGTAATCCCTGACTGCTACTTGGGGAAGGTATTGTTCCTTGAGCCATGTTTCTAAAAATAACGATTTTAAACTGGATGCCTACGAAAGTATGCTCATCGCAAAATACAAAGGAACCTTTATGAACAACGATTTTGGCCCTCTCCCCCATTCCCCTCTTTACAGTCTAAGAGTCAATGCTTCCACCTCCTTTCACTTTCACATAAACACTTCTCCATTAACACTTTCAAACCACACGCCAGACCTTCATTCCACATCATCCTCTGAGGATTGCGCCCGAAATACGTATTAGCATCCCTTGAATATTTAGAGATTCCCGGTTTTGCGAGTGTGCATGTATAAAAGAGTTTTCTAAAAACCTTGGTTTACTTTAAGAGTGAATGTGTACTAGGTTTCCCGTTCTTTTTTATGCGCGTTTCGCTTACAGCGTGAGCACCTATTATCGTCGGTCTGTCTGTCCGTCCATCCGTCCGTCTATTCGCATGTTCGTTCTCGGCTTCTACCAAACTGGTTTTCATGAAATTTGATATTAAGGACTTACAATCAAATATAAGAAGAAAATCGCAAAAATGAATCACGTACACCAATCAGGGGTACCACTTGTGATAAAAAATTAAATTTTCATCATGCCTAGTAAGTATTGCTCATATCAAAATATTTTTCAAATAAAAGTTGTAGAACTTGTAAAGAAGAGTATTTTCTTTCCCATACATTTTTATCGTAGGAGTAGCCGTTATCTAGAAAATCAAATGAGAATGCCTTAATTCGAGTTGGCCTTAGAAAATTTATTGCATGGTTACTTCTTCATTGTTGCTATCATAAACAATCTCACAAACAAATGTTTAATTTCCTTACACGTGCATGCAATATTATTAAATAGGAAGAAAATGGATTATTTTTGAAGAATATAAGAACTTTAAAACGCTATTTCCTTCACGTACAGGTATATACCGTATATACTCCTGTATATGCCGACTCCATGTATAGTACGACCCCTGATTTTTTGGTGAAAAAACCTGATTTTATCATATATCTCATTTATAGTACGACCCCAGCTTTCCACCATGGTCGATACATTTCTTTTTGATGGCTCGATGGTTACGAGCGAGATATATTGAACAACCTTGATTTTCCACACCACCATAGAATAGACCGTAAATGTCGTAAATAGTATTTCTTGCGAGTACACTAAAATTCGGATAAGTTAAGTATCTTACTCCTAAAACATTTAATAATAAGTGATATGAATCATGATTGCACAAGATGAAATAAAATCGTTTCAATTCTAGTATGTCTGGATTACGTTCCGCGTACGTAATGGTTCCACTCGCTCATCTATTTAATAGGTAGGGATAACGGAAAAAAAGAAATTACTTTGTAATATTCCACAGTCTTTATTGTTTCTTCAATCACACACCGACCGGTTTCCACTACAAAATCATTCTAATGGTGTTACTAACTGACGTAACACCTTTAGAATGACTTTGTAGTGGAAACCGATCAGTGTGTGATTGAAGAAACAATAAAGACTGTTGAATATTACAAAGTAATTTCTTTTTTCCAAGATGTCGAAATTCCATAAAGTTACGCCGTTTACGATACTTTTAGTCCAACTCGTTCCAATCCATCCCTTGTAAAAAGACGGAAACAAAGATGTACATACATAAAATTGAAGAAAGGAAGTGCCCGTAAATCGTCACTTATATCAAGTATTTGTGAATTTGAAGCTGTATATATGAAAAGATTCTACTCTTCACGAAGCAACATAACAACGATAAAGGCTCCCACTGTTAAGGTTAGCCCACCATTAGAATGAGTGCGGGTTGCATAACTTCACCGAAAATGCCCGTGAAGATACATGAATTTTAAATCCTCAAATGCATTACTCGTGTATAGTACGATCCCCAATTTTTGCAATAAAAATTTGGTCGTAAAAACTCGTACTATACACGAATATATACGGTAATTTCTTTCTAATACTCCATTGCACGAAACGCGCCCATTTGTGATATGTTGTACACTTTCTTAACTTGTTATTGTTTGAGTGATTGTTCTCTTGATGGAAACCTGTAAGTGTTAATTTTGTTTTTCTTTCCTTTGATTCCTTCCTTACCTGGTTTTTGTTTACCCTTTTTTCATTGTTTATTTTGTCTCTAAATATTCTCACTTTGTACGGTTAAGGAGTACTTATGTTTTAATTATCATTAAGGGTGTTTCATGGTGCAGGTGCAACTTTCCCCAAAAATTAATGTGAGTTGTGCGGCCGCGAGAACCGATGCATACAGGAAACAGAAACGAAGAAATTTGGAATACGTAATCAACATCAAAACAACAGTAGAAGAAATCCCCACAGTTAGGGCAATACATGAAATATAAACGTGTGAAGGGTAATAGAAACTTAGTGGGATTTATGACGGATTAAGACTGCATGTGAAAGCAAGTAAGAGCAAAGGGAAGGAGAGAAGAAAGTATTAGGCTGGGGGAAAAAAGATGAGAAATAGAAAGTGACAGAATGATGCCCCTATGCGAGGGGGAAAGAAGGCACAGGGGGATAAAGGATATTTGGGTATGAGAAATCCCTAGACAAAAAAGAAGATGGAAAAGGTGAAATGGCCAGCCGCCATTATCCTTGACAAATTCACTTTCAAATAAGTTATGACTGAAAATAAGCTAATTAGATAGATATTTGCCTTGATTTAGGCAAGATTGAGACTAGGCAGTCCCTTTCATCAAACCCATAATTAGTAGTAATGAGTAGATCAATTTTACATAAATTGCACATGAATATTCCTTTAACAAACATTTCTTTCAAAATTGCCCTCATTGCATACATTTTGAGATTAGAACAAATATACAAATCTTTACCACAAGATTTAAAAAAGTAAGAGCAGACATTGATCAGTTCAACCACCTTTATGAGCTACATACCTGAATCACTCCACCACCTTTTCCACCAGAGCATGCCAAAAAATCTTGTGGCAAATCTAGCATTTTGCCTAGCCAGTCCATCATCACAACTTCCAATTCTGTGCATGCTGGACTTGAGATCTGAAATTCAATAATGCATAATCATATCAAAATACAGCATTTGATCTTAGGAGACATGTATTCCTTACTGATATCAATGCAAGATCAAATGATCATACATACCCAAGTGAAACCTATGCAGGCTATGGCCCCACTAAGCATATCAGCCACAATTGCTGGGTAAGAGTTAGCAGTGGGAAAATAGGCATGGAAAAATGGAGAATGCCAGTGAGTAACCTAAAAATATAGAAAATAAATTGAAAGTTATAAGAGAAGAAATTATAATTTAAAAAGTTCATTTCAAGTAGGTTACAATTCCTTTTAAAATCTCTTTAGGATACTGACTCCTGCATCTCAAAGACCTGGTCCCATATATAGATGCTTTTGAAGACCATAGTGACCATCCGGTAATAACCATTACAGTTTTATTATGAATGGCCAACCATAGAAAAATTTTAACACTTTTTGTTTCTAATAATTGTCTATATTGTTGCCAAATAAAAATAACTTCAGTGACACTTTTAAACTATGTAAAATGGAAAAAATTAAAATTCTTTAGCCCAAAGAAAAACATCACATTATTATTATAGCTATGACAAGTTATAGACTACTAGCAGAATTCCCCGTTGAATTTCAATGAATTTAGTGAAGCTAATACAGCACTACATAAAACTCTTTAATATACCTATATAGTGGATACTTTTAAAATTACAATTAGCTTTTCTTAACAATTAATCATATTTGCTTGTAACAATCCGTTTCCGAGCCTATTGCATTCAAATATAACGATAATTGTATTTCCTATCATATATATCACTTTCTCCAAATCCAGCTTCCTTTCTTGTGTAATTATGCCTATGAAATGTTTACATTTATGTCTTGTAAGTAAGAAACCCGCGAAAAAGCAACGTACAGTTGTCCATGATTGAACACTGACTGGTAAATGTACACCAGATACATGAGCTTATTCACATTAATAAACATTATAATGTAAAATATGATGATTTTACTTACAAAAAATCTGATGTGGCTGACACATGACTTTCTCCACATTTGGGTTACAGATATTTAAAATATTATGAATAGCATTATGAGGCAAAATTATTATTTCGTATCATAAAAGAATACAGTCATCCTTCTTGCTGTAAATTATATTTTGATTATGTTTCCAGAATTCACCGCTACGTGGTTTTGATGCTGTAAACTGGATATTACGAAAAAAGTTGAATATCTCCGAAATCGATGGTTCTACGAAAATTTGTTTCAAACAAAACTTGGAAGAAATATTATTCTCTACAACATTGGTCCTCACGAAGATTACCAGTAACGACGTTTTTAAGGAGATATTTGACAGAAACCGAAAAAACCGATTATTTATAAATAATTCCTAAACAATAACTGCTATGGAAAATTATCTCAAATGAAAGTTGTAGGAAATTACATTCTCTATAACTTTTGTATAGAATTGTATATACAATAATGATGTTTTAATGAAGAAATATCGCAAAAACAGAATCGGGTTTCGAATAAACCTCGACTTTCGGTTAACCGTTATTGTCCAAAAACTAATCAGTTCTTTGTGCTCATGCTAAAGTGTTATATTTGAAGTTTGGTAAGGATATGGCAAGTACTTTTTGAGTTAGAGCGCCTACAATCACATACACACACACAGACATCATTCCGAAAATAGTCTAAACGTGTTCTAGGGATCTCAAAACGTGTATTTCCGTTGAAATCTCAAAGTCGATTTTTTTCGTGATCACAATACTTTCCCATTACTTCGTATGAAGAAAGTAAAAATGTAAGATTCCAGTATTCAATAGACGAAAGAAGGTTCAATTACTTTCATCAATTGTTATAAACACTTCCTGAATAATAATCAGTATCTATTTACGTTGCTATCCATAAACATCGATCGTTTCGTTGCTTAAACAAAAGTGTGAATCAAATAATGCTAAACTTTCCTCTATTTGTAAGCTTCATTGAAGCTAACTGAATCAGAGTTAACAATGACAGCTGCCTTGGCAACGCCCGGGAGGGGTACGAAAAATCCACAAAATTTCGAATCAAATAACGTATTTCTGAAAACTTCGACCGTGTAACATGTAAACTTCGCAGGAATAAGATAGTATAGAGTTTTATTCATCGAATAAAGCAAAAACAAAAAAAATCTGTCCATATTTACATATTTTTATCCTTGAAGGAAGAATACCTTGCAAGTCAAGAAATGGATTCATACGTATTATCTTATGGAAAAATGTTAATCCCCTATATTGGCAGCACTGATTATTCCTGGTTGACCAAACCTTGACCATTCACTAAGTTAGGATGTAAGGAAGAATCATACCAAATTTGGTTATTCTAGTTTTTATTGTTTAGGAGGAGTTCCATAAACAAACACACAAACCAACAAACAAATGCTTCAAAATATATTATAGATAAATACAGATATACCCCAATTAAAATCATAGATACATTTCTGAAAAGTGTAATGTAAATCAAATCAACGTCAATCATAGCAATTTTCTCATGAGAATCAATGTTAGGAAGGGGATGAGTGCTGAAGTTTAACACATTTGTGACGCTGTGTACCACCAGTGGTACAACACGAGTCTTTTCTCGTTGCCTTCATGCACCACCTGTGGTACAACGCACATCTTTTCTTGTGGCCGTCGTGCACCACCGGTGGTACAACACGTGCATCTCTTCTCGTGGCCGTTGTGTACCACCGGTGTTACACGCATCCGAAAATGTATTTCTCGTTGCTGTCTATGTAAAACAAAAGACTTCCAGCTTTCCATTTAGGTTAGTGAGGGATATAAAAGTAAAAGGTGGCATGTACCACCGGTGGTACATGATGGCCACGAGGAAAGACGAGTGTGTACCACTGGTGATACACGACGTCACAAACATGTTAAGACAGTTCAGCACAACCAATTCAATGTGAGACAATCTGCATTTTTTTCTCCTCTGATTTCAGATGGCAAAAGAGGTAGGAAATAGATCCAATGCAAACAATTTTGGGTGCAGGGCCAACCAAAGGGGGGATGTGGCGTATGCAATGCATCCAGGCTCCTGAATAGTGAAGGCCCCAGAAGTTCTCAATTATTCTAGTATCAAGTGTAAATTTTGAAAAATATTTTCCTTAAAATCACTTTCAAAATGATTTTCAATAAAGAAATACTCTATAAAAGTTATAATATTAAACTGGGGCTCTATAAATAGTTCGTTATTACTAAAAATACTAATATCATGGGGCACCCATTGATATTCTCATCCGGGTCTCCTCCAATCATTGGCCGATCCTGCCTAGGAGGTCACACACAAGAGAATTTTCCATATAAGTAAACAGAAGTTTTGGATCTTAGAGTCACCTGCAATAAGATCACAACACTACTGCAGTTTTAATCCAAATTTCAGACATAGTTAAGTAGTTGCATGAGGTGTTTCTCTTCACCCAGGCATTTTGTTATCAGAAAACATATATGCCTTATTTACAGAGAATTGTTATCAGTTAAGTAAAAAAGCGCACATTCTTGAGGACAGCATTTCTCAAATTAATTTGATCATGGAACACTTTTGAGCTCTAAAAGTACTGATAGAATCCTTGAAAACATTCTGATAGTGTTGAAAAAGTAAATAAAAAATGTGCTTTTGGACAATTGGTACCTTCAAAAATTAAAATATTTGATGTGTAATATATATGGACAATTGGTACCTTCAAAAATTAAAATATTTGATGTGTAATATACATGTGAAGTCAGGGTCTGGATTTTTTCAGGTACGTTGAAAAATTCAAATGCATAAAAATGTGTCGTTAATCTGCTGCATGATTAATCCACTAATGGAATATTGAGGTTTTCCAGCATATCCATTGCAGATTTATCAGAGCCAGAGGTTCAAACCCCCCCCCCCCCACGAAAAAAATTGAAAAATTATTTGTTATTATTTTTTTTTGCGTTTTTATTATAACCATGACATCCAGTGAAAAAAATGAACTTATTAGTAAAAATAATTAACAAAATAGTATAAAAAATGAATGCAGTGTAAATATGAGACAAAAACAGTGAGCTGATCATCTATACTTCAAAGTGAAACAAGTGCCGCACTTAAAGCACATACAACCTTAGGTCTGAAATTATTAAGGAATGCTTGCTTTATTTTTGCTATTTATGGATTATTTTTGTCTACTGTACACATTTTTAAAGGTAAAAATGGGAGCAGAGCCAGCACCAGGGGTGAGGCGACCGCCTCAGGCGGCGTTTGTTTGGGGCGGCATTTGCAGACGCATATTGAGACAAAAATCAACCGCCATTGCGGATTTGCGAAAAAGAAAAGGGTGCCCATACATTCGCCTTCACCACTTCAACATCAACTAAGTGTACATGATTTTGCACTCAGAGCATTAAAAATAATAATTTGAATTTTTTAAATATCTCTCCATGACAATTAGAGCTAGCCCTTGGACTCGGGATGTTTAGATTAGAGTTTCCTTTCCCTTCACTGTATCTCTCGTTGGCTTCTGTTTCTTGTTCTGCTTAACTAAATTCTTAGCATCTAGCATGCCTTTCTTCGCTTGCTGCAACTTAATTCCCAGTCAGAATTACGGCATCACCGGACTCGGTCGTGTTAGAAGATAACTCTCCAAAAAGTGCAAGTCTTAAGGTATCGTCTCATGTAGAGCAGCCTGTCCGAGTGTAGTTTTACGGTTACACTCAATTTCTGCAGAGGGGTCCTAAGTGCATCCTTACCACTGTTTCAGCCAGTAACACTGATATCATCTTCCTGGATTATCTTTACATCTAGATACGTAATCGCTCATCAATATAATGGCAGCATTTTTATCAGAAAATTGGTATATATGATATCGTATTTTGTAGGAAACAGAGGAATTCTAAAATACTAATAATCATCATAGAAACGTGGAATTTTAATCATAATATAAATTAAATAATAGTAATTAATTTCCAAATCGAAAAACTACCTAAGATCCATCATTGACCAAGATCGGTGCATTCATGGTATTCATATAGCTTACAGTATAGTGAACACTATTGAATCTATTGATATGCAATCTTATTCAAAGAAATGTGAACATTTCTAAACATTTCATCCACTGGGTGTATCTCTCTTAAACAAATAGGGGAAAAGTTTATCACAGGTCAATTTTTTGACGTTTCGACTGGAAATTTTCAAGAAAATGTTCGGTTTATGATTTTTTTAAAGACAGCTCATTATTAATATAGAAGTTATAGTTACAGAATCATTATTCATAAACATTACAGAAGTCATACACAAAAAATTGTTGCATTTTGTTCATTAGAACCGGAGATATGGCGACGGGAGAGGGTTTTCTATGCAACTTGAACATGAGAATCTTTCCCTCGCATCTCGGACTCACTCTCAGTCAAGAGACAAATGTCGTAAATTTCTTTGAGGGGTTTCATTGTAACTGACATAAGATTCGTGTGGACGATGGCTCCATCCTTTTGTGCCGAGACAAGATTCGTCTCAGAATTATATGGGGTTTTTATGCAGACAAGTTCCACATTTCGCTACTTGCATGAAAATAAAAACGCAAAAGTTAATGTACATTATATTCACTGAATTGTAGAATGGAGCTGAAAAAGTAAAGGCCAAAGGTTCCTCTTTTGAAATATATCAAGATTTTTCGGAATTAAGAAAATTCATTGGGTCTAATAAACATAAATGCCGTTACTGTGCAAAAGAGCGGCATAAAGTACACTCGCCTCAGACGGCAATTTTTGACACGACAGCCCTGAATGGGAGTTATAAAATTTAATGCATTATGTAGAATTTTATATTTCATATTTTAATAACAGTATTTGTAGCGATGAGTTTTTAAACTAAAAATTTTAATGTCTCGGATAAATGACAATGTGACTTATTGTTAGTATTTTCCAGAATCCTTAAGCTGAAAATTTACATAAAGTAATTTTTATAGCTAAAGTTTATATTTATTACTGATGTTACATCAACCAAGCATACAAGATAATTTATATTTAATCATACATTATACATTCAAAGGTATATACTACAGAAGTACTTGTGTTATAAAAAGGTGAATTTTGATAACTTGGCCATAGGCACCAATATTCCTAGCTACGTCTTTGTCACTAACGTTGTATAAAATGCATTTATGATAGGAAATGAATGTACAGTAGTCCTTCGCCATTCGCGAGGGTTAGGTTCCTGAAAACCCTCGCGAATGGCAAATTCGCAAATGGTAATTGGGTATAAGGAAATAATAGGGTTTAGTTCTTAGAGTCCCTATTCCAGCATGTAACTTGCATTTTTTCCCTTCAAAATATAATAATACAAGACATACTGTGGCATTCTGAATGAACGCTACATTTTATTAAAGAGCAAGGAACCAATCTACACGTGCTTCGATGACGTTGGCTATATCCCGTTTATTAATTATAAATCCCACAAATTTCATTATATTTTAAGAAAATTTTTAATTTCGGTGAGGCAACACATTTTATTTATTTTTAACAACAAAAATCTATAGGGATTTACAGAACGTGTGTAAATCATTAAATAAAGTAAAAATGTTTTGCCACCGGCACGCCTCGGTGGTGTAACCCCCCGTCCGGTACATAGCTCTGAATCTGAACACCCCCCCTTGTCAAATCCTGACTACGCCACTGATCAGAGCCATGCACAAATTTAATTTTAATCAGAAGGCTACGTAAGGACTTTGATCAATTATAATTACTGTATCTGCCCGAATAGAAGTAGACCCCAGATTTAAGCTGACCCCCCCAAAAACTTCCACAATTTTTGGACAAAAACGTAAATTTCGTAGATTTTATACTGAAGTGTGCCGGGCATTCATGCATATCTTAGAGTACATTATTCGAGATCGAAGAAATGTGTGGGAAATGGTTTAGTTGTTGACATTTTGAAATATTACTCCAATTAATAAATTTACCTGGCTGAATAATGTTCCACATTCAGTGACAATAATTTCATTCCTCTTCATTTTCACAAAAGGTCAAAATATAGTAACAGTGATCTTGCCAAGATATTTTTTCATCCAAGTTTATTTCCAATGAAATTAGCATTTACATTGCTTTATGAAATTACATTTTTATAATTATACATGTTCGTTGTAAAGTTTTACCGAAATTCAAACAGTTGAACGTTCAAAGCCGTCAACGCATTTTACATAATCGTCAATTTACGCAAGCGATCTCGCCAAGATATTTTATCATCCAAGTTTATTTCCAATGAAATTAGCATACACTTTGCCTTAAGAAACTGCATTTTTATAATTATACACGTTCCATGTCAAGTTTTACCGAAATTAAAACAGTTGAACGTTCAAAGCTGTCAACGCATTTTACATAATTGTCAATTTACGCAAGCGATCTCACCAAGATACTTTTTCAGCCAAGTCTATTTCCAATGAAATTAGCATATACATTGCCTTAAGAAACTGCATTTTTATAATTATACACGTTCCATGTAAAGTTTTACCAAAATTCAAACAGTTGAGCATTCAACCGTCAATGCACTTTGCGTAATCGTCAAATTACGCAAGCGATCTCGCCAAGATATTTTTATATATATTCATCGTAGGTCACATATTTACTTTATGAAAAATATAGTACTATCGTTTGCACGCGAAGGCAATGAGAGACTTCGAGATTTAACCATAACTCAAATTTTCCTCGGACTCGCATTTAAGCAGAGGGGTGATATTTTCATGATAGATTTTGACAAAAAACATCGGCTTGTATTCAGGCAGATATGGTAGCAATAAAATATCTTTTATTAATTTTTTAAAAGTATACATTTGTTCTAACAAAAATATTCCTAGTCTAGTATACATACCGAGAAATTTGGGGATATAAAGAAACATTCCACATGGATATTCAATTTATAGATTATTTGTTTTAAATGTAAAATAAATTACACATTTCATGCAAGAATGAGAAAAAATGAGTTGATTATAGACAAAAATTAGAAATTTAAGCTAAAATAGGAAATATACCTACCCCAGGCATTATAACACGTTCAATGTCAGACATAACATCTTGCCATTTTTCAGGGTCTTCAGGTGCCTCTTCTGGAATCAATGGCCTTAAATATCCTGGCTCAACAGTAGGAAGAACCCGCCTGTGAGACAAAACAATATAATTAATACAGTTCTTATATCCTCCAAATGCTAACGAATAAGCGATTTACTTGAAACATTTAAGTTGCACCTTTATTTTTTATAGGTTTGTTAGTTATTTTTGCTTAAGGTAGGTAAACCCTAGATTTAAGTCCCTAAAGATAGAAAGTGTAAAATAGATTTAAACAAATACACGACACACATGTATAAAAAACACTGAGTGATTAATCTTGTTTAGGATATCAATGAGGAGAAGGAATTCAAAAGTAACAGATTTGTTGCAGAATGAGTACAGCAGACATTATGGTCATTTTCAAATGAGTTGGAGAGAGATTTTGGCCGCACTTGGGACCGTTCTTATCTCTTCTGCTGCCAGGAGGTGGGAGTAGTGCCTCCTAGCAGAAAGCTCAAGCTAGACGTTGCCAACATAACGTTTGGCAGGCATTTAACGGCAATTTGTGAATGGAAATATTTTTATCGTATCACACCCATACCACACGCACCTAAGTGAATTTTGCCACTATATACTAAAATACAATATACTAAAATACTATAACTGAGATAAAAACAACTTTAACTGCACAATTTCAGCGACAGCGTAAGCATGTGGCAACACAGCACACTCACAGTCAGACATGATGTCTCCACCACAGAGTCCAGATAAAGAGTGAGCTCTGGAACGCTTAGGTTCCCCCTCCTTTCTTATTGGTTTGCTCAGTGCCTTGCCCCCATCCACTTTCTCTTCTACCTCCCCTTCATCCACCAAGTCATTTGAAAAGGACCATAGGAGACTGGTCACTTTTGAGAATGAACAAGTAGAATACAAAGTGGCAGAAAATCACTCCCTTCCCTTTTGTGCTGCTCCTACTCTGATACACACTACTATGTCCCCTCGCAGCCTCCCCTTCCCCTTTTTGCCTCCTCTCAATCTCACTTTCTCTTCCTCCCTCTCATTCTCCCCCAACACTATGTTTTTATTATATGCAAAGAGATACAAAATGAAATTAATTTTCATTGTCACTTTCAAAACAATTATGCCTCTAATATAAATATTTAGCTTAAAAACGAAATTGAACCTTATTTAAGCACAATGCAACCACTGAGAATTGGCAGTTTCAGCAATGTGGTTTGTACTAACCTGATGAACTATCTATCAGAATTTCGTAAAAATAGGTGAAGGTCAAAGCATAGCCTCCCCTCAGTAACTGTTCTTGTATGCATAATTTGTAAGTGAATTTATTAGATAAAATCCAATAAACTTTTTTTATTTAATCAAACAATACGGGCAATATATTATTACAAAGTATTTATCATACTATTATTATTTTGATAAATAAAATTTTCGACTTACTGACTGATTATTATGAAGGATTTAATAGAAAGTACACCGCTCCCTGGTTATAACGCGGGGTATCGGTAGTACAAGGATGGCAAATACATTGCATGTGTGCCAAACTTGGCAAGTCAAAAAATTTTATCGGCACACGGAAAAACAAACACCGTCGTTTTGGAATCCGTCTTCCACTACAAGATGCACTCTTACACACATTCAGTATAAGTCATCTCAAATGTGTGCCTCAAATTAGTTGTTTCTTAGAATGCCAAAGGGAAACCCTTGTTGAGCAAGCGATACAGTAGTATCACAGTATGCACATTGAGATGTAAGGGGAGTAACCATACGATTTTGCTGGACTGAATAGCGTCTGATTGGCAGTGAAGAATTTCACGTGCGAGGTAGAAGTAGCAGTTAAGAGAGTAAGTACTTTCAGATTAATTCCGTATGAATAGATTCTTTTCGTTGTTATTACTTGTATTGGTGATATTACTATTGTTTCTGAAGTAAATGTACAATATTAATTGGATTATTATTATTTTTTAGAATGAATGGCCCGAATGAATTTTATTGGAGTCCGATTGGGCCCACAATGTTAATGTATTTTACACCTCTGACCTAGTATGTACAACAGCAAATTTCACGTTGCTGCAAATTTAACGTGTTGGAAATAATATGTTACTTAACGTAGGTAAGATTAAAAGGTATAATTACACCGTTCAGCATTTTAAAACGTTTTGCTTGGAATAGAACAATATTAATTTTTTAATCTATAAATAATTTTAAAGTATAATTTAAAGAGGTGTGTATTCCCAATTCAGTCTATTTAAATAATTTAGAATATTAATTATTTTAAATGTTATTTTGAAAGGTGAAAAATGCCAAGGAAATATTTGTCTGGAAGCCAAAAACGTAAAATGTTTTTTCAATTATGATACTTTATTTGTTAACAATTACTTATCCTATGGGCAGGGAGAGGGGGGCCCCCAGGGGCAGCCCGATGTTGCGATATTTACAAAGTGCACGTTAGTTCATTCATCGCTCTGTAAAACTTATTGATAATAAAAAAATAAAAGGAATGCCATAAGATTCCAGCCTCTTTCAAGGTGTAAATTACTCTCCAATATTTACTCTACTGCAAGTAATGCATGGATTATTGATCAGGATAGCGCCCCCAACACTTTGACGCCCTGGGCAGCCGCCCTGCTCGCCCGTATCTTGGACCAGCCCTGGGGGCCACCACGTGGAAATTTGCATCCGGGCCCCCTTAGATAGATAATTATAATATTGTCCTTCCAGGCACCCTCTTGGTGGCCGCCTGGCTCACCTGTACCTTGGGCCGGCCCTGAATGTAAGTGCTGGGTGCATTGTCGATTTTCTATGCAGCGGTGGTCTCGCAGATCTCCTAGCACAGAATTTTAATGGTATATTTATTTTGACGTCATCCCCACCTCTCAACCTAACGTGCATTTCAACATTTCTATGCAGAATGGACAGCTATAGGAGATTCTCCCTCTCCCTCTCTCTCTCTGTCTCATGTTATTCTTCGTATCACTCTATCTCTCTCTAAAGCTGGCCTCTACGCAAGGTGCAGATACGCAAATCTTGCCACAAAAATCATTATTCGTTGCTCTAGTTTTGTGTTTCTAATTTAATGGTAGAAAGCTGTATAGGGAATTGACATTGGTGAGTGTGGGAGGGAGATAGGCCAGTATCCCATGCTGTAGGTTACTTGCAAAATTTTAGCAATCAACTTGAGGGGAAAAGAAAACTCTCTCCACCCCACCTCTTTCTCGAAGGGGCAGAGTGAAGGGAATCAGGGATGGGGTAGCTGACGCATCGTCTAATTCTGTGGCGTTGCTCTGTGGTATTGCCAAATTTTAGTACATATTTAAAAAATAAATATTAGAACTGTTGAGCTAAATCAATGAAGCGAAGTAAATTCACTTCGAGTAGGTATGTCACTTAGTTTATTAGTGATATTCGGAAAGCAATTTGATGCCATTAAATCATTATGCAAGGGGCGTAAACATTTATGAGGATCCTTGGAACACGTAATAAATGTATAAGGCTTTGAGCAAAAATTAACATTTGGGTGTAATTTTCAGTATTGGATGATGAGGATGACAAAAATGTCATATGCACAGATTGCAATGGTTCTCTGAAATAATCAGTACAGAAAAGTGAATGGTGCATCTAGCCCGTTCATTGAGGGACAATTTGATTTCGAGGTTTTGAACTACGTAAATTAATTGATAATTCTAGTCAATACAGTGTGGGATAACATGCACTGTGATTAGAATGTTGCAGATAATTTTATTTGAAAAAGGGATGTATCAGCCAGCAGAAAGGGAGTTTTGACACTGTCAGGTTATGTGCACTTATTTTGATGGTGAGGGGAATTCCAGACTAAGAAGGGGATTTCCAAACTGATGAAAGGGAGTCAGCGCAATCATTTAGGTCAGTCCAACTGGAGATTACATTGGAGAAGGTAATGGCCACGTGTTCTATTTAAAACCATAATAAAAGGTATTTCCATTGAAAATTGTTAAGATAATTTTTGCTATTGTTCCTCTTGCAGTAATAATGGCATGTTAAGTAAGAAAAAATACATTTTTAATTAGTTTTCAGGAAATAATTGTATTCCTTCTTCAATTTCAATATTAGGTAGGTAGTTGAAGAATTTACTTAAAGTTAGTGGTACTCATTATAATATTGGCATGCAATCATAGACTTCTGGTTTGGTTGTTCCATGGAAGAATAATACAGTATTAATAATAATTTAACTCAATTTCTCATAGTTTTAGCACACAATATATGCTGAATTGGGGTACATTGTCACCCTATATCAACCCTACACACATCCAGCTTTAACAAATCTACTGACAGCAGCACTTGTCGAATCATCAAGGAAGGGGAGAATATCTTCTTTCAATGCTGTATTCATACGAAGTTTCTCACAATAAACCGTACATTCATGTTTGTTTTGCAGAAAGAAGAATTTATCCGGCTGACTGAGGCTAGGGTTTCCTTTACTCGATAATTTATCCCAAATTGACTAATATTGTTTGCAAAAACCACAAAAAATTGAACTAATTTGCATGCATGAGTTGATAATTCAGAGGGATACCCATAGTGGTGGTGATTTAGCCAATTGCTTTCTGCTGCTAGTGGTTCAAAATTCAACACCACATGGACACCATACCCAGAGTGGTCTAGGTCTGAAATTAAATTAATTGAAGTTATCTGCGGCATTCTATGCATAGAACGCGAAAGACACTAAAATATGTGCACACTTTGAGGAGGATGTAACAGCTGGTCGAGTGTCATGCAGAGACACCAAACTCCGCCAAAGTTTACACTAGTCTTAAGTTTCGTAATTATACTAAGTAGCAGAATCTCCCCTTGTTTGGTAAATATCAGAGAACCAAAAGAATGAACTGCTGGTTAAAGTGATAGGGTATGAGCGTCATTCTCAGTTTTGGCCAAATTAACTGAAAAACGTTGCCATATTTTCAAAGATAATATTGTGCCAACTTTCTAATCACTCCAAATAAAGTTGGTCGTAAGCGCTACGATTAAAGCATGCAGGTAAATTTTTCATACCATTACACGCAGTTTTTAGTTGGGCTTATATGTTGTCTTCCAGTATTAAATTCATCTTGCATAATAATATTTAATTTACCATGCTCCTTGAAGGTTAGACAAAATGCTTTTGAGGTTCACCCTAAGAGTACGCAACAATGCTCAAAGATGCTCTCACGGTGGAAAATAATTGCAAAAAACCAAGTCAGTTGGTCAGGATCTGCCCCTTCATTCATGTATTATGAAACAATGTTTCAGTATCAGCGTTTTTTTGTTTTGCTTATTCATCACTCGGACTACTTGCCATGGCGGAGTAAGAAGTCGACACACATGCTATTTGTTCGACAGTGACCGCCTCATTAAACTATTTTATTTTCTGGCCTATTTTGCTTATTTTTTGCTATTGATAATGAATATACTATGTTGGTAATTATCAGAGCCGGTTTGATTGAGGTGTGAACGGTGCAACTGCACCGGACCACGCACTCAAAGAGGCCCTGCACTCTCTAAGAAATATTTGTCCTACTTATAAAGTACATGCATTTAAAAAAAATATATCGATGTGTCATAGTGAGAGAGATTGATTTAGTTATTATAATTTGCTATCAAAAATTTTTGACAAGTAAGAGGTCCCCCGCACACACTTTGCACTGGGAAGTGAACTAACACACCATCTTACCATCTATGTATTATTACGCACCAGATCACGTGCTTTTGTAACTGTGCCGTGAACATTGTATCCGAGATTCTCACGAGTTTTATCCCGCAATATTTGCTGCTGTGTGTATTATTTGTGCGCGCGCATGTGAGTTATTTATGTGTGCGTGTGTTTTCCATTCATATTTATGCAATTTTAAGTTACTTTCATTTATATTGAGTTTAGGCTATGTTCAGTGTATGTACTGTCCTTTCACAATCGGAACGCCTGTAAACGGCTTTGCTTTCTTAGTTTGGATGTCAGAGTGCAGTGGCAATGACTTAAACATTATCTCCATTATTACATGATAATCTTATGAGAGAAAATTCTCCTTTTTTTGTCACGAGTGATTTTACTGGCAAATGGGAACGTATTTATATTATATTTCAATTTTTCCACATAGTAACCAAAATAAATACATATAACAAACATTGATCTCCATTCCTATTATGTAGAAGAGCCCTTTATTGTTAAACTTAATTAAGAGATTGTGAGAAACTAGTTCATAACTAATATTAGAATGCCAAGGTGCATTGCAGCAGTAGTTTCTTACCTCTCCCTTATGTGGTCCATGTAATCACCAATGTAGTCCACCATGCCCTTTGCGAATTCTTTGAAGGTTTTTGTCTCCATTTCTCCTCGAGTATTTGCCCAAACATGTACTGTACCTAATTGAAAGGATAAGATCTCCATAAGAATATAGTTAGTAAAACTTCGATTTCACATAAGCAGGAAGATGACCCCTCAAGTTGAGGGAGAAAAGACAAGGGTGGGGGGAGGGGGGGGGGGGATAGCTGTCTTTATTCTTTATTTTCAAGGCGAAATGGGGTCATAAGGTCCAATCTTCCATTTAACCCTGAAAGGAGAGAGAGAGAAGAGGAGGGAAAGAGAGTGAGAGGGGGGGAAGAGAGCGAGAGGGAGGGAAAGAGACCGAAAGGGGGGAGAGAGAAAGGGAGAGAGAGGGAGGGGGAGGGAGAGAGGGGGGAGAGAGGGGGGAGAGGGGGGGGAGAGAGGGGGGAGAGGGGGGGGAGAGAGGGGGGAGAGAGGGGGGAGAGGGGGGGGGGGAGAGGGGGGAGAGGGGGGGAGAGAGTGGGAAGAGCGTGGGGAGAGGGGGGGCAGGGGGGTGGGAGAGGGGGAGAGGGAGAGAGAGGAGAGAGAGAGAGGAGAGGGAGAGGGAGAGAGAGAGAGGGAGAGAGAGAGAGGGAGAGAGAGAGGGAGAGAGAGAGGGAGAGAGAGAGGGAGAGAGAGAGGGAGAGAGAGAGAGAGGAGAGAGAGAGGAGAGAGAGAGAGGAGAGAGAGAGAGGAGAGAGAGGAGAGAGAGAGAGGGGGGGAGAGGGGGAGAGAGGGGGGAGAGAGGGGGGAGAGAGGGAGAGAGGGGGGGAGAGTGGGAGAGGGGGGGAGAGTGGGAGAGGGGGGAGAGTGGGAGAGGGGGGGAGAGAGGGAGAGAGAGGGGGGAGAGGGAGAGAGAGGGAGAGAAGAGGGGGAGAGAGAGACAAGGGGGAGAGAGAGAGAGAGGAGAGAGGCTCTCGTCTCTCTGCTTCCTCTGCTCTCTTTCTCTCCTCTGTTTCTCTCTCCTCTCCCCTTTCTCTCTTTTTCTCCTCTCCCCTGTTTCTCTCTCTCCCCTGTTTCTCTCTCCCCTGTTTTCTCTCTCCCCTTTTTCTCTTCCCCCTTTTCTCTCTCTTCCCCTTGTTCTCTCTCTCCCCTGTTCTCTCTCTCCCCTTTTTCTCTCTCTCCCCCTTTTTCTCTCTCCCCCTTTGTCTCTTCTCCCCTTGGTCTCTCTCGTCCCCCTGTTCTCTCTCGCCACGTCTTTCTCTCTCCCCTCGTTTCTCTGCTCTCCGCCCCACCTCTCTCCCTCCCCACGTTCTCTCTCTCCCCTCTTTCGCTCTATTGCTCGCTCACAAGGGGGAGAGAGAGACAAGGGGGAGAGAGAGACAAGAGGGAGAGAGAGACAAGAGGGAGAGAGAGACAAGAGGGAGAGAGAGAAAGACAATACGGAGAGAAAGACAATAGGGAGAGAGAGACAAGAGGGAGAGAGAGAGGGAGAGAGAGAGTTGTAGGGCTAATTTGCACTTTAAATTACTTTTAGTCACAGTGCGAAGACGGGACTTGTAGCCAGAAAGGACGGAAAAACTCGTTTCATTTTACTACCGTCGAATTTCAAATAAGAACCGAATTTGTCCAAAATTAAGGTTTTTATCACAAATTTTTAAGGTTTTTTAAACAAAATTTTTCCTTGCTATGACAACCCAATTGTTAGGGATTTAAGACAACAGCGTTATCCCAGTTGCATTGAGATGGAAGCCATGATTATTATTTACCGAAGTATGTACATATGAAATTCCGTGAAACGTTAGATGGAACTATTAAATAACTAATTATATCAAAATTATAATTATGGTTGTTATTTATATCGGTTGTGAAACGGTCTAATTGTTTACAATTTCTATTATACGTACTTAATATTTTATTTATACGAGAATGGATATATGATTTATCAATACAAGCTTGACAACAGATTGTTTACAAAAATCTACATCATGGTGACTGTCTTTAGATCGATGTTTTTTACTTTTGTCCAATTAATTTATCTTTTTAAATACGCACAGTCAAACAAAAATACAATAGAATTTCGGCTTATGTCTGTTATTAGTCGTCCAAAATCAAAACATGCGCATTTTAAATGATTTAACAATTAAAGCAACAACAATACAACAATATTACATTTATTATATCTCGTTTGACTGTTGCTAACCCATGACTGATTGGCCGGTCTCGACATTTACAGATCCAATCTCCGGACAAGGTGGAGGGTTTCTTTGGTTCCAGGCGAGGCGAATGGCGCGGTAGAGCCCGGAGACGACTACCCATTAAAACAAAGCGAGCCGAAGGCTCGTCGATATATCCTCTCAATTTGCGGCGCAACACTCAAGAGGATATAACATTGAATAAAAATGACGATGTATTTTTGTCTTGGACGACTAATAACAGACCTGGTGCAAAATTTTTTTTGATTATTACGAAAGTGAAAAGGATGTAAACATTTTGTAAACAGACCGCAGACATGGGTCGTGGGCATGTTTATTCGTCGCCGTAATTATTAACAGCCCAAACGGCTTTTACTAAAGTGAGCAGCATTATCAATTGGTCCTGTTATAGGAGGAAAAACAAAGGAAGTAGTGTCCTTATCTTTTCTTTCATCTCCCCCTTAACATTTTTCTTTGTCCGTTATGCCCTTTAGCAATGAATCGCTTTGGGCCCCAACTGGCCTGCCCCCTCCCCCCCCGCCACGCGGAGCCTGTGGGGGTGTCCGCTACGCCACTGATTATATTTTTTTTTTTTTATTTAAGGTTTCTGTAGCTTCATCAAGTTTGGGAACCCATAGATAACATTAATCGCGTTCATTAATGCACGATTAGCGAAAATAACTCCATCTCAGGGAGAATGGAATCAAAACTATGGAAGCACCTGCCAACGATTCACCCTCCCGTCTCCGTAAAATGAACCTGCGCGATGCACACGGGCGGACAAACAACGGGGTCGGCCGATTTATCGTCAGACACGTACAGTATTTTTAACAATAATGCGGATTATACAGTTGAACCTTCCTAATCCGGCAAACTTGGTGCCTGACCGAGGCCGGATTAGGCAATTTGCCGGATTACGGGGGTTATCTAATACTAAAGTTAAGCCTAGCCCATCTATTAATTACATTATACGTTGTAATACAATAAATATAAAATTTAATGCACAGAATCTTTGTTAAACATAAATTACAATAATAAAATAATAAACAAAAAAGTTAAGTAACGCGGTGCGTTTAATTTGAAGATAAACTGGTACATATCGTGTTTTTTCAAAATTTTGGAAGCTCACATAAAATGGATTTGTCGATGATAACTGAGAAAATCAGCATTTGGCTAGTATATTGGTGTCCGAATTACGATTTTGCCAGCTTCATAATCTGTTTCTTCAGTTTATTTACACACTGATACCCAGGGGCGGATTGGGAGCAAAAATCGGCCCGGGCAAACACTCGGATATCGGCCCACCTAACAAGTAACAATGTTGCGGCCCCCTAGGAGGCCGCGGCCCATAGTGTGAGAAACACTAATTTAGAATATGGAAAAGCAAGAGCTCCTGGCCGAGGCAGCAACCACTCAGGCAGCCCCGGCCCAGGAGCAGCATCGGCCCACCGGGACTTTGCCCGGTGTCCCGGCGGCCCAATCCGCCCCTGCTGATACCATAAAAAATGAAAAACGCCGCTGTTAAAGCTGCTCTTCAAAATAAAGGTAGCAAAAAATAAGTGCGAATTGCACAAGAAATTTTTAAGTACGACGATTACACAGATACGCGCTTCCCACTGTAAAAGGTGGTTGCATGATAGGCAACCACTCACGGAAGGTGTAGTGATATGCAACCAGTTCGTGTAAGATTTTTTCTGATACTCAAGAGGGGTTGAATATATACAAAATGGCGATCGACGGTTCTAAACATTGCGGTTCACGGAAACAATGCTAAACTGGTACATATCGTTCTTTCAAAAATATTGACTACGGAAATTTATCAAACCATAAGGTGTTTTTTAAAATTTCTGTAAAGAAGGCCTAAAAAGGCCGGCAAATGAGAGACTTGCACACGGGAGGCTAATGAGCGAGCTCCACACGGGCGACCGTGAGTAACAGATGGAACGAGAAGAGAGCGAATGGACCTCGGACTACTTAAAACTCAAGCGAGGTCGAGGCGAGCTGCATCGGGCGAGCTTCCGGCGTCACCGAACCTCTCTCAAGCAACTCGAAGATTTTTATCCGCAGCTTCAAAACCCAATTACGAAACGGAAAAAGCTGCATCGTCCTTTTCTACGTATAAGCAAGGAAGGTCGCGAAAGTGTCGATGGAGAGGGCAGTTGAATAGGAGAGGGCAGCTCTCACGTACTACTGTGACGAAGAAACTATTTGCGGGCATATAGAGGGGAATATTAGAAAGGGAAACCGCTTAGGGGCGTGGCGTAGGAGATGGTATCGCATGGCCAAGGCGGGCGGGGTGTCGAGAGGGTCCAGGCGTGGCTGGAGGGCTATATAAGAGGAAGCTAATTATTTAAATCGATATAAAAAATTAGGAACCGAAAATAGCGAACGCCTTCATGACGGGTTCTTCTTGATTAACTTTTCTGTTGCCGCTGTAAGTTGAGATCTTAAATGAACCGGTTCCTACGAAATACTTGGATGCTCAGATTGAAATAAAGTCATCACTTAATGGTGTATAAAATTAAGGAAACTCTTGGTAATTTAACGGAAAATGAAAGCACATATTGAGAATGCCGAGGGTAACCTATGGTGCTAATACCAGAGGCGGATCCACGGGGGGAGAGGGGAGGTACGATCGCCCCCTCCTTGAATAGCCCCATTGCCCTCCACTGGATGCTTTATTAAATTCATTCCGCGCAAAATTCCTCGATTCTACGCCTTATATCAGGTCTGTAATGGTAAGAGAAAGATTCTGTTAGGGGAAGAGATTTTCAAAATATAGGGTCGTTGGGAGGGACGGATTCTCTAGGAGGGGCGATCGCCCTCCTCGAGAAGTTTCTGGGTCCGCCGCCCCTGGCTATTACAATATAATTTTATCCTTGGGCAACAGGTTTAACGGTAAAATGGAATACTATTCAGGTATATATTTAATACGTACTTAGCAACCATACATTTATGGAACGACGAATGCTTTGAAAATTCCGTGGAATGCCAAATTTAGATAAATATTCCCTTAAATCACTCAACACTGCTTTTGCCCAGGAATAACGATTGTATCCACATCAGTGGCGGATTTAGATGTGGAGGTCCCTGGCACTAAACAATTGGAGGGCCCTGCTATCAAAATATATACCGAAACCTAACCTAGCGACTACTTTATTTGACTCCCTGTTCTAATAAGTATCACAGTGCAAAAAACTTCCTTCATGACTTTTAAAATGAGATAGGTATTTAATATTCTGATATTATACATAAAAACTTTTTCATGGGCTAAGCTTACTTCAAGGGGCCCTGGCGCGAGCCAGGTGCGACCCTCCTTAAATCTGCCACTGATCCACGTCGATTAGACAAATAGAAGAGACCCCGACGCCTAATTAGTTTTTCGCATAACCTTCGCACCGGAAGCCCATTCGAAATCCGCCCTTCTTCCAGGCGACACATTCTAAAATGCATTTTAGTCACAATTGCTTTTATATGTATAAAAATGTTCTAACGAAATGTCCATTCGAAGGAAACATTTAATCTAAAAAAATCGCACGACTCCGAGGCATGCCAATTAGTCCATGGGTCCAAAATCTCGCGTGTTAGGACGATCAATCATGGAATTCATCCCTAAGGAAAATGTAACTTTATAGGAAAATTTAACTTTATAGAGGTTTTCTTTTGCAAAAAAATGCATCGCATTGCCAATGTACAACAGCAGATCGGATTAAGTCTTCTCTAGTGCCATTCGAAAGACACACGGCCGTCGACCATCGAAAAGGACCGTTTCGATGAGGTAAGAATCCGTCGCTAGCGAACAAATTAAACAACGTGGCTAAAGTATTACGAACGCAACGCTTTCAGGCAACGGACGATCGATTCGTCGTCCACAGGACAGGCGCCCTCGAAAATAAATACATCGAAAACATAATAGTGTCTATGACTACGACACCAAAATCGAGCTATCGATAAATGGCAGAAAATGGAAAAATCCTCGCGAAAGCAACTCGCCCTACAATTGTCGACTCCACCCACCTGTTTGCGTAGCAAAGTTCCTTTCGGTGCGCTTCCCTCTCTCGTAGGTAGTTCCCGTCAGCCGTCAGAGGTGTGTCTGAGCACTTTCCGGATACCTTTGGCCGGGCTGTCGCGAATGAGGGGAAACCCCGGCGCGCGCGATTCATGCGCAGGGGCTGAAGCGATGAGGGGTGGGTCGTGGGGGAGAGGGGGTGGGTCGTGGGGGAGAGGGGGGCGGGCGGAGAAAAGGAAGGGTGAGACACGGCCTCGAGTCTACTTTCCGTTAAAGTGCATTTCCAACGAAATGTGTCGTTTTCGTAAAAATTTTCGATTCGTCACTCGGAGAAAAGAGGAAAATTCAAAGAGAGTGATGTTGAAATTCTCCTAAAATGAAAGATATATTTTGTTTCTTTTGCTATTTTAATCATTCGTCACAAGATTTCTCTTCGGAGAAAACTGGCGCGTTAAATCTTAGCCATTTTTAGACTCGTATTTCATTAAAGCTTAATATTGCGTCTGTCATTCTGATTGCTACTTTTTCAAGGAATCCACGGAGGTGAATTATTGTTTTTGTGAAAAACATCGATTTAAACGGAAATATACGTTCTGAGGACCCATGAGAGTACGTTTTCACTATTTTCTCGATGATTTCTCTCTCTGTGTGTGTGCGCAAGAGCGGCCCAAGGTATGTACTTGCGAGGCGGGCGGCTGACCACGGCGTCACACTCATCCAAATATGGCCACATGTGTAAGAGAGATCCGCAATTTATCCGACCCGACCCGTGGCACGAAAAGTTGCTGTCGGATTATGCCCAACTTTTTGCGGATTAGGATGTATAGCTTGCGGGTGCGGATACGAAAATCAATAGCCGTGCTAAACTCAAAATTCAGTGTCCTGAGTATGAGAAACAATAATAACGTTGGTTGCACCTTTCTCCTACCCCTAAAGGCTTTGGGTTTCTTTCAGGGCATCGAACCGTAATTTTTTTCGCTCCGGTTTTCGTTCCGGTTCACTCAAAACACAAAATTTCGGTTCCCGTTTCGCTCCGACAACCATCAGAGAACCGGTTTTTTTCGCACCGACCTTAACATATTTTTAGGAAACTTTGAAGAACTGATTCATTAATTTACGTAATTTTCTAATTAAATCAAATACATCTTCACTGTAACAATAGCGATATTAAAAAACTAATATTAAACACGAAAATAAATTATTCAAATGTAAATAGTTAGTATGTATTTTATTTAGATTTATGTAGAATTGAATAACTACAAACAATACATGCGTCGCAAATGATTTCATCAGGATAGGAAAGTGTAAGGTGGATCACAAATAAGCACGTTTCCTGCGATAGAGTATTCTAAACTAATTATGTTATGCAAACCATCTCATTTTCTAATTTACTGTGCTTAGTCTTGAGTACTAAATTTCATTAAAATCCGCTGAATAGCTACAAAGAAAAGAATTGCATCCGGATGGAAGAACGGACAGAACGAAGCTAATATGCGCTAAAGCTGACATGACAAATAATGAATTATTAATATTTTATTCACAAATCGTACTGCAAAATAAGAGACCGCGTTTTCTCAGTAGTGTCAGTAAGTTGAATAAGACATTAACAATTTGTAGATCACCTGCACTGCTCATATTATAATATCTGTAAATGCACGACTTTATTTTTTCATTCAACGATCACGTAAATGCACGAAAAAATTTATAAATTTTTTATGAGGAAGAATTCCACGGAAATTGAGGGTTCGAGAAATGTTTATTAACATGATACAAATTTACTATGACGGAATTTTGCAAAAACACAAAGCAAATATTCATTGACACTAACTTAAAAGCAACAGGATAAATGGAAGATTCATGAAAATAGCATTTAAAACAGAAATTTGACCATTGAAACTGCTTTGATTTCAATGATATCATTATTAAATACGCAAGTAGTTGCATCAAAGCCACAACAATGAATTACTTTGAATTAATTTCTCACTATACCTACCAAATATTCTCTTGAAATTAAAGTACATATATAGAAAATGAGACTTACTTATTCCACGCTGGATGATTTATCTTTTCCTTAATGCTGGCAACACTTCGTTATTCACACCGATAGGCTAAATATTTTGATGGAGATACATAAAATTTTTATTCCTATTTTCAGTAACGATTAACATTCAATATAAAATTGAATATTCCGAGTTTACATTATATACCTATTTAAATTACTAACCTCTAACAAAGGGCAACTAATGCAGAAATACACACAAGGAAAAAACGTGCAACTATCCTTCTTCAATAATTAGCAAGGCTAGACAGATGGATGCTAGTTCATGTGAAGGAATGAAAGGTTGTGGACAAATGTAGCCGAGGAAACATTGGGGAAAACTTCCCTTCTCCCACTAGGCATTCATAAGGTTCAAGGAATTCTCAAATGGGTAAATTTCCCCATGGAATTTCCGGAAGTCGGTAGATATTATCTTAGAAAAGACTTCAGGACGTATTCGTGGAACGAACCAAGGAACTTGAGGATTAGTGAACTTAGTGGGGGTTTGGACCCCATGGCGACAGGTTATGGTAGCCTGAGGGATACGATGACCATTTGAACATGGAAGGTTACTGAGCGGTGAGAAAATTCTCCATTTCACTTACACAGTTCATGCGAACCGAAATAAAGGAGTGAAATAAATATCGGTTCGGGTTCAACACATTTAGTTCGGTACCACTCCGGACAGAAATATCGGTTTTTTTCGGTGCGGGTTTTGGATGACTGCATGAACACAAAGAACTGATTAGTTTTTGGACAAAAACGGTTAACCGGAAGTCGAGGTTTATTCGAAATCCGATTCGATTTTTACGATATTTCTCCGTTAAACATCATTATTGTATATACAATTCTATACAAAGTATATAGAAAACGTAATTTCCTACAACTATCATTTGAAACAATTTTCCATAGCAGTTATTGTTTAGGAATTATTTATAAATAATCGGTTTTTCTCGGTCCGTCAAATATCTCCTTAAAAACGTCGTAATGGGTCATCTTCGTGATAACCAAAGTTGTAGAGAATAATATTTCTTCCAAATTTTGTTAGAAACAAATTTTCGTATAACCATCCATTTCGGAGATATTGAACTTTTTCGTAATTTTCAGCATTTTCAGCGCCACCACCATGTAGCGGTGAATTCTGTAAACATATTCAAAATATACGTAATTTACGGCAATAAGGACGACTGTATTCTTTTACGATACGAAATAATAATTTTGTCTTATAATGCTATTCATAATAATTTAAATATCTATATCCCAAATATGAAGAAAGTCATGTCTTGGTCACATTAGATTTTTTCGGTTTTCAACAAATATCTCCTTAAAAACGTCGTTATTGGTAATCTTCGTGAGGACTAAAGTTGTAGAGAATAATATTTCTTCCAGGTTTTGTTTGAAACAAATTTTCGTAGAACCATCCATTTCGGATATATTCAACATTTTCGTAATTTCCAGTATATAGCGCCACCACAATTTAGCGGCGAATACTGTAAATATATTCAAAATATAATTTACGGCAATAAGGACGACTGTATTCTTTTACGATACGAAATGATAATTTAACCTCATATTGCTATTCATAATAATTTAAATATCTATACTTAAATATGGAGAAAGTCATGTGTTGGCCATTTCAGATTTTTTTCAATTGTTATCTATAACAAATCATTTAAATGCTTATTGGTTTCTTTTAATGTTGTTCTTACAAATTAAAACATGATTTGAATAGTAGTTGTTCGGTATGTATATTTTTAAGTTGGGCTCTCCGTTAATACGTAAGTACCCGTACGCCAATCAGGGGCAGTACCACTTTACTGGTGATAATCAGCACCGGCTTCAGCCGGTAAGCATGTGAGGCAATCGCCTCAGGGCGCACTCTCGAGGGGGGCGGCCTAATGCCGTTTGTGGTCACAATGACGCCCCTCCCTCTCCCAACTTCGGTCTTACAGCAGGAGCGGCCACCTAGCTCATAGAGACATATTTGCGAAAAATGGAGGGAAGTATAAAGCAAAACAAAGGCAACATGTGCGGGTCGGATCCGCGAGGTAGTTTTTACAAACTTTCCGTCTCCTTTGTGTCCGATGGTGAAGGAAAAAAGGAATGTTTTCAAGAAAGTTGGGGGGAGGGGGATTTTCCACATTGGTCCCATCGGGATATTTGACCTAAAAGGGCATACGGCATCCCTGATTCCAGCGATTCTGTTTCCCTCTTATTTATATTATGAAGACAGGATTTTCCCCTTTCCACTCTCTGAGAATCCAGGAAACGGCACGATTTGCACGTGAGTTGAGAAAATATTTTAAAGCACTCTTTCGGATGTTTCTAAAGGAAAAGAATAATTGGAGGACAGGAACCGATGTACCGTCTTTGACGGTTTATTTCTGTATGGAAATTCCATGACCAACCGCATGCGCATTTCTTCTGAGTGGGAGGACACGTATGCGAAGATGATAAATGCTACTACTGCCAGTCTTTCCTTCTTTTTGAAGGTTTTAGATTTTATGACCTTACGGGTGGCTAGAAAGAAATCTTACCGACGCGTCGGCAAACGTCGCGACGTTCCCAAGAAATAATTCCTAAACAATAACTGCTATAGAAAATTACTTCAAATGAAAGTTGTAGGAAATTACATTATCTATCACTTTTGTGTAGAATTGTATATACAATAATGATGTTTTAACGGAGAAATATCGGAAAAACCTAATCGGGTTTCGAATAAACCTCGACTACCGGTTAACCGTTATAGTCCAAAAACTAATCAGTTCTTTGCGCTCATGCTAAAGTGTTATATATGAAATTTGGTATTAATATGGCAAGTAGTTTTTGAGTTAGAGCGCCCAGAATAACATACACACATGCGCGCGTGCGTGTGTACGTGAATGTGGGCCCTATAACTCAAAAAGTACGTTCCATATCCTTACCAAACATCAAATATAACACTTTAACATGAGCACAAAGAAATGATTAGTTTTTGGACAATAATGGTTAAACGGAACTCCAGGTTTATTCGAAACCCGATTCGGTTTTTGCGATATTTTTCCGTTAAAACATCATTATTGTATATACAATTCTATACAAAAGTTATAGAGAATGTAATTTTCTACAACTTTCATCTGAAACAATTTCCATAGCAGTTATTGTTTTGGAATTACCTATAAGTAATCGGTTTTTCGGTTTCCGCCAAATATCTACATAAATACGTCCTTAATGGTAATCTTCGTGAGGACCAAAGTTGTGGAGAATAATATTTCTTCCGGGTTTTGTTTGGAACAAATTTTCGTAGAACCATCCATTTCGGAGATATTCAACTTTTTCTTAATTTCGAGTATACGGCGCCAATACCATGTAGCGGTGAATTCTGTAAACATATTCAAAATATACGTAATTTACCCCGGTAAGTTTATACTCCGCATTATTGTACAATCAATTGTTTCAGCGCTTACTTTTTGAATACTTTCGCCTGGCCTAAGTGGATAAATAATTATTTTTTGTGGCGTCGCTTTTACAAGAGTTATGTTTTGTGATTGATTAAGTGAAAATTACAGAAAGTTCACATCTTTCTTTTCCCAATATTTGCTTTCTTTGAGGTGTTAAGACCCAGTTTGACTCCCGGTCTTAGCAGTTCTATTCTTCTGTTTCCTCATTTCACATCACTACAGTTTATGCCTGTCGCGTAGGAATCTTCCGATCACTAATCATTTCAATTTAATTACTGTGCCGCATCAATTTACTCTCAACCATAACTTATAAAATACAGATTTCTGATTACCTACGGATAACATTTTCTTAAATATGCGCCTTTCCCTCAGTGAGATTCTAACACGCAAAACCTTACATTGGGAGTCAAATATCTAAGTATCCTATACTGTGTAAATTCATTGCTAGAGTAAAATATGAATTATTAACATCAACATATTTTACAAACATTATTTTTTTATGAATCAATTTAAAATTAAACGCGCAAATTTGGCGCGGGCTCAGCTAGTATTATATATACACAAACTTGGAATGGTTAACATATTCAATTGAATAAAAAGAGATCTACATGAAGCCCTGTGAGGAACATTCAACGTACACCTAACAATGCGCTTTTGAATAAGGAACACTTTGTGCAGTAATGATGGCGATGAGCCCCAGAAAACAATACCATATGAAGCTCTTGCATAAAAATAGCTATAATAAACAGATTTGAGGATTTCAAGAGATACTGTTCCTTTAATAAATCTTATACAGTAGAATGATGAATTCAATTTTTTGGAGAGTTGTGTTACATGTTCTGACCAGTTTAATGTTTCTTCAATGTTAATGCACAGGAATTTGGTATTTGGAGTAGGTGTGATTCTTACATCATTGACTATTAGGCTTATGGTATCCTGAAGTTTTTTCTGAGAAAAGTGCATCACTTGAGTCTTATCATAATTCAATTGCAGTCTATTAGTTTTGCACACTTGAAGGAATGCAATTGTTTGTGAGTTCGTCTATAACAGTGCAACGATAATCATTGGGACCAAAGGTAGAGCTATTAGCCCAGCTACAGATGCCAGAGAAGGGAAGAGGAGCCTGAGATCAAAGGAAGAGTATTGTAGGAAAGAGAGAGAAAGAGATGCGGAAGCTGATAGGATTGCCCGTGTAGATGAGGAGCGGAGAGTACAAAAAAGACAAAGAAATAGGGAAACACGTCAAATGAATAAGGAACAAAGAAGATCTAACCTAGGGCCGAACTATTTAGATTATTTGCATTTCATTAATTATTAAATCAAAATTATTTCACTAAACTTACAGTTTATTTAAATCGCGTTGAGGATCGGAGATCCGGGGCTGCCCTACTAGTAATAATTTAAATATATATACCCCAAATATGGAGAAAGTCATGTGTTGGCCACATCAAATTTTTTTAATACAGTTTACAAATTCTACAAATCTTTCTAAAACTTCATATTCATTTGTTTGTTTGTATACAATAACATAACGCAAAATGAATGTAGTTTGTTCCATATGTGCCGAGTCTGGTGTCACATCTACTATGATGGAATAATACTTTGCAATTTCTCTTTCGTTTAAAATGCAACTAAATACATATTCGGCACAGTATGAAATCAGTTCATTTGGATTTCGGCTGACAAATAATGTACTGGAAATCTTTTTTTCTCAAATTGCGACTGTTTTACTCTTTTCAAATGCTCTGCTAGTAAAGGGTCGTAATGGATTATGATTTCTAACATTCCTAAGAAATTGCCATTTCTTGAATCTCCAATTAAGTTGCTATTTCCCATAAAAGCCAATCCCCGTTCAGCAAGAAACAAAACTACATCCAGAAATCCCCCTAATAAGTCTGTCCATACATTTGTTTCACTTTGTATTTTTTGCAATAATAAACAATTAACTTTAGTATTCTTATTAAGATTATTTTGTAAATTTCGCTACTTGACATAACATGCTCGGTGATTATTACTCTTTTCGTGTTCAGGAATTCTGTTGTAAAGTTTTTTATAACTTTTAGAAGGTCTCCAGCCAATTTCAGTTTTGAAAATTGAACGATGAGCCAGGGACGTAACTAAGGGGGGGCCTTGGCCCCCATTAAAGCCTTCTGCCCCCCCCCCCCCCCTCCCCCCCAGCCTCCACTGAATGTCATCAGCATATTGCATACGGTATACCATCTGAGGTATCGCCAGAGTTTATAAGGACGCTTTTCCGATCGTCTATTATCATCTTACTATTTAAAATATCTCAAGCCTGTATCAATGAAGAAGCATGCTTATTGCTTTCCACCCTCGTCTTTTGAAGCTTTTAGCCTCGTATACCAAAGGATTTAAAGGTACACGGAAAAATCGGAAAACTAAGCTGGGTTGAGCTACTTCCTGGGGTTTCGTCTTTCCGCGAAAATGGTCTCGACGGGGGCTGACTATTCTACGCTTCAATAGCTGAACAATACTTATATGATATCTTTATTCGGAAAGTAGTAGGGGCAAAAGCAAGTGCCTACACCCACGCTTCCCCCTATAATCCTTTTCTGAGGAGAGTAAAACATCTGATTCAAAGGTCTCGAATCTAGTTCCA
This sequence comes from Uropetala carovei, assembly GCA_036926305.1. NCBI lineage: Eukaryota > Metazoa > Arthropoda > Insecta > Odonata > Petaluridae > Uropetala > Uropetala carovei. Next base: position 447,685 of record JAXCHB010000099.1, on the reverse strand, counting down.
ATTGTGGATGGACAAGGGTGAAGGGCGAGAGAATGGAATTGCCGTCGTTGTTTCAGATTCGCGGAATATTCTGCAGTTCCGTCCCTTTAGCCATTCCCCGTGAGCGTTGATGTCACATCTTTGAAAATACATAATCCACCTTCTTTTAACTTCCGAAAAGGGCCAGATTGTCTGGTGGTGCAAAGGGATTGGATAGCTAGTGGTCTAAGAAGGATTTTCTTACTCAAGTGCACCAGATTCAACATTCACTTATGTAAGAGTTAATACTTTTACACCAAATTAGATATTACACATTGCCGCGAATGAGCGCTTTATGAAATACGTAATTTTTACAATGACATTTCCGAAAAATGCTTCAATTTTATTGAGTTCTAATATATTAACCTGAAGCAGCTGATGACAGTAATTACCGTCAATTTCTGCAATTATGCTTAAAAGATACTGACGTTTTTGTAATTCCGATATCGCATTATCGCGCCACACGGTAGTTATCTAAGCAATTTTCAAATTAAATCACCAGAAATAGAATGGGAAAATAAATTTTTTGTTTTACTCTCAGAGAAAAACCGCATCCTATTCCGGCCAGTGTAGTATATCAATTTACGTATTACTTTATATTTTACACTCATAATTATGTTTGATTAGACTCGTAATTAACATAATCAGCGATATAAGAAAATAAAAATTCAAAAAATATATTTAATTTATATATTATATTGAAGTTTATAATTTATTTATATATCCTTTCAATGTTATACCCTCTTGACTGTTGCGCCTCAAATGGAACCAATGTAATTTATTTGGCGGAACGCATTTCGTGATTCAGATCTTTTTAATAGCTTTTTAATTTGTTATTGAGAAGTATGTTTTGTGATTCACTTGAATTTATATTAAAAATAAAAGTAATAAATGTTTTAAAAATTGAATTTGGGTGTTTCTGATTGCTAAAACCTCCTTCATTAGCTTGGAACTCCTTGGATAATAAAAGTGACTAAACTTCATGATTACCATCAATTTATGTATTACTTTATATATTACACTCATAATTATGTTTGCTTAGACTCGTAATTAACATAATCAGCGATATAAGAAAATAAAAATTCAAAAAATATATTTAATTTATATGTTATGTATATCTCTGCGGTAAAATGAAATCCGAAAGCATTTTGGTCGTACGTTAGGGAGGTTCATGGTGGAGGCCCCACTATAGCGTCATTGAGAACGGAGGTAGGTGATGTAGTACATGACAGCGCGGAAAAAGCGAACTTGTTAAATGAACACTTTCAGAAAGCGTTTACTTCGGTGAGCAACGAATTTGAGGAACCAGCTTTGAATGATGGGGGAAATTCAATGGAAGATTTGATATTCTCTGAAACAGGTATCACGCACCAGCTAGAGTCGATTAAGCAAAATAAGTCTCCCGGGCCGGAGGGCATACCCGCGCGTGTGTTGAAAGAGCTAGCCTCGGTAATCGCACCTTACTTGAAAATAATATTCGAAAAATCCGTTGCACATGGTACCGTTCCAAAAGACTGGAAGCTAGCATACGTAACGCCCATCCACAAAGGCGGTGATAAAGAGAACCCCGAAAATTATAGACCGATTTCTTTGACCTCATTATCGTGTAAGATTCTAGAACATATAATCGTTAGCTCTGTTCTGCGTTATTTAGATGGTCGTTCTTCGCTAAGCAAAAACCAACACGGGTTCCGGAAAGGTAGGTCATGCGAAACGCAGCTCGCCCTTTTCGTAAACGATTTGTTGTAATGCGGAGAGAAAAACACTCAGGTTGATGCCATTTTCACTGATTTTAAAAAAGCGTTTGACAAAGTACCCCATAATAAATTAATAGGAAAACTAGGAAAGTAGGCATAAACCCTAATATCGTGAGTTGGGTAAAAGACTTCCTCTCCAACAGAAAACAGATAGTAGTCATTGATGAGAAATATTCCTACCCAGTTAAAGTCGCATCAGGTGTTCCACAGGGAAGTGTTATAGGCCCACTACTATTCCTAATATATTAAATAAACGATATCTGCTCGGCAGCTCGCTAAAAAATGAGACTTTCCGCAGATGACACCGACTTATATAAGGAGATAAAGAGCCAGGATGACCTAAATTGCTCCACTAAGATTTAAACGTCGTTTCTGCTTGGTGTCAAGAATGGCAAATCGAAATTAATCACGGTAGATATTCCGTTTTGAGTTTCTGGAAGAGTAAGAACAATGAATTAGACTCGGAGTACAGAATTGATAGATTGAATATCCAATCTGCGGAGTACGTTAAATATTTAGGAGTCACCATTTGTCATGATCTATAGTGGAATATTCATATTCGAAGGATCGTAGGCGCAGCTAATAAGAAATTGGGCTTCGTAGGCAGAATAGTAAGAAGTAGCACAGAACAGGTACGAGAAACGTGTTATTTATCATTGGTCAGAGCTCAGGTCGAATACGCTTCCAGCATATGGGATCCGTACGAAAAGGGACAGATACTTGAGTTAGAAAGAATCCAATGCAGAGCAGCCAGATTCGATAAGCAAAAATATGATCAAAAATTAAGCGTCACATCACTCTTGAAGGAGTTGAATTGGATATCGCTAGAGGATCGCAGAATTAGCGCTAGGTTAAGGCTTCTGGAGAAATTTAGGTCGGAAGTTCTCTTAGAGGAGGTCTCAGGAATATTAGAGGCACCTACGTACATGGGCAGGCACGATCACGAGAATAAAATACGTGAGATCGACTGTAGGACCGAGCGATATCAGAGCTCGTTTTTCCCAAGGACCATACGGGATCATAACAGGAGAGTGATTCCCACGAGGGACGTTATTAGGTAGGTTTTGGTGTGCTGCACCCCTGCCACCCACCAGTCTGGTGATTTGCAGGGTATCACGTAGATGTAGATATGCAACATAGTCGGGTCGGGCCCCCTTCCGGACCCCCGGGCCCCGGTAATTTGTACCGGCTTCCCCCCCCTCTCGTCGGCCCTGAGGATATGTTGCTGGATATTGTGGTTATAGTGTTGTTAAGAAAGTTAACTGTAATGCTTGTAAAAATCTTGTATCAATTAATGGTGAAATTTTGCCTGACAATAAGGAAAACAAAGTAATTACTATCTTAAGTAGAGGTGGACTTTTATATCCCCACTTATTTACAACAAACTGTGTAGTGTACAACTATGTAATATTGAATAAAATAACATCATCTTCTAGAGAAGAGGAGTTTTGTAAACTACTGAAGACAGAAGAGGTTCTAGTCAGTTTTGTAATGAGTGGCCTTAAAAGGAATGGTATGATCGAAGATGACTGTTGTACAGAGGGTCACAGTTTGCAATCAACTTAGATCGAATGGATTGCGCACTCTATTATAAGAATCGACCGTTTTTGGAAAATATTATCGTTATTGTTCTGTGATTAATTCCATATCTTCCTTTACATCTGACTGATAAATGGAGATTTGTACGTATTTCAGAATCGCCAGTTTGGTTTTACCTGCTTTTATGACTTAATCCGTAAAACATGTCTTATCTCTTGGCCAACGGAAGTAAAAAAAATACTTAAACAGTCGCCCTCAGTGATAAGGCTGCAGTTTACATTTACATCAATACCCTGCAAGCCCCGAGAAGCGTTTGGCAGGGGGTGTCACAACACCAAGTGAACTCTAACTAATTCCTCTGTTGGACTGTCTTATCGCGTCTGTGAAAAAGGATCTGTAGTATTTCTTTATTAACACCGATGGGGACGACTATGCCGCGTACGTCTTCAACGAATTCGGAGCTTTCACTGTTATTTATGCATTCAATATTTTAAAAGACAGAATATACTGTATTGTTTAAGTGCGCACACAGTGAAGAAATTTTAAAAAACATATTCTATAGAAACCTCAAAGTGAAAAAAGTTCATTTGGAGTGTCCAGTGTGATAATGTAAGCCATTACTTAAGTACCCCCGTAGCGTCTTTAAAAGTAACCTCGTGGGTAGGCGTACCCCAATTTGAGAAACCATACTTTAGTAGAAGAGGGTACGAAGGAAAATTTATGGACACCATCTCGAAAGAAATCCATTATGACACGAACAATTCGGGGTCATAATACCTTTGTCGCGATCTAAGGTGCTGTCCGGACACCTTCTGCCACAGACCAAAGCAATGATGTGTGGCTGGCTTCATTTAACGCCATTTTGTTAGTGGAGCACCTATAGATAACCAGGCTTTTATTTTCGAGATTCCGTCCGTTCAAGATAGTATCTTTTCGAGATTATGTCCTTTCGAGATTGTGTCCGAAAATTCGAAGGTAGGGGCGGGAGAGAGATAAAGAGGGATATCGATTCGACAGAAAGACTACTTGTTGCCTCCTCCACAACTTGAAGTAGAAGTGAGAGGCGTCTATCTGGAAAGGGAGTGATTTAAAGGCGAGCAGCCAATAGTTCTCGTAACGGACTCTCTCTCTCTCTCCCTCCCTCCACCCTCCCCCTCTCTTTCTTCTATGAAAGCACTATTTTTATAGCCGGATATGATTTCGTCCATCAATTATCAATCGATGAAAAATTTTCCAGGCTTGATGATGGAATAAATTTTGGATTATCTTGCTGACAGCTGGACTTACAGCATAGTAAAATTATCTAAATAGAAAAATTGAAAGTAATGGTATTACTCATGTGGGACCGGAGGCAAGGGTTAATGCGTTTCCTAAATGATAGAGGACGTATTGTGGAATGGGATTGGAGCAATATCGCAATTGAGAAAAGAATTCCGTTCAACAGTCCGATCTGTCAACGTCACGTTACAGAACCGAATAGAAAAAGAAGGCGACACTCAGACGCAGGGGCGCATCTAGGGGGGGTGGGGGGGGGGGGGGGGGTGGGCATGGATATCAAAAGCAATCAATTTTTCTACTTTAAATACAAAGACTTCAATAGATATACAGAAGAGATCAAGACGACGGCATTGGCTCTAGTGTAATAACCGCTTTAGTCGAATCGAATTGTTCCGCCGAGCGTTCAACTGCGCTGATTTATGTAAATCTGCTTTTACCTTTGTATCCCCAACTTCTGCTATGTGAACGACGAATGTCAATGTCACTGTGGCCGAGGGTTACCAACTGCCAGACCTTTACGAACCGGATATTTTGGTCTGAAACCCAGAGATTTGAAGGAACACTTTTTCTTCGCTTTGAACGAGTATTCGTTTATTCACAATTTGTTAATTAATAAGTATTGCAAATTATAAAAATTCATCATTTATAAATTGAAATATTATTTATTTAGTTATGTATAAATAGTGTAAGTAAACGCAAAATATAAAAAAATCGTTAGAATCATTCAAGAAACATGAACAAACGAAATATCATAAAAAATCGATGATCTCTGCTGGAAACTTGATTAGTATTGTAAATAAAAAACAAACTACTGATAGAACAACTCGATTCACAAAGGAAGCAAGTTATAATTCAAAACAGACAAACTTTTACCAATACTATAAACCAGGGCCTCTCAAACCGGCGCCCTTCACAGAATTCCTTGGCGCCCGCTACTAAGGCTATGGCAAGTCATTCACTGCGAAGGTGCAGTAAAATACGATCGAATAACATTTTATACGGATTTCGTTTTTCAGCTGATTCTGTGGTAATTCACTAAAATGTAGCTAATTATATCCCATTGGAAAGCTCAATATTTAACATTGTTAAGAGAGAAAAGAAACAATGTAACATTTTACGTTCAACACTTCATTGTTAGACGATATGCACTGTGCTGAGTCTTCTACTCTCGCCTCTTACATCGGAATGACACTCTCCACCGTCAGTTGGTAGATCGCGGTCGCAAAGTGAAAGTGAAAAACACGAAGTTTTGAGAAAAGGAGAATATTGCTCACTAATATTATACTACAGAGACGATAATTTACCTACTCTCATCTAGAAATAATTGGTAAATATAGTTATTATCTATGCTTTTTAATTTTAAACTATGAATTCCTCCCGCTTCGTTTTTTGTAGTTTACTTTTTTTAATTTAATATTTTTTTAGAATTTAATTTCATTTTTTTTAAAATTAGGTTTAAGATCATGGCAAAAAGGAAAAGAACGTATTTCTTCAACTTCGACTGGGAGGACCAATTTTTCTTCGTAGATATAAACGGAAAGTTTATTGTGCTCCGGGAATGTAGCAGTACCAAAGAAAAGTAATATTGAAAGACATTTTTTGAGCCTTCATTCAAATTTCAACAATGAATTTCCTGTTAATTCATCAGTTCGAAAGAAAAAATTACAAGAATTGAAATGTAATTTATCCGTACAACAATCTCCTTTCGTAAAACCTTGTGCAGAGTCTAAAAATGTAACTATTGCGTCATTCAAAATTGCACATGTGTTAGCTAAACGAAAGAAGCCATTCCAAGACGGCGAAATAGTCAAAGAAGCAATGCTATCTGCAGCTAAATCGCTTTTCGATCAGTTTAAGAACAAAAGTGAAATAACTGCATCTATCAGAAAAATCCCCCTTTCGAGCACAACTATTTCGAGGAGAGTAGAAAAAATTGCCAGAAATTTAGAATCGCTGTTGATTCAGGATTTAGAACTATGTTAATGTTTTTCGCTGCAATTAGATTTATCCACTGATGTTACTGATATCGATCAGTTGACAATTTTTGTAAAAATGGCTTCTGAGGATTTCACCGTAAAGGAAGAATTCCTGAAAATACACCCTCTTCCACGGCGAACGAGAGGAGAAGATATTTTCGGTGTTTTTAATGGTTACATTCAGAAAAATAATATCCCTATTCAAAAGTTAGTGGCAATTACAACCGATGGAGCTGCCTCAATGGTTGGATGTAACAACGGTTTTCTCGCTTTGTGTCGTAAAGAGAATTCATTCCCTAAGTTTTTGTCGTATCATTGTATCATTCATCAGGAGGCACTGTGTGCAAAAGCGTTGAAATTTCAGCATGTAATTACTACTGTAACAAAAATTATAAATTCCATCAGAACTTCGGCTACAAGCCATCGTTTATTCAAATCATTTTTAAGTGATAAAGGTGCTGTATACGGAGATGTCTTGTTGCACACGGATATTTGGTGGCTCAGCAGAAGAAAAGTCTTACAACGTTTTCTTGGCCTCATAAGTGAGATTAAGGAATTCTTAGGGCCAAAAAAAGATATGTACCCTGAATTAGAGAATAAACTTTGGTTACTAGATCTAGCTTTTTTGACAGATGTAACCGAAAATTTGAATGTACTAAATTTAGAATTACAGGGCAAAAATCGTAAGCTTGTTGAAATGATTAGCTCAGTAAATGGATTTAAAGGTGAGTTAAATTTATGGAAAACTCACATAGCAAGAAATTCGTTGTTATATTTCCCAAATTTGAAGTTGATCGTAGAAAGTATACAAGAGGAATTTGATCCTAGTCCTTTCATTTGTTATATTGAAGACCTCCTACAAGAATTTAATAATAGATTTAGTGAGTGCTGTGTTGTGGAACCATTCGTTACATTCGTGTTGAATCCATTCATGCCTATTAATGTCACTGAGTTTGCTTTGTGTATCAGTTCAGTATTTGAAAGTGTAAAAAATGAAGAGCTTCAGTTAGAAATCACTGTCTTGCAAAATGATATATCCTTAAAAGCTCATTTTATTGAGGAAAATTTTTGGAATCTTGTTGATAAGGTTAAATATCCAGTGCTCCGGAGCATTGTTCTAAAAATTTACTCATGTTTTGGATCAACGTATTTATGCGAAACAGTGTTTTCCCATGTGAGTTATGTTAAATCTAAACTTCGGTCAGGTTTGACCGATGACCATCTTGACGATTGTCTACGAGCAGCCTGTTCAAGCTACATTCCCGATTACAACAAGCTAACCGAAGAAATAGGTACAAATTAAATTTTCTCATTAAAAATATAAAGATTTTCATTATTTATTATTAATAAAATTTGTATTAAAATCAATACATTTATCTGTTTGAAAATAAACAAATAATCTTAAACCATTTCTTTTAATTTTATTGGCGCCCGCAAAACTTCTCTAAATTCGCAAATGCGCCCTCGGGGATGAAAAGGTTGAAGGCCCCTGCGTATAAACTATTCGTTTCTGTGGTAGACAAATGCTTCCGATTAGAGGCCACAACGATTCAGGGTGGATAACTCTAAGCGAACCACATGAAAATGATGGTAACTTTCGTTCCTTATTGAGATATCGAGCTAATAGCGGTGATAAGGTTTTGGAAGAAAATTTAGTTACAAGTGCTGGTTCTGTAACACAAAACGATTTCATAAGTACATTTGGTAATCTTATTCAATCAAAAATTGTATCAAACGTTAATAAATCCAAAGTTTTCACTGTTAGCAGATGCAACAACAGATATTGCGCAGATAGAGCAATTTTCACTTTGTGTTCGATATGTTGATGAGGAAGTTATGAAAATACGATAAGATTTTCTCACTTTTGTCCCAGTAACTGATATGGACGGTGCTTCACTCGCTCTAACTATTGAAAAAACTGTAATAGATATTGGTTTTGATTTAAGAAACCTTCGTGGACAAGGTTATGATGGCTCAGCAGCTATGAGGAGACAATTTCGAGGAGTGCAAACAATTATTAGACAGAAATACCCAAAAGCTTTGTATACGCATTGTGTAGCGCATTGTTTGAATTTGTGTAATATATCAGACTCTGCAACAGTTTCTGAAATCCGTAATGCATTTGGTGTTATATCCGAAGTTTGCGCATTTTTTCATTTATCTCCAAGGGCGGGCAGCTGTTCTTAAAAATACAATACAGGAAATGAAGGCAAATTCAAATGTAACACGATTAAAAATGCTGTGTGAAACACGACGGAATTTACGGAACGAGGCAATTTTATTATTTAAAGAAATTATCGAGCCAATTATTTCAACTCTCGAAATCATTCAATTGGAACACAAAGACCATTCGTCGCAAAAGGCAGATTCGTTATTTAATAGCATATGTAAATTTTCTTCTCTTGTTGCAATTTTCGTTGCGTGCAAAATGTTAGCTTTGACATACAACCTTTCTTTCCGATTGCAAAATAAGCAGATAGATTTGATAAACGCTTTAAAACAAGTTCGACAAACTATTGATGCATTAAAAAGTATACGAGAGGACTCTGAGGAATCTTAAACTAACTTTGCGGTCATTTATAATGAAGTTAGAAATCTTGCAGACAAATTAAATGTCAAATAAGAAGTACCTCGAGTATGCGGAGTGCAGAGAAATAGACATAATGTTTCTTTTAACACTGCTGAAGAATATTATCGAAGGACAATTTTTATCCATACATGAACTACCTTATTGCGTCGTTAAATGAAAGATTCTTGGCTCACGAGGAAACAATCAATTCTTTACAATACCTTCTTCCTGCGTATTCAATAGATAAACCTTATTCAACCATTAAATCTGCATTGCAGATATATGAAGATGATTTACCAGGATGTCCTGATATCGTTCAAGCAGAATATGAGCTGTGGAAAGCTAAGTGGCGAACAGAAGATCACCACCGCAATGGACGCTCTAGCTGGTTGTGAAAGGAATATATTTCTTAATATATATGTTCTTATCAAAATATTAGCTTTACTTCCTGTCTCCAAAGCTACTATTGAACGAAGCTTTTCATCCTTGAGAAGACTTAAATCATATTTACGAAACACCATATCTAAATCACGTCTTGTAGGACTGGCGCTGTTATCCATACATAGATATACTAATATTTCTCCGTTAAAACATCATTATTGTATATACAATTCTATACAATGGTTATAGAGAATGTAATTTCTTACAACTTCTATTTGAAACAATTTTCCATTGCAGTTATTGTTTAGGAATTATTTATAATTAATCGGGTTTTTCGGTTTCCGTCAAATATCTCCTTAAAAACATCACTATTGGTAATCTTCGTGAGGATCAGAGTTACCTATATTAATATGATGAAGAAGTTATTGACAAGTATTCCGATAGAGGAATAAAATAGACGGATTAATTTGATTTTGTAAACGTTTTTTTTCCTTTTATTTTTTAATTTAAATTTGTACTTTCTCCATATGTAGTAATGGGAAAATATTGTATTCATGAAAAAAATCGACTTCGAGATTTCAACGGAAATACACGTTTTGAGGTCCCTAGAACACGTTTAGACTATTTTCGGAATGATGACTGTGTGTATGTTATTGTGGGCGCTCTAACTCAAAAAGTACGTGCTATACCGTTACCAAACTTCATATGCAACACTTTCATATGAGCACAAAGAAGTGATTAGTTTTTGGACAATAACGGGTAACCGGAAGTCGAGGTTTATTCGAAACCCGATTCGGTTTTTGCGATATTTCTTCGTTAAAACATTAGTATTGTACACACAATTCTATATAAAAATTATAGAGAATGTAATTTCCTACAACTTTCATTTGTAACAATTTTCTATTGTAGTTATTGTTTAGGAATTATTTATAAATAACCGGTTTTTCGGTTTTCTCCTTAAAAACATCGTTATCGGTAATCTTCGTGAGGAACAAAGTTGTAGAGAATAATATTTCTTCAAAGTTTTGTTTGGGACAAAATTTTCGTAGAACCATCCATTTCGGAGATATTTTGCTTTTTACTTTCTCCATACGTAGTAATGGGAAAGTATTTTTCATGAAAAAAATCGACTTCGAGATTTCAACGGAAATACACGTTTTGAGGTCCCTAGAACACGTGTAGACTATTTTCTGAATGTCTCTGTGTGTGTGTGTGTGTGTGCGAGCCCGCGTGTGTGTATGTTAGTGTGGGCGCTTTCACTCAAAAAGTACGTGCCATATCGTTACCAAACTTAATATATAACACTTTAACATTAGCATAAAGAACTGATTATTTTTTCGACAATAACGGGTAACCGGAAGTCGAGGTTTATTCGAAACCCGATTTGGTATTTGCGATATTTCTTCGTTAAAATATCATTATTGTATTTACAATTCTATACAAAAGTTATAGAGAATGTAATTTCCTACAACTTTTACTTGAAACAATTTTCTATTTAGTTATTGTTTAGGAGTTATTTATAAATAACCGGTTTTTCGGTTTTCTCCTTAAAAACATCGTTATTGGTAATCTTCGTAAGGATAAAAGTTGTAGAGAATAATATAGTTTTGTTTGAAACAAATTCTCTTAGAATTTCGGAGATATTTCGATTTTTCTTAATACCAGTATACAGCGCCAGCACCATGCAGCGGTGAATTCTGTAAACATATTCAAAATATACGTAATTTACGGCTATAAGGACGACTGTATTCTTTTACGATACGAAATAATAATTTTGCCTCATAGTGCTATTCATAATAATTTAAATATCTGCACCCCAAATATGGAGAAAGGCGTGTGTTGGCCACATCAGATTTTTATTATTTTTATGGGTCTTGATGAGAATATGTTTTCTTTAAATAAAAAATGTTCTGACAGGGAGAACCACTTATGTGGATTCGCTTAATTTTTATAGAATTGAACGTTAGATAACAATCGAAGAATTTAACTCCGATAAGCTTGCATAAAAGTCTCTGGGTTCTTAAACGCATTCGGATATCTCTCCTACTTTCGTGCTTTTCGACCGATTCACGCCACTCGCTTAGAGTGCGCAAAATGATATCTCTTCCTTGAACAGGATGCTTTCCGAAAGAAGAAATCTACTTTTCATTTCATTCTCCGTTTATCGGACAGTAACATCGAGTAGGAGGAAAGGAGTGTTCTTTCTGACGGCTCGCGTAGAGTGAAAGACGTGGAGAGGCGGACGTAATTGCCTCGCACCAACTCAGAATGTTCCTTTCACTCGCCGATACCAGATTACGTAGTCTCACTTAACCTTGCTCCAGTTCGAAGCAAACCAACATTCAGAAAATTCTGATGTGGCCAACACATGACTTTCTCCATACTTGGGGTACCTATAGATATTTAAATTATTATGAATATCATTATAAGGCAAAATTATTATTTCGTATCGTAAAAGAATACAGTCGTCCTTATTGCCGTAAATTAGGTATATTTCAAATATATTTACAGAATTCACAGCTACATGGTGGTGGCGCTGAAAATACTGAAAATTACGAAAAAGTTCAATAACTCCGAAATGGATAGTTCTACGAAAATTTGATTCAAACAAAACTTGGAAGAAATATTATTCTCTACAACTTGTGTCCTCAGGAAGATTACCAATAACGACGTTTTTAAGGAGATATTTGACGGAAACCGAAAAAACCGGTTACTCATAAATAACTCCTAAACAATAACTCCTATAGAAAATTGTTTCAAATGAAAACTGTAGGAAATTACATTCTCTATAACTTTTGCATAGAATTGTATATAAAATAATGATGTTTTAACAGAGAAATATCGCAAAAACCTAATCGGGTTTCGAATAAACCTCGACTTCCAATTAACCGTTATTGTCCAAAAACTAATCAGTTCTTTGTGCTCATATGAAAGTGTTGCATATGAAGTTTGGTATTAATATGGTAAGTACTTTTTGAGTTAGAGCGCCCACAATCACATACACACACAGACATCATTCCGAAAATAGTCTAAACGTGTTCTAGGGACTTCAAAACGTGTATTTCCGTTGAAATCTCGAAGTCGATTTTTTTCGTGGTCACAATACTTTCCCATACTACGTATGGAGAATGTAAAAATCAATCTCGCCGTAGTCTCCGACTGTTATACTTTCTACATTTAAGTTATTCAAGATCATTATGAATAACTTTGATGTTGGTTTGATTTTACTTATGATCATACCAATTTTTACTTTCTCCATACGTAGTAATGGGAAAGTATTGTGATCATGAAAAAAATCGACCTCGAGATTTCAACGGAAATACACGTTTTGAGGTTATTAGAACACGTTTAGACTATTTTCGGAATGATGTCTGTGTGTGTGCGTATGTGATTGTTGGCGCTTTAACTCAAAAAGTACTTACCATATCGTTACCAAACTTCATATGTAACACTTTAGCATGAGCACAAAGAACTGATTAGTTTTTGGACAATAACGGTTAAGCGGAAGTCGAGATTTATTCGAAACCCGATTCTGGTTTTGCGATATTTCTTCGTTAAAACATCATTATTTTATATACAATTCTACACAAACGTTATAGAGAATGTAATTTCCTACAACTTTCATTTGAAATAATTTTCTATAGCAGTGATTGTTTAGGAATTATTTATAAATAATCGGTTTTTCTCGGTCCGTCAAATATCTCCTTAAAAACGTCGTTACTGGTAATCTTCGTGAGGACCAATGTTGTAGAGAATAATATTTCTTCCAAGTTTTGTTTGAAACAAATTTTCGTAGAAGCATCCATTTCGGAGATATTTAACTTTTCGTAATTTCCAGTATACAGCGCCAACACCATGTAGCGGTGAATTCAGTAAACATTCAAAATATGCGTAATTTACGGCAATAAGGACGATTGTATTCTTTTACGATACGAAAAATAATTTTGCCTCATAATGCTATTCATAATAATTTAAATATCTATACCCCAAGATTTCTTATGATTCAACAGATAAGAAAACAAAGTATTTTAGACGTTTTGTTCAAGATTCTTCTAGAAAGCGAACATATGCACAACCTACAGCCTGGTACGGAAATCGGCCCATCTGAACTAATTGAATGCGATATGTGCACTTATCCTCTTCGTAGTAAACTCATCCTTGAGGGGTTGGGAAGAAATTGTCTTCGTCTCTATATTTTTAGTAATTTTTAGTAGACAGCAAACGGTGGTTTAGTTTTAAACTCACCTTGGTCACAGTTGTCCTCATTTTCCTTTCGATTTCTATATAGAAAGGGGAAACCCGTTCAAGGCGGTCCATTCGTTTCTCGAACCCTACCACTCAACAATCATTTGGAAACCTAATTAAAGGCCCTCTTGCCAAACGCGTCCACGCTTCACTGTTACGTTTATTAGAGAGAGTTGCCCTGTTTCCGCTTACTTGGACTGGCAGTGACCGTGAAGCGATTAGCGAAAGGAAGCCATATTCTATGGTTTCCTTCGTAAATATTTAATTACGTCATCAAAATGAATTCAATATAACTCGTTTTGGAGAATCTCGCTCAATTCAGTAACTCAGATTGAGAGGCATTTAATCGAAGTATAGGCGAGAGCTGGACACTGTCATCCACAAGTAATTTATAATGATAAGTTTTTCGTCATTACAAATCAAACGCGAGTAGTTCAACTTTTCCTGGACGAAGTGTTGTGAAATTAACTCACCGACCTGGAAATTCCGACGTTCACAACTTGAGAGCGCAGTTGCAGGGCCGCCCTTAGGATTTATGGGGCCGTATGCAGTAATTTTAAACTGGTGCCTCTATGCCCAACTTGATCGTAGAAATACAAACATAAGCGGTAAACTTACAGTATTGAAAAGCTTTTTATATGCGCTTTATTAAAAACAATTTTAAAAATAAGTTAGAAAAGAGTATAGGGTATCACAAATAGGCGTTTCTTGTAATGGAGTATTTGAAAGAAATTATATGTTCGTAAGGAAAATAGCGTTTTAAAGTTATTTTCTTCGGCATAAATAATATATTTTCTTGCTATTTAAAAATATTGCATGCACACGTACGGAAATGAGACGTATTTTTGTGAGATTGTTTATGTTAGCAACAATGGTGAAGTAACCATGCAAGAAATATTTTAGTTTGATTTTCTTGATAACGGATACTTCTACGATAAAAATGTATAGGGAAAGAAATGCTCTACTTTTCTAGTTCTACAAGTTTTATTTGGAAACTATTTTGATATGACCAGTGGCGTAGGGACCATGGATCCGATGGATCGGTCGATCCAGGGCCCGGAGCTCGAGGGGGCCCGAAGGCCCGTGGTCGACATATACAAAATTTTACCCTTTGTGTCATTTTAAACCAGAAGAGTTACTAAATACTGTGAAAAGAATCCGAGATCATGAAACTTCTTTCGTTTGTAAGATGAAAGTTACGAAGGGTAAAACATTAGATAAACAAGAGGGCCAGGAAGAGAGGGGTGCAGTTGGTGCAAATAACCGGTGTTCACGAGATGGTCCATTTCTCCTTACTTCCCATAGAACAATGGTTACCATACTGTGGGGCGTGAAAGATTTGGCTGATACAATACCACTTTTGTTAGTCGTGAGACCTAAGCTGCACGGCTCTCAAACTCCATTCTAGAGGGGCCAGATGTTTTTTTCCTTGCTTATCTTTAGGCATTAATCACATTCCTACTCGAGTATCGTTGCTCCTCAACAAATCTTCATTTCAGATTAGTTCGACTACATCTAACAATAAGACGTTTTTGTTTACATTAAGGCATATTCTCATTTTACTATCGACTTCCCATAGTACCGCTTTGTGTCAGTTTAATATTTCTTTCAGCTCTTGAGCTCACGTGCTGCATTTCTCATATACCCTTAACGAATTCGTATCTCCTTTATTGGCTATCTGGCTCTGAGATATCTGTGTATATAATGAAGTATTTTTTAATTTTTTTTTCTCATTGGGTTCCCATAGCATCGCACATCACAGTTGAAAATGCTTTCGGATTTCATTTTACCGCAGAGATATACATAACATATAAATTAATTATATATTTTGAATTTTTATTTTCTTATATCGCTGATTATGTTAATTACGAGTCTAAGCAAACATAATTATGAGTGTAATATATAAAGTAATACATAAATTGATGGTAATCATGAAGTTTAGTCACTTTTATTATCCAAGGAGTTCCAAGCTAATGAAGGAGGTTTTAGCAATCAGAAACACCCAAATTCAATTTTTAAAACATTTATTACTTTTATTTTTAATATAAATTCAAGTGAATCACAAAACATACTTCTCAATAACAAATTAAAAAGCTATTAAAAAGATCTGAATCACGAAATGCGTTCCGCCAAATAAATTACATTGGTTCCATTTGAGGCGCAACAGTCAAGAGGGTATAACATTGAAAGGATATATAAATAAATTATAAACTTCAATATAATATATAAATTAAATATATTTTTTGAATTTTTATTTTCTTATATCGCTGATTATGTTAATTACGAGTCTAATCAAACATAATTATGAGTGTAAAATATAAAGTAATACGTAAATTGATATACTACACTGGCCGGAATAGGATGCGGTTTTTCTCTGAGAGTAAAACAAAAAATTTATTTTCCCATTCTATTTCTGGTGATTTAATTTGAAAATTGCTTAGATAACTACCGTGTGGCGCGATAATGCGATATCGGAATTACAAAAACGTCAGTATCTTTTAAGCATAATTGCAGAAATTGACGGTAATTACTGTCATCAGCTGCTTCAGGTTAATATATTAGAACTCAATAAAATTGAAGCATTTTTCGGAAATGTCATTGTAAAAATTACGTATTTCATAAAGCGCTCATTCGCGGCAATGTGTAATATCTAATTTGGTGTAAAAGTATTAACTCTTACATAAGTGAATGTTGAATCTGGTGCACTTGAGTAAGAAAATCCTTCTTAGACCACTAGCTATCCAATCCCTTTGCACCACCAGACAATCTGGCCCTTTTCGGAAGTTAAAAGAAGGTGGATTATGTATTTTCAAAGATGTGACATCAACGCTCACGGGGAATGGCTAAAGGGACGGAACTGCAGAATATTCCGCGAATCTGAAACAACGACGGCAATTCCATTCTCTCGCCCTTCACCCTTGTCCATCCACAATTGGAACTAGATTCGAGACCTTTGAATCAGATGTTTTACTCTCCTCAGAAAAGGATTATAGGGGGAAGCGTGGGTGTAGGCACTTGCTTTTGCCCCTACTACTTTCCGAATAAAGATATCATATAAGTATTGTTCAGCTATTGAAGCGTAGAATAGTCAGCCCCCGTCGAGACCATTTTCGCGGAAAGACGAAACCCCAGGAAGTAGCTCAACCCAGCTTAGTTTTCCGATTTTTCCGTGTACCTTTAAATCCTTTGGTATACGAGGCTAAAAGCTTCAAAAGACGAGGGTGGAAAGCAATAAGCATGCTTCTTCATTGATACAGGCTTGAGATATTTTAAATAGTAAGATGATAATAGACGATCGGAAAAGCGTCCTTATAAACTCTGGCGATACCTCAGATGGTATACCGTATGCAATATGCTGATGACATTCAGTGGAGGCTGGGGGGGAGGGGGGGGGGGGGGGGGGGCAGAAGGCTTTAAGAAAATGTTATCCGTAGGTAATCAGAAATCTGTATTTTATAAGTTATGGTAGAGAGTAAATTGATGCGGCACAGTAATTAAATTGAAATGATTAGTGATCGGAAGATTCCTACGCGACAGGCATAAACTGTAGTGATGTGAAATGAGGAAACAGAAGAATAGAACTGCTAAGATCGGGAGTCAAACTGGGTCTTAACACCTCAAAGAAAGCAAATATTGGGAAAAGAAAGATGTGAACTTTCTGTAATTTTCAGGAAATGTCATCCACTTAATCAATCACAAAACATAACTCTTGTAAAAGCGATATGAATAATGATTAAGAACGAACAATCCTTTGATTCAGTGTAAGCTTACCTTTTTAAAAAAATTATATTTATTTATTACTAGCTAGCATTGCTCGGGTTGGTAGTGAATTAGGTATTCTGAAAAGAATTTAAGTTATTTAGGGACATATATACCGTATATACCTGAATATAGGACGAGGTTTTGTTCCATTTTTTATGACCGAAAAATCGCTAGTCGTCTTATAATCGCGCGGTGCGTAATAGTTTGACTGACAGAGGAGCATAAGTCAGAGATAGGTAGAGATGGGAAGAATCGAATAGCTATAATCGAAATACAGGCAGACCTCGTCTTTCATGGTTTTATCTTTCGCGTGTTTCGATCTTTCGCTGTTCCACATTTGCGACAAGTTTTGTCTTTCACGGTCTTATGTTTCGCTCTTTCGCGGAAAAAATCACGGAAAAGGCTGCGCGAAATTTTCTATATATGGAATGAATCGCGTTTTCCTCGCATTTTCTCTCATAGTAAGGCCTGAAATATGTTGTTACGGTATTGTGATATGTAAAAATATTTACGTAATTAAAAAAAATCGATAGCTACGTGTATCTATTTTTTAAAAGTATATATATATATATATATATATACTTTTAAATAATTCTAGGATGAAATCCTCCCACACTTTTGTGTCCCTTCGCAGGTGAAAAGTTGCAGAATATAAGCTGGCATCACCGTTCAGGAGCCTTCTGTCTTTATTGCGAAAGGGAAGTCCAGAGGGGAAAGACTCAACTCTTGACCCTTCCGATTCAGGATCATTGGGTTATATGCTCAGGTTTGACATAGTTCAAACGCTTAAGCTTTGAGTTTTACGCATCATTTATTATTGGTGGAGTTTCGCAGAGGTTTTCAGGAATGTAATCCCAAGAAAGACGCGGTCTGCCATATGGGGAATTAACCCCCCAAAGTTAGGCAACCTCCTTTCATTTTTTTCTCGATTCTACTACGTAACTTAAATAATTTATTTTCTGATACTTTTTTCGACTTATTTTAACTTGTTTAAGTCTCACTTTCATTGAAGTTAATTTTTCCAACTCTTTCTCTATTTTACTGCTCCCTCTCTCTCCATCTCTCACTCCCTTTCTTCCTCCACCACTTCTGCTAAATATGTATGTTTTCATCTTTTGTTTTTTATATTTTCTTTAATTATTTAGTTCATTGCACATAAAATTATTTTTTTTGTTAATCTTATCTTATTAAACTTGTATGTATTATTGTAATTCAACTATTGTTCTTTCGTGTATCTAGGTTTTTCGCAGGTTTTTTTCCACGCCACTTCCCTTCGTGGGTGTTTGTAATATGTAATCTGGTGTTTTGTTTTTCTATTTTTTTTAATGGTTCTCATTCTATCATTATCATTTTTAACTGTTGATGAAGGGTTAAATGTAAGAAGGGACTTCACAGTCTCAATTTCGCCCTGAATAAAGTCGTTTGTCTGTCTGTCACCAATACAGAGGACAAATGATCCGTTTTTGCTGGGATGGGAACCAAACCCTGTATTTCCCATTGCCTTAAATACTTCTCATTCGCGATTTCGTCTTTCAGAAACGTAACCCCCGCGAAAGACGAGGTCTGCTTGTATTCGATTCTTAAAATCATTTGAAACAATCGATTATTAAAAGTAGTAGTAGAAAATGAATCGATTCTAATGTATTCGAATACAAATACTCTTTTGAATTTTATTATATTTATGCATTTTGCTTCATTTGGTAATTTATTAAAAGTGTTGACTTGGCTGCTAGACACCGCCACTATGCGATAGCTCGAAATGCTTGTTCGTCAGCTGATGACGAAAGTCGAATGTGCGAAAGTTGAACATACGAAAGTCGAATGCGCGAAAGTCGAATGTACGAAAGGCGAGGGAGAAAGATTTTGCAATTTGATCCTGTCACGATACCATAGTGTGTTGACCGCAGACAAAGTGAACCATCTATGACTGTAGTACATGTGAATTAAAGTCTTCGTGTGTTAACTATCCAGTTTTACGTAAATATATGGGTGACCACGTTGAGAAGGGAGGTTCTACACATTCACAAATATCGAAATAATTGCGTAATAGTTATGATGCAAATTTTTATCTTTTAGTGGCGATATATGGCGAAACTTTTCGGAAAAAAATATTTTGGAAAAACATTTTTCGGAAAAAAATCATTCGGTAAAATTTTTCGGAATTTCTCGGGAAAAAAAATCGGAAAAAAATTTTCCGAAAAAAAAATTTTTAGAGAAAATTTTTTCGGAAATTAACTTTTTGGAAAAAAAAAAAAAAGGAAAAAATTTTTTCAGAAAAACATTTTCCGGAAAATAGTTTATCAGGAAAAATTTTTCGGAAATAAAAAATTTTACAAAACTTTTTTGGAAAAAAACTTTTTCGGAAAAAATTTTTTTTCTGACATCGTTTGGAAAAAAATTTTGGGTAAAAAATTTTTTTTGGAGAAAAAAATTACAAAAAAATTCCCCGGAAAAAAATTTCTTAGAAATAAAATATTTTCTGAAGCAAATATTTTTCAAAAAAAATATTTTCGGAAGCAAATATTTTTCAAAAAAAATATTTTCGGAAAAAACTTCGAAAAAAAATTTATCGGAAAAAAAATATTCGAAAAATATTTTTCGAAAAACCGGAAAAAGTTCGAAAAAAAAATTTCCTGAAGAAAATTATTTAAAAAAAATTGATAAAAAAATTTTGGGAAAAAATTTTCGGAAAAAAAATTTTTCGGATAAGGTTTCGGAAAAGATTTATCGGGAAAAAAATTTTTCCAAAAAATTTTTGGAAAAACTAATTTTCGGAAAATAATTTTTCTGAAAAAAAATTTTCGGTTATAAATTTCTTGGAATAAAATTTTTCGGAAAAACTTTATTCAGAAAAAAAAATTTTCGGAAAAAAAATTTTCGAAAAAAAATTTTCCGGAAAAAAAATTTTTAGGAAAAAATTTTTCGGTAAAACATTTTTCGTTAAAATTTTTAAAAAAATTTTCTGGAAAAATATATTTAAGAAAAAAAAATTTCGGAAAATTTGAAAAAAATTATCGGAAGAAATTTTCGAAAACATTTTTTCGGAAAAAATTTTTCTGACAAAAAATTCTTCGGAAAAAAAATTTTTGTAAGACATCGGAAAAAAATTTTTCGGAAAGACATTTTTCCGAAAATATTTTTCTGAAAAACCTTTTCGGAAAAATGTTTCGGAAAAAAATTATTCGGGCAAAAATTTTTCGGAAAAAAATTCTTCGGAAATATTTTTCCGAAAAGATTTTTCGGAAAGGAATTTTCGGGGAAAAAAATTTTTGGAAAAACAAATTTTCGAAAAAAAATTTTTTTCGGAAATTTGCCTGAATTTTTTGGTAAAATATTTTTCTTAAAAATGTTTTCCGGAATATATATTTCGGAAAAAAATAAATTATAGGGAAAAAAATTTTCTCGGAGAAAAATTTGGCGGAAAACATTTCGGAAAAAAACATTCGAAAAAAAAAATCATCGGGAAAAAATTTTACGGAGAAAAATTTGTCGGAAAGAAATTATTCGAAAAAAGATTTATGGAAAAAAGGTTTTAGGAAAAAAGTTTTCGAAAAAAAAATTTTAAGAAAATATTTTTCGGAAATTAATTTTTTGGAAATAATTATTCAGAAAAAAAATTTCCGGACAACAATTTTTTGGAATAAAATTTTTCGAAAAAAAATTTTCGAACATTTTTCGTAAAAACAATTTTCGGAAAATATTTTTCTGTATACCCTTTTTCCGAAAAAAAATTACCGAAAAAAAATTTTCGGAAACATTTTTGGAGAAAAATTTTTCGAAAAAGTTTTTGGGCAAAAAACTTTCGGAAATTTTTTTTAAGTTATAGAAAGAAATTTTTGGAAAAGGATTTCTTGAAAAAAAAAAAAAATTTTTCCGAAAAAGTTTTCGATAAAAATATTTCCGGAAAAAAATTTTTGGAAAAACATTTTGGAAAAAAAATTTTTCGGAAAAATATATATCGGAAAAAAATGTTTCCGAAAAAAATTATCGCAAAAAAATTTTTAGGAAAAATTTTCCGCAAAAAGATTTTTCGGAAAAATACTTTTTGAAAAAGAAAATTTCCGGAAAAAAACGAAAAAATTTTCGGAAAGGTTTTCGGAAAAAAAAAATTTCTGACAAAAAAGGTTTTTCGGAAAAAAAATTTTCGGAAAACTTAACGGAAAAACAATTTTTCGGAAAATATATTTCTGGAAAACGTTTTTCGGAAAAAGATTTTCGGAAATACGTTTCGGAAAAAAAATTTTCGGAAAAATATTATTCCGGCAGAAATTTTTTGGAAAAAAATAATTTTTTCGGAAAAAATAAATTTTTCGGAAAAAATAAACCGGAAAAAAATCCTTTGAAAAAAAATTTTTCGGAAAAAAGATTTTCGGAAAATAGAAATATTTCGGAAAAAAAATTTTCGGATGTTTTCCGCTAAAAAATTTTTCGAAAAAATTTTTTTAGGAAAAAAATTTTAGATAAAAAGTTTTCGGAAAAAAATTTTTTCGGTAAATTTTTTTCTGAAAATCATTTTTCGGAAAAAAAATTTTGGGAAAAAATTTTACGTAAATAAATTTTGCGGAAAAGTTTTCGGAAAAATATTTTTCCGGAAAAAATTTTTCGGAAATAAACCTTTCGGGAAAATAGTTTTTCGTAAAAATATTTTTTGGAAAAAAATTTTTCAGAAAAAATTGTTTGGAAAGAAATTTTTTGAAAAAATTTTTTTGGAAAAAATTTTTGGTTTCTCGTTCGTAACCATAAACCCAGCTGTCATCACCAGTGATGACCTTGGAAACGAAATTTCGGTCATTTCTGACCTGTTGCTGGAGTTCTCTGGAATAAGTGAGCTGGTGTTGCCTCTGGTCCTGCGTCAGCAAGCAGGGCACGAATTTGGTGGCGATACGCCTCATGTTGAGTTCCTCCACGAGAATGCTTTGGCATGTACCGAACGATAGGTCAGTATTGCTGCAGATGTCATTAATTGTTCGCCGACAGTCCTCGTGTATGGCCCGATGCACTTTTTCAACATTTTCGTCGGTTCTGCTGGTTGAGGGCCTACTAGAACGTTCGGAATCTTCAACCGACATTTGCCCAGATTTGAACCATGAGAACTACTTGAAAGTCTGGGTTCTGCACATGGCGTCATCACCAAATGCTTGTTTAGCATTTCGTGGGTCTCCGATGCGGTTTTACAGAGTTTGAAGCAAAACTTGATGCACACGCGCTGCTCCTTCAAGTCTGCCATTTCTCTTCTCGCAAAAATCGCAGAACACCACTAACACTAATGCACAAAAACGCTTGTGAAAAGGAACACTTGCGTGTATCAACGTGACACTCAGCACACTGCTTCACAGTGAAGTTCTTTAGCGCTACCTAGCAGCCCAAGTCCATACTACGTCTGATTAGCGCTCCACACGGACAGTCCGGAAACTTTTGGATCGCGCCTATTATATTACATTAATGCACTTACATAAATATTTTTACATATTATAATATTGCAACAATATTTTTTCAGGCCTGACTATGAGAGAAAACATGAGGAAAAGGCGATTCTATCCACATAATAATTTTGCAAAGCTTTTTCTGTAATCTTTCTCCGAGAAAGAGCGAAACATGAGACTGTGAAAGACAAGCAAATGCAGAAGCATGAAAGATCAAAATATGCGAAAGATGAGGCCTACCTGTCTACCCTATCACTCGAAATGCTTGAAATTACAAATACTACACTTCGAATAATTCATGTGAGGTCATAATAACAGCATTAACACCTGCATAGATGGCATTGATTTCTGCTTTACAACAGCCAGGGACGGATTGGTAGCAAAAATCGGCCCAGGCAAATTCTCGGATATCAGCCCACCTAACAACTAAAATAATGTTGCTGCCCCCTAGAAGGCCGTGGTCCACAGCTTGATAAACACTACTTTAGAATACGGAAGAGCAACAGCTCCTGGCCAAGGCATCAACCACTCAAGCAGCCCTGGCCCAGGAGCAGCATCGGCCCACTGGGACTTTGCCCGGTGTCCCGGTTACCCAATCTGCCCCAGACAACAGCGCGTATAATATTCTTTTTTTAATTTCACTATATGGAGGTTTGTTTTTAATGGAACAGGTGCGATTTTTATTTCATAATTGGGAGGTTTTGTAATTATCAGAGATTCATAATATAGGGGTTTTCTATATAGTTTTATTAATGAATTTTTCGCGACCGGTGATAATTTTCATTATATGGAGTTCTTCGTTCTAAGGTAGAGGTTTTACTGTATTTTACCTAAATGAGCAGCAAGAAATACTCAACTAGATGGTTAATGTCTTTATTTTATGACTTTATTTGTGGTATACATTTAGAGTGCTGATATGCACACTTGAACCTTTACACACAAACCTTTTTAATAATTAGACAAATTGCGAACATAAATCAAAGCAACTTCTAAACCAGAGGTGCTCAGACTTTACAAGCTTGGAACTACTTATCATTTCCCACTTATGTGGTGATCAACTGCCCAACTTCACTGTTAAAAACTTCAGAGATCTATCTAAAATGAGTTAGCAATCGACGTCTTGAGAACCCTTGTTCTAAACCATAACAAAAACAAAAAAATGTCTCTCTCAATAAAGATATGAGACCCAATTGCGATGCTGCCTTGACATATGATGGGCTACTTCTTCTGGACTCCTAGGGACTGACATTACAATGGTCAGCAAAAACTGAAATTTTTTTACTACATTATCAATAATAATTTTTCTTTCTATTCCTTGCAATGTTCTTATTTAATGCAAACTACTTATTCAATCATAAGATCCATGCAGTGGTGTCCAAGTTGAGTTAACGAGTATCTGACATTTTAGATTTTTTCCAATTCTTTCTTCCGTATAAGCAGCATGTAAACATAAAACTTGTAAAAAAGAGTATTTTATATGTAAATAAATACAGTACAATGGATATTATATGTACTTAAAATTTTCTAAAGTGAATAATATATTAAGACTGAAGACTCTTAATAAATTCTATGGCAATATACCATATTTACCCGAAAGGAAGACGACCTCAAATTAAAGACGACCCCTAAAAAAAACAAGGTCTGTTTACGAAAAACTTTTAAATACCAATCAACACACTAAGAGCATGAATAAAAAAGGTATTGGCTTTGACATCTAACAATTATTCCTTTAGGTAGAAGTTCCCTAGGCTTTGTTTTGTGTTTTAAAATAACATACGGCGGCAACTTCATACCATCTGCTAACGCAGCCAGCATTACCGTAATGCATATTTTTTCATTCCCAGAAGTTTTTATAGTGACACTTTTTGTGCCTTTTTCGTTAACTGTATAATTGGATGGCATGTCGAAATAAATAGGTGTCTCATCTGCATTACCCATTTGGCTCAGGAGGTAATCGTAAATTTTCCGCAACCCAATTACATGCTTCTGGAAAGCAATCAGTTTTCCGTGTAGTCAGAAGCTCATACGCACCATCCAGTACTAGCCTTGAATTCTTGCGGTGAGATGTTTAGCGATCGTGCTAATTCATGAGCTTTCATTCTAATGATTTCTCGCGACACTGGTTTTCTGTCTGTTCTTTGAGTACACACAAAGTTTACTATTTTCTCTTCTAATTCATGAAATTGACCTCGTTTGGATCCACTAAATGATTTCCATGTTGAGTTAGCACTTTCAAGTTTCTCTTTTATTTGCTTCTGCTAGTGATGTACTGGGTATTAAAAAATACCGGGTACCCGGGGAAGCAAAGACAAATTACCCGGCTGGGTAGGTTGAACCAATTTGGTTCGAGATGTGCGGGCTTGCTTAAATGAAATTTTGTTTGAAAATGAAAGCAAACAAGAAGAATTTCGTGCCGAGGATAATACGTCTTATTCTAAAGAAGGGAGGCAATTTGAAAATTTTCTTAAATGTCCTAACATCTCTCATTAAGAAAATCCTTTAACTTGGTGTGCAAATAATGCAGCTAGCTATCCTTCCTGAACTGTCAAAATTGGCCAGACGTTACTTGTCATCACCTCCAAGCAGCATACCCAGTGAAAGGATGTTAAGCGAGGAGGGAATCATGTATGAAGAGTGGAGGAATAAACTCCTTCAGCTAAATGTGGAAAAACTATTGTTTCTTCATCATAATCTCCCATTGTTGAAATTTAATTATTAAAATTTTGATTGCACTTTTATTTCATTCTTTACTTAAGAAGATTTTATGAAGTTTATAATATTTTACAATCTGGTACTGTTAACCGGTTGTTAAGTATAATTATGCATATTATGTAAAATGTTATTTCATGGTTCAGTTTAACTATTGTAATCGGTTTTTTAAAAGTTTATTAAAATTAATATATCCTGTCTCTGAATGTTTCTTGCAGGCTAAATAGTAAAAGTAAAATATTAAGTTCCATTTAATTTGTTTTTATAGTTACCCTTTTTTGCTCATGAGGGACCCAGTACCCGGCACCGGGTCCCAGCGCCCGGTGCCAGGTCCGGGTACTGAAAATATGGCCGGGTAATTGCCGGGTACCCGGTACATCACTAGCATCTACCTTCGCACATTTGCCACAGTGACATTATATTTTCTTCTGGCCTCACAATTATTAGTTTCTTCAGCATACTGCACCACCATTAACTTAAAATTTCTATCATAAGTTTGTCTTATTCCTTTAGATACATTCCCTTTTACAGCCGTGCCTTTCTTCTCTACATCATCTGCCATTTCAGGCCTTTGGGTTAACTTATTTTAAACTTAAAAATGACTAGTCTTCACATTAAAACTTGGTGAACCGAGTACTAATGGAGTGCTTTCATAAACGTTATACTCTTTAAAATTCAGGTGTACATTGACATGTTTAAAATGTAACAAGATGCCAAAAATACGGCTGCCAATCCTTGCTTAACACTGTCGCACATATCAGATTTCCTACCCAGCCATAAACACACCTCTTCCATCAGTACCCCTGAGGTACTCTTTCGTACTATGTGCAACTTTAAGAACTATGATTACGAATTATTAATGTATTATAGTAATTAATTAAATGTAATGTTGTATGCATATATAAATGCATTTTCATGGACATATACTCGAAATCAGAGTGTTCCATGTGGTGTTTAAAATGCACGCATTTTTCCCATCTAAAACTTTGTACTACTTGATTTTAAGACAATCCCTAAGTTTCTTGCGAATGTTTTTTTTGAAAAAACCTCATCTTCCTTTCGGATAAATACAGTATTTGTCCAATCTTAGCACTGGATTTGGGATTACATTCAAACAAAAGCAAATTATGGGCAGTTAATGTCCAAAATACTCACATCTAATTGTAAGAATTAAAATACAAAAACAAATATTATTAATATAATATTAATATAATTATATTTTGTCAAATATGAGTATATAGAATTTAATATAAAAGAAAAAAGAATAAAATTCTGCTCAATATCTTTTTAAAACAATTGCCATAAATTACATTACATTATTTAGAAGTTCCATGATAAAAAATAACATAACATAAAGTGACATATTCAAAAGATAACTACCGTATTTGACCGAATATAGCCCCCCCCCCGAATATAGCCCCCCTACCCATTTTTCTCACACAAATCTAGAAAATATTTTAATACCCTGAAAGGACGATTATTTTTAGGACTTTAATGTCATGAAACATGTTGTATAATTTGAAGAAATATCAAACGCACTCATTTAATAAAAAAGTACCAATTAGCGAGTGATAAAACGCCATGCTAATTGGAATTTTAAGGTTTTCAGATTTGTTCCTCAGAATTCAGAGGGTATACTAACGAGAGAGATATTTGACAAGGAATTGAACAAAAATACATTTTTAGGGAGTAAAAATAAACTTTAAAAAGTCGAAATAACATACTAATTAATGCAGCAATATTAGCAAGTCGAAATAACATACCAATTTATGCAGCAATATAAATTCGCACTTTGCTCAGATTTCGATCTATGTTTCGTTTGTGTAATTAACAATTCGAGCTTAGCCAGGCAATTAGTCCATTCTCGGGCAAGGTCAATTTCGTTGGTATTACCGTATTTGCTCGTGTAATCTGCGCACCTTTTTTCCCAAAACGCTGGTGGAAAAGAGGGGGTGCGTGTCTTACACGAATTCTTTTATTTGCCGCTCACCTTTTTTCCCAAAATGTCGTGTCGGTAAACAAATATACGTTAAGCTAGCACCCATGCCGCATCTATTATTCTATTTCTGAATTTCAGTGTATTTAGTCATTTTCATTCGTAAAAAATTTTAAATGAGTTTTAAGTTTATTAAGGGTGCTCCCCAAACTCGACGAATTCTTCTGCTGCAATCGTCACGGAGGCCACGGCGCATGCGCGACCAGTTCGGGTTGGTGGTTTTGTTCTCACGGCAGACGACGCCTACCATGTTCACATACGGCGTGCTTCCTTTATTCTATGATACGTCTATGAAAGTCATAGCCACCGTGGTGATCATTGAATGATCGCTGATCATAATTTTAGTTCGCCAAAAAAATGACGACCGCTACGGTAGGGATCAGTGACCATATGGCTGGAAAATTACGTACAGCAGAATGATCGCTACCGGAGTGATTTCTGCGAACATGACCAATGTGACCACAAAAACAGTTACGTGTTTAACAAAAGAGGACTACCGAGATTTCTGCTAGTACCGATATAGAGAGATCACCCAATAAATTCGTCACGTAGGAATGTGAAGATGCTTAACTTGAGCGTAGCATTTTTTAGAAATAGGAATTGGTGATTTAAAAAACCCTTTTTCGGCTCAAATAAATTTTTTTCCCTAGAGCTGGCCCAAAAACCGGGGTGCGCGGAATACACGGGGTCTCGGCTTACACGAGCAAATACGGTAAAACTTGCAATTTGACAATAATGAGAGCGATCAGGTAATAAAAAAATCCTTCCTATATGGTGACGTCAATCAGCCTTGCAAATAAATATTCGCAACCCGAGTAGTTTGGTCTTACAAAGGATAGAAAGACTTACTGACTCGAATGAAATTCATCATTACTTAAGCTTTGCAAACTTGTTTGTACCCACCTAATTTTTAGTGCCCGAAAATAGCCCCCCCCCCAACTTTTGCACTTCGCTTTTGGCCAAAAACAGGGGGGCTATATTCGGTCATATACGGTATCAGAGAACGAATGACAAATGATAAAAATATCACAAAAGCCTTAACCCTTTCACACTCAGAATCTGAGGGCACTTTTACATAGTTTAATTGTGGCTAAATATTTAGCATTATAATAAATGTGAATGAATGTAAATGCAACTTTTATGCATGAGAGCATATGACTGAACACAAATGTGAGGTTAAGGAAGGAGAAAAATTCTGAACTTGACTGGGAATCGAACTTCAAAGCACCTAGCCGACAAGTGGGAGACCTGGGTTCAATTCTTGGTCAAGTTCAGAATTTTTCTCCTTCCTTAACCTCACATTTAGCATTATTTTTTAAGATGACTATGAAAAGTATTTTCAAAATACATTTTTGAGAACATTATAAAGCATTATCAATATTCTTCATAAAAATCTATTCCAATTCAGTCAAAAAATAAACAAATTAAATACACTGTGAAAAAAACTGGTGGATAAATATTTAGCAACCAAGCATGAAAGGGTTAAATTGCCTACAAAATATAAGCAGAATAAAAAATAATTCTTCATGACAATGTTCAAAATAGTGGAAGCTAAGTTATTAAAGACAGAGGGACTCTACAATGTTGTAAAAAATAGCATTGTGGAGTCCTTCTATCTTTAATAACTTCAAGACAATGATAGAAAACTTAAAAAAGTAAACCCTTGATATTCATGCATTTAATTATTCACAGGTTGCTTTTATGTATGCCCTTGTTAGACACCATTTATACCAGCGTATAGGTCAATCTCAACTTTTTTAATAAAAACTTTTGTTTTTTCGAATATCTCATAAGTCAACCCCAGTATTTCAGGTGTAGTAAAACGAATTTTTTTTATCCAGTATACATATTAATCCATTTAGTTCCACTTAAGAATCCAAAAAAGAATATTTGTTGCATCTCTATAATTCTTCCAATATCAAATTAAGTACGTGCTGTCAAGTAGCAGCGAAGTAGTGCGATGCCTCTCCCAGACAAGGTGTTTCTTTGTTTATATATTACAGAGTTTACATACTGCGCCTCTGTTTAGCTGTCATTCTTTGTCCTGCCACTATTACGTTACTGAATGTTGCATTAACAAAAACTGCTTAATTACTAGCAAAGCAACAGAGATAATAATGATAATAATCATTTACCGTATCTGCCCGGATACAAGCCGATGTTTTTTGTCAAAATCTATTATGAAAGAATCACCCCTCAGCTTAAATGTGAGTCCGAGGAAAATTTGGGTTATGGTTAAATCTCGAAGTCTCTCATTGCCTTCACGTTCAAACGATAGTACTATATTTTTCGTAAAGTAAATATTTGACCTACGATGAATATATATAAAAATATCTTGGCGAGATCACTTGCGTAAATTGACGGTTACGCAAAATGCGTTGACGGCTTTGAACGCTCAACTGTTTGAATTTCAGTAAAACTCTACATGGAACGCGTATAACTATAAAAATGCAATTTCTTAAGGCAATGTAAATGCTAATTTCATTGAAAATAGACTTGGAATGAAAAATATCTTGGCGAGATCACTGTTACTATATTTGATCTTTTGTGAAAATGAAGATAAATGAAATTATTGTCACTGAATGTGGAACATTATTCAGCAACTCAAAATTATTAATTGGAGTAATATTTCAAAATGTCAACAACTAAACCATTTCCCACACATTTCTTCGATCTCGAATAATGTATTCTAAGATGTGCATGAATGCCCGGCACACTTCAGCGTAAAATCTACGAAATTTACGTTTTTGCCAAAAAATTGTGGAAATTTTTGGGGGGTCGGCTTAAATCTGGGGTCGGCTTCTATTCGGGCAGATACGGTATTTAACACAAACAGGTTTCCCCAATTACATATGTTGTAATACATTTTTTATGACAAGCACACACGATCATGCCCTCGGCAGGATTTGAACCTGGGACCCTTGCAGTGGGAGCTAGACACGCTAACCACCCCTCTACCAAGATCAACTTAGGATCACCAAATTATATAGTAACTTTATTCTTTCATATACATCGATATTTAAATATCTGATAGTTATCAATAGTTTAAATACAACAATAGTTTCAATTCTATCAAATTTTAACAACCATAGGGCAAATAATGTCATGCGTTTTAACCTATTACAAACATTACTCATGTATAAGTCGACCCCTAAGTTTTTTGATAAAAATTTCGTCTTCAAAACTCGATCAATACTTGAGTATATATGGTAGATAAAATTGTCTATCAGCAGATAACCCACAGAGTTTTATGTGATTGTTTCATCCTTTATATGTATGCTGATATGTTGTGACGATGTGTAAAACTTGGAAACCACTGTTTTAGTTCCTTTCTGCCATAAGCTGTCAGTTCAAAAATTTTGAAATGTTAGTTTCTCTGTTGCTTACATGTGAGCTTTGAATTGCCCCTGATAGGGCCTTTCTCCTATACTATTCCCATTGTTTTATTCTCTATTGGTATAAGGAAGTTGAGATCATACGTATCCATGTGGTTAATATCCTCCTTGTAGATTGACACCAATCAATTGGACTATTAATTAGATATTTCTTTGATTCTCAGTCAGAATTCTTATAACCCATACAGTGCTCATCATTTCAATATTGCCATGTAGATAAGTATACATGACTTTCTTAACATTTTCCATAAATGAGATGTTCATAGTGTTTCCATTTACTTTTGTTATAATTAGCATGACTCTTGAAATTATTATATGTTAATTCTTATTGATCATGAATATTCACCTTGGTTTCCGTACAAATGACCCACATAACTCCTTTTCCCCATTAGCCTTTGTTCTTAAGGTTTGCAGTTTCAATATTTACTGTGATTTCCAGGAATGTATCCCCAGTGAATATCAGAGATGTGCCTAGGCCAGTGATGGCGAACCTACGGCATGCATGCCATAAGGGACACGCAAAACAATTTTGGTTGGCATGCCAACGAAAGGTGAAAACCAATCAAAGCATTTATCATACTGATTTGGTACCGCAAAAACTTTTGTGTTATTTAGTTAACTATTGTAAACATTATTTTTATGGTTACAAATTTCAATCACTTATGTCTAGATCACAAATTTTATTTAGTTGGCAGGCAAAAAAATCAAGGACTTTTTTGTGGCATGTGAGACAAAAAATTCTACAATTTCAGTAATATTGGAATGCAGGCAACAGAAGGTTCACCATCACTGGCCTAGATGATATAGCACCTATGGCAAAATTGTAGGAAACACCTTGGTTATGTAGGATATAATTTTTACTGCATTTCAGTAAAGATAATTATCATTTTTAATACATATGAATTAATGTTTGAGTATTAAAAAAATACTTATTTGTGATAAAATGAACTTTTGGCACTTTTTCTGGGAAAGTTTGGCACCTTTTGCAAGCGGTGCCTACGGCAAATACCACCTTCGCCATAGACTAGTTACGGCACTGGTGAATATTGAGGGTTTACTAAGCTAATAAATTAAAAAGTCATTCAATTAAATGAAGACAAAAAGGAATTGTTATTTAAATTACCTTTGTGCATTTATAAAGGGCTGGTCCACAAACACATCAAATTTACAAAATTAGTATTTTACCCCAATAACACAGCTTCAAACAGGTTTCAGTGACTGCAGTGCTGGCATAATCTCATTCAAAATCCCAACAACAACACTGGGAATCGATGCTGAGGTATCAGCATCATTAGGTACCAGTTCCAAATTAAGTATCTGAGGTAACTCTGGCAAAGCACCTTGCAGGGACGACATGCAGCCAAGTTTTTGAAAGTCAGCACCCAAGCGCAAGTGACGCAGATGAGGAAGGTAAGCTAAACATATCAGAGCCCCTGGCCTCAAACTAGGTAGCATCAGTGAAGGATTTCCTGAGAGGTCAATTTTAATAGCCACGATAAGAGGAAGAGGCAAAGGAACCATTGGAGAAGGAAGGGTGGTAAGACCAAGGGCGGAGAGATCTACGTCCCATGATTTGAGTGAATATGAACTTAGAGCCGTATCCAGGATACATTCACTGCCTGCAGGATTTCATTGGTTTATGCAATAAAGAGAAAAATATAAATCACCAACTGATGTATTTTCTCATACAATGAAGTTGCCAACAGAAATAACTATGAAATACAATAAGATCTAAAGAAATAATTTTGATAAGCTTGTAAATAACACTGAAAAATTAATTCAAAATTGGAACAATTAAAAAGTAAATAATTTTATTTGAAATTTATTGAAAAAATTTACAACAGTGAGTATCGAATATGAGGTACGTTTTTAATCCTGGCATACCCGGTCCATGAGGCAATGAGAATCAAATACAGCAACTCTTTGTTTATCACAAATTCATTTATTGCATTTTTGTTTTATCATAATTCATTATTTATGACTGAATGATAGCTTATTGCAAATGCATTTCACTTTATTGCAATTTCATAACAAGTAAAATTTATCAATATGCGCAGGAATACTGTAAACATAACAACACTTGAATGAGGAGAATTTCCTCCTATAGCCACTCTGCTACATCCAAAAATCAGATTGAAAATGTAGCAGTGATGCTATCTATTGCAGAGAGACAGCATTTTTTATTCAGATGGAAAATGTGTGAGGCCCCTAGCACTGTTTATATTGAATTCAATGATTGTGTTTTTTCTCTATCCAAACTTGGACATAGAAATATGCTCAAGTAGCCTAAGGATTGCAGTAGTAACAGATTTTTAATGAAGTGGTCGAAAATTTATTACACTAAATCTCGGTAAAACATTGATCGAGGAACTCATATTCCACGTAATCAATATTTACTCATCACTACGATACGCTATTTTGTGATTGTTGGTTGTTTATTTAGCAACTGAATAGAAAGCGTCAGTCGCCATCATCAGATACATTGAGCTTTAGGAGATTATTCGTTGGTTGGTTTCGGTTAGTTTGTTGTTTTCATTTGCTTTCGTTTCGTGTCCATTTTTTGTGTTCTTTGTTTGTTTTCTTTGTTTTCGTTCTTAGTTGTTCATTTTGTATTCTTTGTTTATATTCTTTGGTTGTGCTCTTGATTTTTGTTCCTTGATTACTTATTTGTCGGTTTACACCTTTTATGCCGGCTATTGGTTAGAGTTTAATTCATTTCTTTTTTCTTGGTGGTTTTTACATTGAACTTATATTCTTTGGTTGTACTCTTAATTTATTTGTCGGTTTACATCCTTTTCTGCCAGGTATTGGTTAGCGTTTAATTCATTTCTTTTTTCTTGGTGGTTTTTCAAATTTAACGTTTTAATATCATATTTTGACAAAATTTAGCATTTTTAACGTGAAGTTGCCTTGCCAACAGGTTACATTGTTAAACTCGAAATCCTATTACTCTCACGTATGCTCACGTTCTCTCCGGATCTCCATGGACCCTCACGGCCCAATTCATAGGTATCAGAGATATCTCAAATTAGTTTTTACTTTCTCCAATATACGTATTACAGAGAAAGTATTGTTTTCATGAAAAAATTCGAAATCGAGATTTCAACGGAAATACACGTTTTGAGGTTCGCAAAGGGAGAAATGATTGTATTACCATATAATACATAATTTTATTTGCCAAAGACGTCTGACATAACCCGGACATTGCCGGGTATTTTCAGCTAGTGCTTTCATATGGGTAAGCTTTTAATGGGAATCAGAGTCTTATATTTCTCCTTTAAAACCTTGCTAGTGTAATGCCCATTGAAATATCAACGGGAGTAAAGATTCGATCGTTCAAGCTATTTATGGATATCAAATTGGCATCAGAAACATTAATTGTATTGAAAGTCATTTCCCTCTCTCACCCTACCACCCTTTCTCCCCTCTCTCGTATTAAAAGCAATCAAAGCACGTTTACACCCATAATGATAGTGTAATAGTACCGATTATTTACCTTTGATATTACTTGTGTTGCACTTCGTTGATTTGCGTACGACAAGAAATGCCTTCAGCCTTTATATCCAGATCAATTGAATATAACACCGCCTCCACCAGTAAAAGGTAACTTATGCAGGTAATTTCACCAAATTTGAAGTTATGATTATAATAAATGTTACAATATAAAAGTTATTTATAAAAATTTATTTTTATACCCATTACTTGTTATTTCATTAGGATAGGCTGACTATACATCCATGAAATGAAAAAGAGTATAATTTCTAGTATTATAATAACGTTTATTTACTTACTTGTGAAAGCATTTGTAAATCGTAACGTAATATTATGGGCACTTGTGGGTCAAATATTCAGTGACGACATTTCACTGACCTTCCTGTCAGCGTTTTCACATGGAAGATCTGAAGATGTCAAAAGGAATGTCAACGAAACGTCATCACCAAATAGTTGACCCACGCAGCAATTACCCAGAAAAATAAAGCCTTAAATTTGATACCTATCATATTAAATCTGAAAATCCACTAAGTGGTAAGTTCTTTTGTTACTCAATTTATCATGCTGTATTTTGTATTTTTTGATTAAATATTAAAATTCATAGGATGAAGTATTTGTTTATTTACTTAAGAATTAATAATTTGATATTGTCTGTCCAAGTAACACGGGTCACAAACAAAATAATGTTCTTAAAAAAACTCAACATGAAGAAAGAGGTAACACATGACAATAGTTAAAAGTATGTATTTAAGCATGTAGATAAAAAAATTCAATTTTTGACACTATAGTATGTAAGCTGGCCACCTGCATAAGTTGACCAGTATTGTGTGGAATCACGGCTAGCCAACATAGACAGGTTTCACTGTACTACATATATAAGAAAGTAAAAATTATTTCGTAAGTTCATTGCGTTACATATAAAATTTTTTAAAAACACTGCTGCTGTGGAAGAATGAGCTTATACGTGATGCACTGCGTTAATTTGTAAATGTGAATCTAATATCTTTTCAGTTCTGCTTTGGCTCGAGGGGGGGGGGGGGGGGGGGGGAAGAGGACGATCGCCCCTCCCCCCGATTCTGCCACTGATTCTTACAATTAGTTACTTACACATATCAGAATAGAACCCAGATCTCAATGGGTCAACTGTTCTCAGTCTATCTAAATACTCCATGATCTTTTGGTGATACAGCGACGCCTTTGGCTCTGCCTGTCTTTTTCTCAATGCCCGCATCAATTGCACCGATGTCAAGAGAGTCCCTGATGAAGAAAGTCAATAAATTTTACAAACAGAATTATTAAGAATTGTAGAGTTTTAATGATTCACACATTAATAAAGCTGCTGGCATATCAAATGATTAATCTAACCATACATGACTGCCTTAGCTTATACGCTTGGGGCCAAACCATGTTATAAGGCACAGGAGGTTATAATGTAATTAATGTTTATTCATGTGTAGCTCATACATAATTGGAAATCACTTGGCAGGGTGCACAAAGGAGTCCAACAGGGACTTCTGCTTAAGGGAGGAGGTTGACTAGACAGAGGCTCTAGTCTTGATGGTCATAAAAACTTTCATCAGTTCCTGAGGCTTGCTCTGCTCCATGTCTTGCTGAAGACACCAGCCCTCAAGTAACTTGGCAGGCTCCAGTGCAGCTTGGGCAGAGACAGTTGGAGAGAAGTTGCTGCCTCTGCAGGCTCAATTTCCTTTCCCTCCTCCAGGGCCTCCATAGCATTATCCTCATCCATGGGCACTGCTGTAACCTTCCTCACCCAGGGAGGATTAAGAATGAAATCCAGAGCCATAGGCTCCTTGTAACAGAGAGCTTGAATTTGCTCCTCGATCTTAATGACACATTCCTCCAGCTCAGCTTCTATCCCTCTCTCCCCACTCCTGATCTTGCAGTGGAGGAAGCTGTTGCAGATGGCGTTGGAGGTGAGGCCATCAGACCAAGCCTGCAAGAGCAGCTTGATCGCTTGGAGAATATTAAATTTGTTTGGTTCTACAGTATTCCTCAGCTCATACAGCAGGTGCTGATTGAAGTGAAGTGGGGGAGGGAGAGGGAGGGGGGGGAGAGGGGGTAAAGAGAGGGAGGGGGAGAGAGGGGGAAGAGAGGGAGGGGGAGAGAGGGAGGAGGAGAGAGGGTAGAGAGGGAGGGGGAGAGAGAGGGAGGGGGGAGATGGAGGAGAGGAAGGGGGAGAGGGGGAGGGGGGAGAGAGGGGGAGAGGAGGGAGAGAGGGAGGGGAGAGGGAGGGAAGAGAGGAAGGGGAGAGGGAGGGAGAGGGGGAGAGGAGGGGGAAGAGAGGGAGGGGAGAGGGAGGGAGGGGGAGAGGGAGGGAGAGGGGGAGGGAGGGAGAGAGAGGGAGGGAGAGGGAGGGAGAGAGAGGGAGAGAGAGAGGGGGAGAGAGAGGGAGGGAGAAAGGGAGAGAATCAGAAGTAAGATTCTAGTAATATAGATAAAAAATATAAATAGCATGAATACTGCATTCCATTTATTTGCATTAAATTCATATCTTTGGTCATTTCGAGCAAGTTTTAATCTTATTTTCGATCTTTAAGCCTTTACTTAAGTGCATATGTATGGAAATTACCGAGGACAACAATACCGGTAACCATGGAATTTTATTTTTGAAATGTTAAAAAAATTTTCAAAACTCGAGTATAAATTCAAAATATGAGTGAATTCCAATAAGATTGAGTATTTCACAGTAAGAATTTTGGCATGTTTTAGCACAAATTTCACATTGATAATTTTAAGATATTTTAAAGAGTAAAAAAGAATGAAAGCCGTCAAACCAAAAAGGTGATTTTTACGTGTTATTTTATGGGATACGACATTCAACCCCTGGAGTTGAGCCCGTGACCTTTATCAAAATATTTTTAGTCACAATGTAAAGATTCATCAACATTGAAATCCTGAGAAATTTCAGGCTTCTAAGTTTATTTCTAATTGACTTATTCACAAAATTGGAGCATTACGCATCATGATGACCATTACGATTTTATAATATAGAGAGATTAAGCAAAAGGCATGAGTGGTAAAAATCCCTTTATAGGAATTCAAGGCTACAAATGGTTGCTGTATACAAATGGTGCAAGAAAATGGTTTTTTCCTATGCTGAAGAGCTTCAATGTGCAAAAAAATGCCTGCTGAGAAATTTTTTGCTATCAGAAGTAAGTTATTGGACTTTGAAAAGAAAACAATTTACTTCAGGTGAAGGCTTTTGCAGCATTGTGATGAGAAACTGGCAACAGCTTTCAGTGTCCACTGGGTATGTACATCAGAGGTGATGGCCCACCGTATGCAGCAGACACCAACAAATGATGCCAGTTTCCCAAGAATTTACTTCTGTGACGCAAGAAGGTGACTTGAAAATTAAGGAGTTTTTCAATTCTAAAAAAGTGAGCTACTGAGGCAAGACTCATAATTGAAAGGTAAATATAAAAATAAAAGTCACATGAAAATATGATCGCATTGACCTAAAAACCTACCAGATGCAAGAACACACACTTCTGTTGAAGAATATGATAAAAATAACAAGTGAAAGTCTGCCAAATGGATTTTAAGAGCATCTGAACTAATCCATGCATGCATGTGTTCATTTGGACATGTCCTGTGGATCGGGACAAAACTTTTGCGATGCCAAATGGCATTGCTCGGTTCATAAGGGTTAAACCATTGTCCTGTCAAAAGATGCTATCAGTATTGTGGACCAATAGTAACATCGTCGGGCGTATTTGGTCTTCAACAATGTCCAGATAGTCCACAGCCGTCATAAGTTGTAGCACTTCCATCAGAAGACCTGAAGCATCTCAACAGAATACAGCAGCCCCACCAGTGTGCACTATGCACGTAGGGTCCATTGCCTCACGTTTATGTCACCACATGCATACCTTACCATTGATGTGGTGCAACAGGAAATGTGACTCATCAAACCAGCAGACCTTTTTCCTATTGTTGATAGTCCAACTTTTGATGTTCCTGGCACCGTGCAAGATGTTTGTGATGTGGGGTCAGATGGGGGTGTTGACTTGGTCATCTGCTAATAAACCTCATCCAATGGAGGATCCATCACATAGTCATGATGGATATGGATCTTTACTGCCCTGCATTGTACTCCCAGGTCAGTGCCTCCACTGCCACCTGCCTGTTGGTATGCACCCTTCTCTCACCCCATACATCCACTTTATGGTGCCCACCATATTTTTTAATGTTTGCACGTTATCTTGTCCTCAGCTTGACAGCCCTCATACACTCTCAGAAGTGCTGTTTCCGAGAAAGAGGCACCTAACCTCCTGGCATCAAAAATCATGTCTCGTTCAAAATCCATCAAATCGCAGAATTTTCCCATGCTTGTTCCAATTTCTAGTCCAAAAATGCTGTACACATTACCAAGTATAGACTGCTGCCTGCATTGAGTCTGACTGGCATTTATATCACTGGAATAGTACATTTTCCACTAGTGGGGGTGATGATAATAATTCAGTGGGCACTGTATAACTACATGAACAAAGTTTATTTTTCTTGAAGATAAAATTCAAATTAAAAGCATTAAAATTTATTTTACTCAAAAAAAGGAGCTTTTTTCCAATTTCCATTTAACAATGAAAATATCTACTGCCATGGCAATGAGGGCAGATGGCGTCTTGGGTACTATAAAGGGCCAGGGGCAGAGTCTCTAGTATAAAAGAAAAATATGGCTCTGTATGGTTAAGGTAAAAGAATTCTTGTACATTTTGTGAATTTTTTGAGAATAACACAATAACTTAGGTAATAAAAATAGTTATCTTAAAATGGGGAGGGGGTTGTCTAATTCCAGGTTATCTTGGATTTTGGTAAAAACTGTATTATTTTAAGAAGTAAGTCCCTGAATACATATTTTATTTTGTCTCTCACATAATACATACTGTGTTTACTCATGCGTCCCATGAAACTTTTTTCTCAAAATGTTGGTTAAAAAAAGGGATTGCGCATCTTACATGAAGAATTCTGAACAGGTTATATAAATTAGAAATCTTGATAGTAAATTCACTGCTACATGCTTGTGTTTATGTTTATACTCAAAGAGGATGAAAAATTCTATGAAGTATACACATAAGTAAACATTTAGGGTTTAAATGCACAGTTTAATCTGTCATTGGTATATCTCCAAGATCACGACGGACAATTTGATGATTGAGATGACTTTACATTTTTACAATATTAAAATTGCACCTTTTAAATGATTTTTAAGTTTATTATTGTTACTCAAAGTAAGCAGTTGTCATTAAACGTTTACTATCAATTTCTAGCTACACTTTTGTTGGAATAGGTTGGCATATGGTATCTGTGTTTGCCAAATTTATCATGAGCCACTGGCGCTCCTTTAACATAAAGAGTGGCAACTACTGAGGAGGAGATTTCTGCTAGTATCAGAATAAAGAAATCATCCAATAAATTCCGTCACGTGGGTAGGAGGGAGAAGATGCTTAACTTGGGGCAGACCTTGTTTCAGGGAGGATGAATCAGTTATGAGGCTGACTTTTTTAAAAATCCTAGATGTCAATTTATTCCGGCATGAATTTATTTTCTACCCTCTTAAATGCCCCAAAAATAGGGATGTGTGTGTTATACAAGGACGCAGGTTACATGAGTAAATATGGTAACAGAAAATGATGAATTCAGTATAGTGAGAAAAAATTGAAATAACTTACATCTACTCTTAGGTTCTAGTTCTAGGAGTTGTGAACATAGATCAAGCTGTTCCTCTAGAAGAGATGTGACTAAGCCTCTCCCAAAATTTCCCCCAGCACCAACCCAACCCTTATCTGGATCTTTGAACCCGACCCACTCCACCGAGTCATTCTGCTGCTCTCCTCCACACACCTGCTCCAGAAACAGCACATCAACATCTTCCCCCCCTTCCACCAGGGAAATCGATGGCTTCACACACACCTTCCCTTCAACCTCTGCTGCTCTATTCATTTCCTCACCTCCTCTATCAGGTATGAATTTCTGACTTCCAGTTAAAGGTAATACATATTTTGTCCCAAAGATATTGTCTTAGAAATATCAATACTAAGCAGAAATAAATAAATAATATACTATTATTAAAATTCTAAGTTTTCATAGTAAACTAAGCATTATTTAGGCATAAACATTATTATTATTATTAAAACACCAAATGTAACAAAGCAAAGAGAAAATAGCCAAGCATAACAGTACAATGGAGCTAGTGTGTTTTTCATCATGTCTGTCTGGAGTTGGATTAGCTGCTGAGAATTGACAGCCCTGCCTTTGGGCGACAAAGAATTGAGCTACCTACTAATTGTAACTTTGAAATAAAACTTTGATGTTTTTTAAAGTTGAACCTATTTTACATGAATTTATAAATCTGATGACTCTCTTATAACATATCCTTACGATCTGTTTTCTCTGTAAAATCGAAGATTAAACATATGATAGGAGGGAACAAATCAAAATTAACACTACTCAGGATTTCCACATACAAAATGATTAGCAAGTAAAAGGGAATGGATTATCTAATACAAATAAATTAACGTAAATACCGTATTGACCCGAATATAGTGCGACCCCAAGTATTTTGAAAGGAATTTTAGAAGAAGATGAAAAAACATTTAATTTTCTCTGTTTTACACATTTAAATTATGTATAAACTCATATACTAAATATCCAAAGTTTCTTCAATCTCCTGAAAACGATTTAAAACACAAATTTTAATGCAAACATTTTAATTAATCAACTATAGCTATTATAGGGACTTATGAGAAACTATCTACCAGCGCTTAACCAAAATCTCCTTCCTCTTCTATTTCCTCATCTCCCGAAGTTGAAGCAAGGTTCGAGTCATTGCTGTCACTCTCTTCATCGCAAAAGACACTGTCTTCACTACCATCCATGATGTTCGATATACAGCATTTCTTAAATTCACGTACAATGGACTCGGAGGTGATTTTGTCCCAGGCTGTTTTGATCCGCTTCGCTAACATAGAGACTGACGGTTTCTAAATCTTTCCCGACAGAGTAAATTCATGGTTTCCGACCAATAACCACTCATTATATTCCTTTCTCAAGTAATCTTTGAAAGGCTTATTAACCACAACATCTAACACTTGCAATTGCAATGTCATCCCTCCTGGAATAATAACCAGGTCTGTGCATATTTCAGCAATTTTTCTCTTAACAATTTGATGATTGAGATGACTTTACATTTTTACAATATTAAAATTGCACCTTTTAAATGATTTTTAAGTTTATTATTGTTACTCAAAGTAAGCAGTTGTCATTAAACGTTTACTATCAATTTCTAGCTACACTTTTGTTGGAATAGGTTGGCATATGGTATCTGTGTTTGCCAAATTTATCATGAGCCACTGGCGCTCCTTTAACATAAAGAGTGGCAACTACTGAGGAGGAGATTTCTGCTAGTATCAGAATAAAGAAATCATCCAATAAATTCCGTCACGTGGGTAGGAGGGAGAAGATGCTTAACTTGGGGCAGACCTTGTTTCAGGGAGGATGAATCAGTTATGAGGCTGACTTTTTTAAAAATCCTAGATGTCAATTTATTCCGGCATGAATTTATTTTCTACCCTCTTAAATGCCCCAAAAATAGGGATGTGTGTGTTATACAAGGACGCAGGTTACATGAGTAAATATGGTAACAGAAAATGATGAATTCAGTATAGTGAGAAAAAATTGAAATAACTTACATCTACTCTTAGGTTCTAGTTCTAGGAGTTGTGAACATAGATCAAGCTGTTCCTCTAGAAGAGATGTGACTAAGCCTCTCCCAAAATTTCCCCCAGCACCAACCCAACCCTTATCTGGATCTTTGAACCCGACCCACTCCACCGAGTCATTCTGCTGCTCTCCTCCACACACCTGCTCCAGAAACAGCACATCAACATCTTCCCCCCCTTCCACCAGGGAAATCGATGGCTTCACACACACCTTCCCTTCAACCTCTGCTGCTCTATTCATTTCCTCACCTCCTCTATCAGGTATGAATTTCTGACTTCCAGTTAAAGGTAATACATATTTTGTCCCAAAGATATTGTCTTAGAAATATCAATACTAAGCAGAAATAAATAAATAATATACTATTATTAAAATTCTAAGTTTTCATAGTAAACTAAGCATTATTTAGGCATAAACATTATTATTATTATTAAAACACCAAATGTAACAAAGCAAAGAGAAAATAGCCAAGCATAACAGTACAATGGAGCTAGTGTGTTTTTCATCATGTCTGTCTGGAGTTGGATTAGCTGCTGAGAATTGACAGCCCTGCCTTTGGGCGACAAAGAATTGAGCTACCTACTAATTGTAACTTTGAAATAAAACTTTGATGTTTTTTAAAGTTGAACCTATTTTACATGAATTTATAAATCTGATGACTCTCTTATAACATATCCTTACGATCTGTTTTCTCTGTAAAATCGAAGATTAAACATATGATAGGAGGGAACAAATCAAAATTAACACTACTCAGGATTTCCACATACAAAATGATTAGCAAGTAAAAGGGAATGGATTATCTAATACAAATAAATTAACGTAAATACCGTATTGACCCGAATATAGTGCGACCCCAAGTATTTTGAAAGGAATTTTAGAAGAAGATGAAAAAACATTTAATTTTCTCTGTTTTACACATTTAAATTATGTATAAACTCATATACTAAATATCCAAAGTTTCTTCAATCTCCTGAAAACGATTTAAAACACAAATTTTAATGCAAACATTTTAATTAATCAACTATAGCTATTATAGGGACTTATGAGAAACTATCTACCAGCGCTTAACCAAAATCTCCTTCCTCTTCTATTTCCTCATCTCCCGAAGTTGAAGCAAGGTTCGAGTCATTGCTGTCACTCTCTTCATCGCAAAAGACACTGTCTTCACTACCATCCATGATGTTCGATATACAGCATTTCTTAAATTCACGTACAATGGACTCGGAGGTGATTTTGTCCCAGGCTGTTTTGATCCGCTTCGCTAACATAGAGACTGACGGTTTCTAAATCTTTCCCGACAGAGTAAATTCATGGTTTCCGACCAATAACCACTCATTATATTCCTTTCTCAAGTAATCTTTGAAAGGCTTATTAACCACAACATCTAACACTTGCAATTGCAATGTCATCCCTCCTGGAATAATAACCAGGTCTGTGCATATTTCAGCAATTTTTCTCTTAACATTTTCTGTCATATGACGCTTGAACGTGTCCAGTACGAGCATTCCCCTCTGATGCAGTAACGCACCTGGGCGCTTACCCCAAACTTCATTCAGCCAATCTAAAACAAGGTCCTCATTCATTCATCCCTTTTCATGCACACGAAAGATCACTCCTGAAGGTAACTTTTCCTTCGGCATCGTTTTACACCTTAACATAACATAAGGAGTCAGTTTTTGCCCGTCGGCCGTGACTGCAAGCATTACCGTGATTCTATTTTACACATTTCCCATGGATTTGATCAACACCGATTTAGCACCTTTAACATTGACGGTGACGTTTGATGGCATATCAAAACAAACAGGAGTTTGATCGGCATTTCCCATCTGCCCTAGCAGGTAGCCGTGCTTTTTACGTAAGTTTATGACATACCTTTGGTAATCAATTAACTTCTCGGCATAATCACTAGGAAGGCGTTGAACTAGAGAAGTCCAGCATTGAAGAAAAAGGCCTTTTCTTCGCATCATCCGTCTACACCAGCCGATGATTGCTTTAAAATCACTGAGTAGAATTTTAAATTCACTCGCCACTTCCAAAGCTTTCATCATTATATCTTCTCGAGTGATGGGAAATCCTTTGTTTTTCCATCACGAAATCGTAGACATGATTGTCGAGGTCTTCAAATCTTCCTGTTGAAGGTTCCCTAAATGCCTTCCTGGCTGATTTAACAAATTTAAACTTATCTAAATGCTTCCGCCAT
Source organism: Uropetala carovei (assembly GCA_036926305.1). NCBI lineage: Eukaryota > Metazoa > Arthropoda > Insecta > Odonata > Petaluridae > Uropetala > Uropetala carovei. The sequence continues at coordinate 403,205 of JAXCHB010000099.1, read as the reverse complement.
AAACGTATAGTTGTTTCCGGAACACCATACTTCTTCGAAGCTTGAAGATTGTTTATTTTTCCTGCCTCTTGAGTCACGAGTACTTTAAAGTTCATGTTATAACTTCGTCAAATTCCTCTGTTAACTTGGAATTTGGAAGAAGCCTTTTTTATCAACTTCCTTTTGGCCATCCATCATTAAAATAATAATGGGTAAAAACTTCGGAAACTGGAAAAACAAAAATATCAATACACTGATGTAAGAGCTACCGATACCGCAGGGGTTCCGGCTGCGGACAACACGTGCGCGAAGTTGTTGCAGTTTGACCGTGATCTATTTTCAATTTTCTTCTCAGACGCTTTTCCAGTGTATTTGTACAATGTAGCGTCGTAATATGAACACCCAATTCACTTACAATGTAGCAATTATAAACTGACGTCTGAAACGCGTCACAAGACGCGCCAATACACACTTCTTAAAAGTACTCGAATATAGTGTGAATGCGACTTTTAAAGGTAACCATTGATGAAAAAATATCGCACTATATTTGGGTCAATACGGTATAACTGTGTTTATTGTATTTCTCAGGCTATAAGATGCATCCTAATTTTCAAGATTTTTCAGAAAAAAGTATTTTGGATCACCAAAGCATTTAAGAAAGGGTCACATTTTGTATCATTTCTAGCCATGGTTAAGTTCATATCTGGAAACATTTAAAGAAGATATTATGGCATAATAATAGTTGAATATAAAATTTTAAGTAAACTTTGTGTTAAAGTAAATAAGGATGATTTAAAATATAAACAAGAAGGAAAACTCTATAAATGGAATAAAGAAAGATTTCAGTATTATTTATGGGATTTACATGAAAAACAATATCAGCAGATTGAGTAGTTTGCAAATTATTATCTCCATAACTATAAGTTGTAATTATGAGGCAAAGTGAAAGTGCAGTTCAAATCATAATTTGGTGATAAATTGTAATAAGGATCACTCCTACTTAATTTAATTAAAACCTGCACAGAAGAAATTAAGAAAAAGTAAATAATTTGCAATCTGCTCAAATTTCTGAAAAGAAGAATAAACAATTAAAATCAATTTGCTGCAATAGTGTATGAATACCAAAAATTTATCCACCATCTCAGAAAAGCTACAGTATGTAAATGACTCTTTCTGCACTGTTTCTGTTCTCATTACTGTATTTATCCGAATATAAGACAATGTTTTTTTTTCCAATTTTAGCACCTGAAAAATCTTGAGTTGTTTTATGCTCGTGTAGTATGGAATAATTTTGCGTAAATTAATCGTATATTGTAGGAGTGGATGACAATCGTTTTGATGCCTGCGGGTGTAATTCTATCCTATCACAATGGAAAGCTGGGGTTTATAAATTTGATATTTCATGCACTACAATGTAGTGAAAGCTAATTAGAACAGACCTTGTTGAAAGTAAAAACATTCATTTTGGCACCAGCAAATGTCATTCAATCCTACTGTGGGTGTGTGAATAATGACACTGGGTTCCTATAACGGTTTATTTAACAACAATTAACAATAACAACTATAACAGAAACAGGAAAAAGAAACGCAGGGTACGCTAGAAAGCTCGTGCTCACATGTGGATGACTCAGCGTCACTGGCTCCCTTCCATGCTGCCGGGAGCCAGGTACCATAGCAGGAAAAACAATCTTCACTCACAGACACTCAGCGGCCAAGGTATGTGCTGAGAAACAATCTCGTCATGCTGGCAATTTTAATAATTTTAATTACAACTTGAAATCAAAAATTGTACTCGTAATAAATGAACATACGGCCAAGATTGCACTGAGAAACAATCTCGTTGTTCTGGCAATTTTAATAATTGTAATTATGACTTGAATGCAAAAATTGTAATAATTGAATATAATGAGATAGTAAACGTTAAAATTACTGGTTTAAATATTTTTTCTTAAACACTGTTGTGAGTTTAAAAAATGGGGTTGTCTTATATTCAAGAAAATACAGTAATTTCAATAAATGAAATGAATCAAGCAGAATGCATTACTTATGTTTTTAAAATAGTTAATAAACAGTCTAAATTAGACTAAAATTCAAGATTTTATGATATTTTTTTGACATCACACTAAAACAAAGAACAATTATAATCATAATCAATAAAGGATACCCATATATATGAGAGTTTCAATGATCCACTGCATTCCCAGTGGCCTTGAACCACACGCTTCCCTATTCTTAGCACAGCACACAGTCCACACTGTTCAGCGGACTCTCCTACTTTCTCAGCCACAGTGAGTGTTAGTGAGGCAGAAACAATGCGACCTTTGTTACACTGTAATACACCCAGCCTCAGTCGAGGCTTGCATGCATTGCTCTTTCCCAGAAGCCATCTTAAATAGAACCATGCACTCTGGTCTCCAGGATCAGTAAACACAGCATTCTGGACCAACTCTAACTCTGAAGATTTAAAATTAGAAATTGCAAAGCATTACACCACAATCACAAATTCCATTTTTCAATCAAAATTTTGACAAAGAAATTTACCGTATCAGCCCGAATAGAAGCCGACCCCCCAAGAATTTCCACAACTTTTTGGCAAAAACGTAAATTTTGTAGATTTTATGCTGAAGTGTGCCGGGCATTCATGCACATCTTAGAATACATTATTCGAGATCGAAGAAATGAGTGGGAAATGGTATAGTTGTTGACATTTTGAAATATTACTCAAATTAATAATTTTGCATTGTTGAATAATGTTCCACATTCAGTGACAGTAATTTCATTCATCTTCATTTTCACAAAAGGTCAAATATAGTAATAGCGATCTCGCCAAGTTAATTTTTCATCCAAGTCTATTTCCAATGAAATTAGCATTTACATTGCCTTAAGGAATTACATTTTTGTAATTATACACGCTCCATGTAAACTTTTACCGAAATACAAACAGTTGAGCATACAAAGCCGTCAACGCATTTTGTGTAATTGTCTGCATAGTCAATCTACACAAATAATGTGAAAAATCCAGCCTTAAACGGTAAGAAAGCACAGGGAGTGCTAAATTCAATATTCTAGACTTTATTATTTATTCATTAATATTCATCGGTCAAATATTTACTTTACGAAAAATATAGTACTATCATTTGAACGCAACAGCAATGAGAGACGTGCTGCCATCTATGAGTGACTACGAGATTTAACCATAACCCAAATTTTCCTTGGACTTGTGTTTAAGCTGAGGGGTGATTTTTTCATGATAGATTTTGACAAAAAACATCGGCCTTTATTCGGGCAGATAAGGTATTACATAGGCAAAAATTTCAAAAGTTATTTGTCAAAGGTTTATTAGATAAAAAACTTCATCTTACAATTAGGTAAATGTAGAGAAATAGGAGTAGAACCCAATCTTGTCCTAGAATGGAAATAGAAATTCCCATTCTTGGACAGAATATACAGGTTTATTACAAAGTGACTTTACAACTTTAAATAATTGTAAGTTTATAGAGTTAACTTATATTATTATGAGAGTGGTCCTGATACATAGATATTATAGTTAAATCTGTTTCATTTGTTTGGAGTTGCCATCACTGGCCATTGCAAGTGCTACTATAGTGCAAACAAAGATGACGGATTTCACTGATGCAAAGAAAGCTCAATGTGTGCTTTGGTTTCAAGAAACAAGGTCAGCAACAAAAATTTCAGAAGAAAAGAACAACTACGTAACTTCCACACAAGTTTTATTCCACGATGGGTTTTGCTAAATTACTAGCATCATCAGGTAAGGCAAGCGCACGAAGTAGTTACAGTAAAAAATTTTTAAAAAATAAAAACAGGATACTTTTGATCGTTTGCCTCACCTGATGATGCTAGTTGGCTACAACTTTCTGCATGTTCTTTACCCATATTTAAGGGTTGTGTGCGATTTAATGAAATAAAAAAATCAAATGGAACACAAAACTAAAAAAATGGGCATGCCTTTGAGCGGCCTTGATGGAACAAATGATGCCAATGGGGAGAAAAATCTCTCTGACTCAATACACGTCCGGATCTCTTTGGTGTTACAAATTAGACGGCTTTGTAAGTGTTATCAGAGAAGAGATACAGCTCTTTAGCTTTACGGTGGCAGTGCGCAGTAGACACTTTCATGGTAGGACAAGTCCATTCTTGAGCCGGGACTGCCTATAGGGGACGCCGTGTTTAGCCGTGGGCAATAGATGCACGAACCTATACTCTGGAGGGGAAGAAGGTATACTGCGCAGGTGCTCTGACGTCATTTTCCCCTTAAAGCTTCCCCTTCTCCTTCTTTCCCTTCACCTCTCTCGCGTTGTCGCCTCCCATCATAAACTGAAAGAGTTGTACATTGTTTTTCTTCTATGATGGTGCCTCTTCAACTGAGAGGGAGGGGCGCTCATTCATGCATGTCTGCTTACTCAAATATCATTCCCCCCTCTCCTTTGCATTTGCTTGCTCCTACACTTGAATCGACATTACTTTTAGATACAAAAAGATACATCCAGTAACAACGTTAAGGATGAAAACATACGTACTTCGCTTGTGAATATCAAGACGTCATGAGAAACTATTTTTCTAATGAGGTAGATTTGATAAATGTTTACATGAAATTGTCATTTAAAGCAGCACTAAACGACATTAAATCAAAATAACAGAAAGTTTGAGAGAAATGTCGATAGAATTAAAGTATCAACCTTCATGTTAAATGAGCTGATATTGTGCGAGGACAGGAGAGGCTAACTTGGCAAATACGATGCAGCCACACATGTCCAATAAGTTGCAAAAACATTCTAAAACAAATTTCAGTGAAAAAAATACACGTCAGGGCAAAAAATAGGATAATTTATTGTAATTATTTCGTTGCCATGTTTTTCGTGCAATTGTTACTTTCTCATATATTAAGTATATTGAGAAAGTAGATATTGTAATCGTGAAAAAACTCGACCTCGAGATTTTGATGGAAATATTCGTTTTAGGTGTACCTGAGTCCGAAAAAGTGGTTTTCGTCATGCCATCTATCTGTGAGTCTGTCTGTTCGCGGTTCTAGAGCCTAAATGGTATAGCAAAAATGAATGAAATCTTGTACTTAGGCATTTTATCATACAGAATAGAAACTATGAAGAAATGGTTGACATTGCACAGTAATTAAGAGCAGTTTATTCTAGGCAATTTTAACAACACTTCGATTTTCTCAAAAATGGCTCAAACGATTTTGATCAAATTTCATAAAGCTGCTTGAGTTTACATCTTCAATAATACTATATAGTTCATATCTCTCAACAAATATATATAAGGCTAGTTTATTCTTGGACAACTTTAATAACAACAAAAAATGGCTAATACAATTTTCATCAAATTTTGTATAGTTATTTAAGTTGATGTTTATAATGATTCTACATGGTTCATATTTTTCAAAAGATAAATAAACAATGCATTAGTATGTGAGAAAGTATGTGCAATGTATATTGTACTGATTTTTTAAATAGAGAATCCATTTAGTAACATTTGAGGATAGATTTAGCTACATTAAGGAAATTGCATTGATACTCATTGTCACTGTAGCTAGATACCGCAGTGGCGAAGCAGCTCAACAAAGTGCCATGGTGACGCCAGGAATTTTCAGCAATAATGTTATATCGAGACGACCTAAAGGACTTACTATACTTAAGATTTTTATTAGTAATTCAAGGTCTGAAAAAATTTTGGCTGAAACTGGTAAAATGGAAGTGGAGGTTTACTCTTGTCCTTTTCCCATTTTTAGGCACGTTCCAGCATGAGTGCCTATTAGCTTCAGTCTGTCCACACACATGTTCGTTCTCAGCTTCTACAGAACAGATTTTCAGGAAATTTTATATTAAGGACTTACAGCCAAAGATAATAAGAAAATCATATAAATAAATCATGTCAGCCAATCAGGGATATCACTTTACTAGTGACAAAAATGAACTTTCCGTCATATCTCGTGAAGTATTGGTCATATCAAAATAGTTTTCAAATGAAACTTGTAGACTAGTAAAGCAGAGTATTTCCTTTCTATATTTTTTTATCATAGGAGTTTCTGTTAACAAGCAAATCAAACAAGAATATCTTAATTTGAGTTGAACTTGGAAATTATCTTGCATGGTTACTTCATCAATGTTTCTAACATAAACAATCTCACAAAAATACATTAAATTTCCTTAAGTTTGCATGTAATATTTTTAAATAGGAAGAAAATGGTTTATTTATGATGAAGAAAAGAATTTTAAAATGCCATTTCCCTTACGTACACATATCATTTGTTTCAAATACTCAATTGCACGAAACGTGCCCATTTGTGATATGCTGTACACTTTCCTAACTTATTCCCAAATATCTTCTTTAGGATTTAATTTATGTAAATATTTGCTATTGTCATAGTTGTAGAAAATATTATTTTCTACAACTTTCATTTGAAACATTATTTCATAAAACCTTTTTCATTTCAGTGATAAAACCTTTTTGGTGTTGCTCAGCTGTGATGAAGCAAGGAGCATTCTGATCCATATGCACACGAGAAAGGAAATGGGTGCGGTAGTGCCAAGCAGAATAGTTGGAGAAGTTCTCAGCAAGTTTCTCAAAAGAAAAGTTCAGCTCCACCTCATCCTTGTTTGTAGCACTCAAGGTGAGTGAAAGCCATCTACGGTAATCCCAGCAGTGGACTGAAAAACATGAGTATAATTTATATATAAAATGGCAATTTAAAAGTGTTCAGGTACTTCTGAATTTGGTAAAACCTTCAGAAATACCATAAAAGAACATTCACAAAAAAATGAAGTCATACAACATCCACACTGCATTGATGCAACCAATAAATTCCATATTCTAATATTCATTGGCATTTCTAGCAATAGTGCACAAGCTTTCTCCATATAATATGACTGCTCTCTTCCTCTCATATTTCTGGCAGAGAACCCTTATATTCATGTTTTTTATTTCTGAATCCTAACCCAGAGGTGGTAAGCCAAATGGCAATAACCTTTATACCAATTGTTAAGAATTACTTCGTTTACATAGCTTATGTATTTTACAGTATACAGCTATTTTAAATCCACAGTTTAGAAATCAATAAAAAAATAACGTTTAGCTATTTTTAAGCTCATATTTATAGGAGAATTTCAATATTTTACCAAAATATTTCAGTGACTTTGATGAGTTTTCTTTTCCTTGGAGTACAGTCGAACCTCCATAATCCGGCATTCCGTAATCCGGCAACTCCCCTAATCCAGCATAGTCTCAGAGTACGCCTTGTTTTCCGTGAACCGCAATGTTTAGAACCGTCGATCGCCAAGTTCAATGCAATATTTGTTAACCCCTGAATGGATTAAAGGATTTCCGATTTCCTTTGTTACCAACTTTTCTATTAACTTCGCTAGTTATATATATATATATATGTTTTGTATATATTCAACCCCTCAGATATCAGAAAACAATCTTCCTCGAACAGTTTGCATATCATTTCACCACCCGTGAGTGGTGCATAAATAAACTGAAGAACTTGAGAATACGCTGAAACTGCCAAATTCATAATTTGGACACCAATAAACTCGCAAAACGTTGATTTTCTCAGTTATCTTCCACAATATTCATTGTATGCGAGCTTCCAAAATTTTGAAAGCACATGATATGCACCAATTTACCATAAAATAAAATGCACCGCATATCTTAACTTTTTTGTGTATTACCTTATTATTAACTTATGTTTAAATAACTTTCTATGCATTTAATTTTATATTTACTATATTACTCCGTGTAATATCATGAAGAGAGGGGATAGACTTAACTTTAGGATTAGGTACCTCCCATAATCCAGCAAATTCCCTAATCCGGCTTCAGTCATGTCCAAAGGTTACCGGATGATGGAGGTCCAACTGTATATGTATACAGTTTGTCCTCAATTAACATCGTTAATTCGTTCTTGAAATTCACGACATTAAATGAATCAACAATTCCCATAAGAATATAATGTCTCAAAATCTCAGACTCATCACCCTTTGAAAAACATAAAGATATAATATACAAATGTGAAGATAAAATTTAAAAACATTTACAGGCAGACCTGGTCTTTCGCAGGGTTACGTTTCTGAAAACATCACGGAAGAGAAGTAATTAAGGCAATGGGAAAAACAGGGTTTGGTTCCCATGCCCGCAAGAACGTATCATTTGTCCTCTGTATTGGTGACCTCAGAAAAATAGAGACGAAAAAATGAACCTCAACGAAAGAACGACTTAAACAAGATAAAAGAAAACAAAAAGTATCAGAAAATAAAATCTTATTTAAGTTCCGCAGTAGAATCGAGAAAAATGAGAAGTGGTTGTCTAACTTGCAGGAACTAATTTCCCAAATACTGCAGATCTCGTCTTTCTTGGGGTATAACATTCCTGAAAAACTCCACCAACAATAAATGATGCATAAAACGCAGAGCTTAAGTGTTTGAACTACATCAAACCTGAGCAAATAACAAGCAAATGATACTGAATGATACTGAATAGGAAGGGCCAAGAGTTGAGTCTTTCCCCTCGGGACTTCCCTATCGTCTAAAAGAAAGACTGCTCCTGAATGGTGATACCGGCTTATATTTCACAACTTTTCACATGTGAAGGGGCACAAAAGTATTTAATTTATATATTTAAAAGTATATTTAAGACGTGTATCTATTTTTTAATTATGCATATACATTATATTAATGCACTTACGTAAATATTTTTACATATTAGAATAATGCAACAATATTTTTCAGACCTATGAGAGAAAATGTTAGGAAAACATGATTCATTCCATAGGGGAGAGAGGGGGAATGGCGGCAACCTAAGGAAAAAATGCGACTGAATGAAAACAAAATGTCAGATCTGAAATATTCATACAGATATAGGCGACTACTGAGATTCGACCGGGATGTGTTCCTAAAAACGTGGTCGAATCTTGAACAGTTGAATGTCGAATGCCATTTTTCCACAGACTTGCATGTTATAATTGGAGGATACGTTCCTGCATCTCAGGAAAAAATTATTAAGTCTCCCCTCATGTTATATAAAGATAAAATAACATTGCTGCAATATTAAATTATGAATAAATTAAATAAAAAATATTTTAAATGTATAACTTATTTTTTGCACTAAAAAGAAAAAATAAATTTTTGTTTGTATGATTATTTTATGTAATTTTAAATCCAAATTAAATCAAATCCGCCTCATCCATTCCCATGTTATTTAAATGGGGAAATGAGTAATATTAGTATTTTACCAAAAAAGTTAACTGAAGAGTGACGTGCAACATTTGACTTGTCGAGCTTCCAAGTTTTTTACAAACGAATCGTGTGAGCCGGACCGGGCTGGTTGCAGCACATCCCTGCATACATCTATCTATACATACAACTACATATTGCAGCAAAATTAATAACTTGAGGCAGCATCAGTATTTGCACTTGCAGCCTCGCCAGTTAATTTAAGGTTATGCAAACCTGCCCTTCTCTTAAATCTGTCAAACCAGCCATGACTTGCACTAAATGGAGGCACATCAACAGACATTTCATCCATCCTTCCTTCAAATCATCATAGAGATCCTTAGCCTTTGCTCTAATCATGGCCTGACTAATAGGAATGTGTTTCTGACACTGGTCATCTATCCAAAGTTTTAAAAGTTTTTCCATTTTAGGAATCACAACACTGCGCCTAGGACTGTTTATTGTTGTTATCAAATTACCTGAATTTATCACGTTCTAGAATTTTCTGCTTGTTTCATATAAGTGCTAATAGTTGAACGAGACATCCCCCAACGATCGTGCGATTTCAGCACACTTTAAAATTTCTAATTTCAATTCATAGCTATGAGTCTTATTCACTCTTTTATTTGATTCACTTGCATCATCATCATTATTACATTTCCTTTTAGATGCAATGTCAAGTGATAAATAAATTTAAATAAAGGATTTACAGAAAAAAGGAGTGAAATCAGCACAAATTCAAACAATTAGAGCAGAAATGACAATGCTATGTCAAGTGATATTTTTCTAAATAAAATAAATAAATAAATTTTAAAAAAATATTAACAGAAAAAACAAGTAAAATCAGCACAAATTCAAACAGAGCAGAAATAATGATGTCTAGACTTAAACTCAACCTCGCATGGTTGGGCGGGCCGAAAATTACTTCATGTAAACTAGTTCCTAATTCAACCAACCGATCAGCTGGGTCGAATAAGCGGGCTTCAACTGGTCGAATTCTCGATTTGGTCGAATCTCAAACGGTCGAATCTTGGGAGTCACCTGTATATATATTTGTTAGAATGTCTACTTTTAAAAACTAACAGTGCCAATTTGCAAAATTAAATAGTTTTTAGGTAATACCATGAAAACTGAAAATATCACTTTGGCCGGCATTCTTCCGCGCGTCGGGTAATGGCGACCATGATTGAAAAAATGCTTTTTAACACCTTAAGATAGTGGTCGGCAATCAGAGGTAAATTACCCCGGTGGGGGTAATTTCGAGTTTTCTAGAGGTAAAGAGCAATATCCGGATTACAATAGTGTGAATGCAGCTTTATGCCTAGAAAATGTGAGAGAAGCAATTTTTGGCACGCTGACGGGACTCTCGTACATTTACTCAGCAATGTGTTTTTTCAGCGACATACAAAGTATTAACCTTCTGCTATCCGAATATTAAAGAGAGGAGTTGGAGGAAATTCGAGTAGACTTAACGGAAAGATTGTGTAATCCATGCCACGACACATTCTCAAAGTTGTTCGAGGAAAAGACTTTCTAACTAAACGTTGACCTTGAGTAACTTTGTGATTGTTTCTGAACTAAGAACGCCAAAAATCCCTTCTTTTATTGCTGTCCAATATTTTTGTAACCAAATATTCACTATGTAACTTCTTTCGGCACTTATTTAGTAGCAAAATTCATACTTTGTCCCTCAAAATTCAATCCAAAATGTAACTAGATGAATAAAAATTACGTTTATGTGAACAAATCATAATTCTGGTAATCAACATTGTGTTTATTTCAATCGAAAGTACAAAGATTGGTGCTGTCTGAATATTAAAGTGAGCCAATTTAGTTGTTTAGTTTATTTAGAAAGTCACAACTCACAGTTTCTCTTTGGTAATCGGACGAGCAAGACGGACATAACATGTTGTGCTCTGATCCCTGAACCTCAACTCACGCCAACGTACGTCTCGAAAATTGCAGTAATAGAATTCCAATTCTAGTGTTCTGCTAATAATTTTATAATAATATGATATACATATACACTATGAAAACAGATTGATTGTAATACTAGCGGTGATAAAGATGAAGGCGCGAAACAGACCCAACCCGGAAAGCGACATCAGATGTGCACTGACTCAACACAAGCCGCAGTTTGAAGAAATGATCAATAGTAACAAGTGTCACTTTAGCCATTAGACTAGCTAGGATTAGAATTAGATTCTGTAGTTTTACCCAGTTTGTCTTGTATATAAATAAAACAACCTGGTTTTTCAATTTTTTTCATCAATATAACAAGTAGTTCCTGTAGGCGGGGTAACGGCGATGCGCCGAGCTTTTGACATGGGGAATTGGTCAAACCTAATTGCCGACCACTACCTTAAGGATTGGTGGCTAAATATTTAGCCAGTGCTTTTTTGTCACGGAGTGTTTAATTTGTTTATTTTTTGGCTAAATTGGCATAATTTTTATAAAGAATATTGACAATGCTTCATAATGTTCACAGAAACGTATTTTGAAAATAATTTTTACAGTTATCTTGAAAAATAATGCTAAATATTTAGCCACAATTAGACTATGTAAAAGTGCCCTCAGATCATGTGACCCTTAAAGGGTTAAAGGCAGTTATCGGACATCCTATACAGATGCATGGAATTAAGCAGTATTAAGGAATTCATTCAATATGAAACTTTATTAGAGAAAAACAATTTTTATTAGAAATAAAAATCAAGTTGTATTATATATATAATTACATTTCAGCTATCAGTTTACATCACTTTTACCCAGGGACCCGATCCTACCAAATTTTTCGCGGACCAGTGGTCCCGGACCAAGGTTTTCATTATATATGTGTATGTGTATATACATACATAGTATACATACACATAATAATAGCGGAGATCACAGATAAAAATAATAAAAAGATAAAAAAAGTGACTCACAAATTTAATAAAACAAAACGTTTCCGTGGCATGATTTGATTATTGTTTTTCTGTACTTGTTCTTTCCTCCCTTCACCCCACTGCCAGCTGCATCGAGGTGAGGACAAAAGAACTGGATAGTATTTGGATATTAAACCTTTTAATTCTCCCATCTTAATATTGTTCATTAAACTCTTCAACTACATTGTAATACTCTGCCATTTTCTCCCCTCTCATACTGACACTCTTAATTTCTTATATTTTTCTTTTTTTCATTACTAATTTCTTTATTGACTGAAGAAGGGGACTATGCCAAGGAAACGTTTCGTTTTGTTAAATTTCTGAGTCACTTTTTTATCTTTTTATCTATCATCTCCACTGTTATTGTGTGTGTGTACCAGTTGGTGATATGCAAGATTTCTACGGCTACAGAGACAGATATACTGACTAAATAAAATAAGAAAATAATAAATATCTTTTATTATTATTCTGAAAGCATTTCTGTTAATTTAAGCTTTACGAGCAAAAATTGCATTTGTTCTTAACATCATAATATCATTGACTTTTTCTTTTGATAAATTGGAGCGTAATGGATTCAGTATGAACTTGAGGCCAGAAAAGAGCCTTTCTACTTAAACCTGAGTAGGGGGAACCCCCAGCACTCTTACGGCGAGATTGTGCAAATTTTTATGCTCAAGCTTCTTAGACATCAAGGACACATTTTGCTTTCTTTGCCATATTACTCGATGCTTTCTTCAGAAATCAGTAGCGAAATGAAACAGATGATGTATTTAACATAAATAGATACAACAGTATATACCGTATATACTCGTGTATATGCCGACTCCATGTATAGTACGACCCCTGATTTTTTGGTGAACAAACCTGATTTTTTCATATAACTTGTTTATAGTACGACCCCAGCTTTCCACAATGGTCGATATATTTCGTTTCGATAGCTCGATGGATAGGAGCGAGATATATCGAACAACCTTGATTTTCCACACCACCATAGAATAGACCGTAAATGTCGTAAATAGTATTTCTTGCGAGTACACTAAAATTCGGATAAGTTAAGTATCTTACCCCTAAAACATTTAATAAAAAGTGATATGAATCATGATTGCACAAGATGAAATAAAGTCGTTTCAATTCTAGTACGTCTGGATTACGTTCCGCGTACGTAATGGTTCCACTCGCTCATCTATTTAATAGGTAGGGATAACGGATAAAAAGAAATTACTTTGTAATATTCCACAGTCTTTATTGTTTCTTCAATCATACACCGACCGGTTTCCACTACAAAATCATTCTAATGGTGTTACTAACCAACGTAACACCTTTAGAATGACTTTGTAGTGGAAACCGATCGGTGTGTGATTGAAGAAACAATAAAGACTGTTGAATATTACAAAGTAATTTCTTTTTTCCAAGATGTCGAAATTCCATAAAGTTACGCCGTCTAAGATACTTTTAGTCCAACTCGTTCCATCCATCCCTTGTAAAAAGACGCAAACAAAGATGTACATACATAAAATTCAAGAAAGGAAGTGCCCGTAAATCGTCACTTATATCAAGTATTTGTGGATTGTGAAAAAGATTCTACTCTTCACGAAGCAACATAACAACGATAAAGGACCTCACTGTTAAGGTTAGCCCACCATTAGAATGCGTGCGGGTGGCATAACTTCACCGAAAATGCCCGTGAAGATACATGAATTTTAAATCCTCACATGCATTACTCGTGTATAGTACAATCCCCAATTTTTGCAATAAAAATTTGGTCGTAAAAACTCGTACTATACACGAGTATATACGGTATATATATATATATATATATATATATATATATATTCATTCTGTAAGCACTTTTCTTACAGAGGAGGATGCCAGAATTCGCATCCACCAGTCTCAGTACGCGATTCCTTGCATATTCTAAGACCAAAATATTCTTTGTAAAAATTTCGAAAGCCTCACTATTACCGAGAAAAATGTAATTAAAGTTTACGCGATTTGTAAATGCTGTACTGTGATGAGTCGGCTGTACGTTGGAAGTCCACTTCTACCGCGCGATTGCTCTCGGACAGTCTTGGCTAAGTGCTAAAGAATTGCTTAGGTACTTCGAAGTGCGCTATGAAGCTGAAATTTTTTCTACATGTAGAATTTGCCAAATAATGAAAACGGGAATATAGAAATTTGAAAATTTTTATTCGTTCGGCCGTAATAAATTCTCAAATGTTTAACATTTTGACTAATGTTTATGTACATTCTTAACATCCAGGAAGCTGAAATTTTAAACAGAGTTAGGAAATAATGTCCCGGTGGTAAATAACATTGAAAATTTTCGAACTATTTATTGCTGTGGCTGTTAAAAATTAATAAAATTTAAACAATGAAATTCATATAAATGCACTTCTAGAGGTGCTACATTGATGAAATTTCGCATAAATGTGAGGTATTTGTAACAAATGATAAAAACCTATAAATGTTTTATAATTATAAATTTTAGGGGTTGTTTTTTCCCCAATATTTTCAAAACAGGAAAACGTAATTCGGAGCCAAGATGCAACCTTAAGCGTTGAAAATTATTTTTCAGCTTTATTTTTCTTTATGGTGAGAGAAAATGCTTGCAGAATGCAAGCACAATTAACAAGTATATATATATATAGGTATTAATTATAATAAGAGCCATCATCTGTTTGTTTGTTAGTTGGTTGGTTGGTCACGCTATATTCCTTGGTTCGTCTCCGAGAGAGGCATTTCCATTTCCCATTACTTAACATGTAAAACGCACTTTTTCGACATGCAGGCTTTTATTCATTTGGAAATTAAAATTAGAAGAAATTAACAGATGACCTTCGGATTTGAACCATTTTGAAGAAAAATTTACAAAGTTTCTTATTCCGTTCGTCTTTTTTTGCCCACAGTTCGAAATATTCCATGTTAAACGTTTAATTTGCATATTTTGTGGAAATCTCGCCAATTTAACGTGATGTTGCTATGTCGACCACCATCATTGTTACTGTATTCATCCTTCGGGAATAAGCGTGCCTTGAGTGCTTCAATACGAGTGAATACGAGAGGGAGAGAGGAAGGAAGGGGAGAGATTGGCGTGTTTTGTGGAAAATAAGTATATTAACGTAAATATAAAAAATTTTAAGTATCAACAGTGTCATTTTAGAATAATTGGAAATAAAAAGCATTCTTAAATTAAATTCTTTGTAAACTATACGTGTTTACGAATTTATACTGATATTCCTCGAATTAATTTCGTAACAATGGCCGAAGCTTGGAAATGAATATAAATTAAAATTCAATTAAAATTAAAAGGACATTTAAAACTGTTAACAGGCAATTTTCGAAGAAACAACAGTGGATCTTTTAATGAACTGATTTGTTTTCATAAAAGGAATTTTGGTGCTTATTTAATACAGAGTAAGTTCTAAGGCTTAAAATCCATTTAAATCTAATAACAGTGGCTATTGTAGTTTAAAGAAAGAACTTTATTTATTCACTTTACAGAATGAATTAATTTTAGGCTAGCATTGCCTATTATAAAAGGAGTTACTCTGGAATTTACAGTATGTAAAGTGGAAGTTGTACTGAATTGACTCAAGTATATTTCAAAGCAAAAACCAATTTAATACTATTGAAAGTTGTTGTTTCGGAAACTGAGAAGTCCAGAGTGGTGAGCAGACACTAAACGATATTAAGGTACATTTTATTATAAAATCTATTTAAAGTATTATCAGAGGCAATTGATGATTGAACAAATTTTTTTGTTACAGGAATTCTGCTTATTTCATGAAATTGAAATGCTAATGCATTAATACATTAAAATCTGTTAAGAGTGGCTATTTTAGTTGAAAGAAATATATGTACATGGTACTTTTATTCACTTTTCAGAATGAATGAATTCTAGGTTAACATTGCATATTATAAAAGGATTTTCTTTGGAATAAGAAGTTTGTTAAGTGGTTATTTTAAATGAATTGAATCAAGTTCTCTTCAAAGTTTGAAATCCATTTAAAACTGGTGAAAGTGGTTGTTTCGGAAAATGAGAAGGCAAGAGTGCTGAGCAGACGATAAACGATATCGAGGTACATTATATTCCAAAATCTATTTAAAGTATTATCAGAGGCAACTGAAATTTGAACCAAATTTTTGGAACCGGAATTCTGCTTATTTAACGCAATTGAAATCCTAAAGTTATAATCAATTTAAAACTAATAACAATGGCTATTTTAGTAGAAAGAAAGGTACTATTTTATTCACAAGGAATTTCTGTTAATTAATTAAAACAGACTTATAATATAGAAATATTCGAAGGTTAAAAGTGCACAATTTTATTTTTGCGATTTTTACATGTTGCATTGACGAAAATTTAGATTCATTAAACCCGTTGAAATTCAACGGGCACTTATGCTAGTATACATATATTTGTTTGTGGCCAGGTTAGCGGTGCGAAGGGTCCCAGGTTGGAATCCCGATACTCTCCGCGATATATCTTTTTATTATTTTTATATATATATATATATTGCATCATTATATTGTTGTCAAAATAGTCAGAAATAGTTTCTAAAACTACCTCATAGCGTTTCATAGTCAAAATAATCAGTGTTTGTATAGAAGCACAGGTCCGAGCATCACTCGTGAGCATCATGGTATGATGATCATGGTTTACGTCTAGAACCGGCATTTCAACACAGTAGAACTGTCACATTCTAGCAATCACTTGTTTTGTATTGGTCCTTTCTATATTTTTTTGCAGACCAGTGGTCTTGGACCATGGTCTGCTCAAAATTTTCATGAACCAACGGTCGCGGACCAGTGGTCCGTGGATCCTGGTCCACAGCTAAAAACCGCCAACCAGACGCGGACCATGGTAGAGCTTATAAAAACAAAATGTTAAGAAAATGAAAATTTATTCATTACAATACATCATACTTAAGTAAAAATAATAGTAATTGCAAGAAGAGTATTAGTACATAGTATATACATATTTAAGCAGATTCTGCAGGTGACTATGGCATTACATCATTTGTCTCTGTTTTACATATATACTTGTCCAGTGATGTTTGTATAGTAGCTTTTTTCTTCTCATCATAAATAATTTTATAGCATGCAATTGCATCATTAACTGCTCTAGATACCTTCATGAACTGTTGGGTGTTTGGGTCCTGTGCCTCAAATCCAGTCAGTGCTTTCTTATCATGTGAAAACATTCTGCCATGTTTAGTTTCAAATCTTTTTGGTGGCTCAGCGTCCTGTTCTTCCTCTGAAATTTCGCCTTTCTTTCTCTGGTCTTCAAGCTCCATCAAATCTTCGTTGCACAATTCCTTTGCATCACATTGTAATAATTCATGAAAATCATTTGCTTCGACATTTAATTCTAACATCTTGCCCATTTCTACGAGTTCATCGAATACATCTTGCTCTTCAAATCCTCTGAATTCCTGAATAAACTGGGGGATGAGCTTTTTCCAAACAGCATTCATGGAAAATGAAGTAATTTCACGCCAGGCAGCATCGATGTTCATAACAGCTTTATAAATATCATATTCTTTCCAGAACTGCTTCAATGATATTCCATTCTTCCCTTCATTAGCTTTCACTGCTTGGCTGAACGTTCTCCGTAGATAATATTTTTTAAAAGTCTATATGATTCCTTGATCCATCGGTTGTAACAGAGAAGTTGTGTTTGGTGGCAAGTACATCACCTTGATGTTTTCATGATAGTCACACTGAGCAGCTGGGTGGCCTGGGGCATTGTCAACCAACAAAAATATCTTAAATGGTATGTTATTTTCCTCGCAATAGTTTTTGACCTCAGGCACAAAATCGTGGGAAAACCAGTCTTGAAAAATTAGTTGAGTCACCCATTCCTTTGGATTAGATTTCCATATAACAGGCAGTGAAACCTTTGCAATGTTTTTGAGGGCCTTAGGGTTTTCACTGTGGTAAACTAACAGTGGTTTTATTTTGCAGTCCCCAGCAACATTTCCTCCTACTAGGAGTGTCAGCCTGTCCTTTGATACCTTGAATCCTGGCATAGTTTTTTCTTTTTTCACGATATAAGAACGATCTGGCATTTTCTTCCAGTACAACCCAGTTTCATCCACATTAAAAATCTGTTATGGAAGGTAATCCACATTTTCGATGACTTCTGCCAAAATCTTAGGGAACTCTGTGGCTGCTATTGTGTCTGCAGTAGCAGCCTCACCAGTCACTTTGATACTGTGCAGTTTAGCACGAACCTTAAACCTATTAAACCATCCAGAACTTGCGTTGAATGTATCACCACTCTCACCATGCTTATCTTTTAGATCTTCAAAAAGACTAAAGACTTTTTCCTGCATGAGCCTAAGGCTTAATGGCATTCGTCGTTGGTATTGATCTTCAATCCAAACAGTCAGTAATTTTTCCGTTTCTTCTTTTAATATGACTCTTTTCTTCGTAATAATCGTAGACTGCATTGGCACAGAACTTTTTACATGTTCTTTAATTCGATCTTTATCCCTTATAATTGTTCTAATTGTCGACTCATTCATCTCATAAACACGTGCAATGTCAACAAACTTTTCACCTTTGTCATGTCTTTTAATAATTTCTACTTTGGTTTCCAAAGTTATAGTGTGCCTCTTCTTATTAACACTCCCAATATTGTCACCACTCTAACATTTCTCAGCCAAAATGAGGGCTTATACCAAGTTCATTTATCTAGTTTGTTTTAATGCAATTAAGAGATAACTTTCAGGCACTTAAAAGCACGTTCACAATAAAAAACAAATCTAACAAAAGCACTTCTGTCTGCTAAGTTTCCTGCAGTGTACAAATAATGCCATCTATCGAGCAGCTGTCCAACTAACTGTATACGCGCAGCAGTTCAACTACCCTAAGGATACATTCTGATCTGCGGATCCGTATAACTCGGATCCGTGTAAGTCGGGGACTTACTGTATAGGAGGATACAAAATTATGAGGCACTTCCAGATGTGCTAGAAACTTGAAATTTGGTAGGATTATAGGTTTTTGGTCACAACCAAAGGAAAACATCCAAAACTGTCGAAATTACTATTTTGAAGGGCTATTTTGGCCCATTTTTGGCCCATAAGAATACAGGTAAATCGGTGTAGAGGTTTATATATTTGCATTTTAAA
Source organism: Uropetala carovei (assembly GCA_036926305.1). Classification (NCBI taxonomy): domain Eukaryota; kingdom Metazoa; phylum Arthropoda; class Insecta; order Odonata; family Petaluridae; genus Uropetala; species Uropetala carovei. The sequence continues at coordinate 383,915 of JAXCHB010000099.1, read as the reverse complement.
ATTATTTCCCGTCAACATTCCAACTCAAGACTTAAACTGTCGGATAGCATATGAATTGTAGTTTCTTATTTTTGAAGACAGAATTCAAATCCGAGTAGAATTAGTATAATTTTATAGTTCTTATCGCAAAAAAGTGGTAATTTTTCTGGGTGGCAACAATAAGCTTCCTAGGCAATCAGCTTAATGCTTTCATATGGGTAAGATTTTAATGGGAATCAGAGGCATATATTTTAATGCCTTTAATGTTAAGCTACGACAAAGGAAGGAAATCCGATATTCATATAATCCCCATTTTTGGGGCTCTTTTGCCCCAGTATTGCTCCATACGAGAACAAAAATGATGAGGCAGCTCCATATGACCTACAGTCTTTAAATTTGGCACGATTATAAAAATATCATTGCAACCGAAGTTAAAATAAAATACTGCGAAAATTCAAAATTTTAAGGGCGGTTTTCCCCATTTATGGCCAATACCAGTGTCAAAATTATACGGCAATTTTTAATGAGATACAAACATGAAATTTGGCAGAATTATGGGTTTTTAGTAACAACAGAAGAAAGAAATCCAATATCGTAGAAATTCAAAATCTTAGAGACTGTTTTGCCACATAATTGCCCTATGCGACGAATCAAATTATAATGCATTTCTAAATCAGCTACAAAGTTGAAATTTGATACGGTTATCTGATTTTGTACGTAATCGTGTCGGAATATTTCTAGATTATAAAAATGCTAACATTTAAAAATGCTTGCAGAATGCAAGCACATATTACTAGTACACACACACACACACACACATATATATATATATATATATATATATATATATATATATATATATATATATATAAATATATATATATATAAATGCTAAGGAAGAGGAAAGGTAAGTAAGGATATTTAGGGCAACTAGGTGTTGAAGGAAACCCAGTGAACACTTACCGTAAGTAGAGCCGCTGGGGTGTTGGAGAGACACATTTGTAGAGGTTAGAGCTTTCGGGATGATCCCTTCGTCAGCACAAGAGAGACACAACTGATATGGCAGTGACACTGGGATGAAGGTGTGGGGGTGGAAGGGAAGGGAGCGTGGAATGGTCGGGGATTGGAGGATGTAGAAGGGGGAAGGGGGAGAGGGGAAAGAGAGGGTGGAAAGAAGGAAATATTAATGGATACTGAGGCCGGGAGGAGAGAAAGAGTTTAAGATTTGGATATGGGCCAGTTCCCATTGACGGAGTTGGGGGGCAGAAGCGTCATCCGGGAGGGCGCGGATGGCCCTCACCGTGAAACAAACATTAAAACTGAGATTGTGGTAATTCGCATGCACGGCCACGGGTAGCTGTCATTTAAGACTAACGCTGTTGTGATGGCTGTTCATGCGAATGTTGAGGGAATTCTGGTGAGTCCGACGTAAAAGGCGGGATATTGGGTGCAGGTTATACTGCGTTTCCAGAGATCGTACGGGTGAGGCGTGTCTACTGTTAGACTTGTAGGGTGAGGGGGAGAAAGTGTCAGCCAATAAGAGCTCTTAAATTTCCCACGCCTTTCAAAAATTCTTGACGAGCACTGTTGACACGATTGCTCTCAGAACTTCACTCGTCCACAGCTGCTGTTGAAATGGGCGAAATTCGAAATGTGGCAACATTGGGTCGTAGCCTAAGCGAAATAACCCGAATGCGGACGGAATACTGCGAATCTGACCCGTACGACTTCGGGAAACGCACTATAGTAGGTAGATGACGTTGCAGGTGGTACAGTTGGTAGGGGATCTTATGGGGTAGGTGATGTTGGTGGTGGGGTTTGAGAATGAGTTGGAGGGTGGGTTTATAGGACATGGTTGGCATCGTGGTCTGCGGCAGGGGTGGGACCCTGCATGGTGCAGAGGAGTGGGTGATGGGGCAAGGTTGGGAGGTCTGTGGAAGGAGAGGATTGGGGGTGTGGGGAAGGAGACCTGGTTGGGGGAGGAAGTGAGGATTGGGTGGGTTGCCTTTAGGATGCTTTTTGGGGTATCGTGGATGCCGGGATATAAGGTAGTGATTAGGGTGAGTTGGGGGTTGCGGGACGGTTGCAGTGTAGGTTAGGGGTGCTGGGTGCTAACGAAGGGAGCATCCCGAAAGCTCTAACCTCTAGAAATGTGTCTCTCCAACACCCCAGCGGCTCTACTTCTGGTAAGTGTTCACTGGGTTTCCTTCAACACTTGTTGCCCTAAATATACAGGGTGATTCACGAAGATATGGAATAACTTCAGGAGCTGATTTCTGAGGTCATTATGAACAAAAAAGTTCATATGAACATGTGTCCGATTCCGAATAATTAAAGAGTTATGGCTGTTTGAAAATTAGAAAAAGGCAAGGCAATATCCGGAACTCGGGAGACAATTGCCGACCAATACGCGATGCGTTCTCTGCTACAGTGTTTATTTGCTTGTTTATTTACTTATTTACAGTCTTTATTGTCAAATACGAACGCGCGTATTATTAAAGTAGGTTTTCAAAAACACCACCTTCGACTTCAATGTATTTCGCCGCTCGTGTGTGAATCGCGCTCGTTGCACACCGAAGTTCATCATGACTGTTTTTTATGCGAGCCACAGCATTCAATACGCGATTAAGTAATGCATCCCGTGTTTGCACTTTAGTATGGTACACAAGATCTTTCATCCACCCCCACACGCAGAAATCCAATGGGTTTAGGTCTGGGGACCTAGCTGGCCAATTTTGTGGACAATTGCAACCGATCCATCGCCTAGGGAACTGCTCACTGAGGTAAGTAACCACTGCAAGGAAACAATGAGGTGTTGCTCCGTCGTGTTGGAAGTACATTCGAAGTCTTGTAGCCAGGGGCACATCTTCTAACAGTTGCGGCAATTTGTTTTGCAAAAATTGTAAATAAATCTGTCCAGTAAGACAACCCTCAAAATTGAATGGAGCAATTACCTGATCACACAACATTCCACAACACACATTAATACTGAATCGATGTTGAAAGTTACTGTCCACAGTGGCACGGGGAGTAATTTCTGACCAAACATGGGAATTGTGTGTGTTGTTAACACCGTTGCGGGTGAATTAAGCTTCATCAGTGAATAAGATGTAACGATGCAGATGCCGATTCTCATTAAGCCAATTACAAAATTCCAGTCGTCGGGCAGGATCCCCAGGTTCGAGGTGTTGGACACGTTGCAAGTGGTACGGGTACATTCCTTCTTCATTCAATGTTCTCCATACTCTTGATTGCGAAACACCGAGACGTGTGGTTATCCTTCTTGTACTAGTACGAGGGCTACGCTGTACCGCCTCAAGGATGTTCTCTTGCTTAGCCACGTCTTGTTGAACCACACGCTCATATGGAGTGTTAACGCTTGGAAGTGAGCCGGTATCTTGCAAAGTTTGGAACACCCTGCTAATAACTTTTTGATTTGGAACTCTGCAGTTTGGAAAACGTCGCTGGTATTCAGCGACAGCAGCAACAGCATTTCCATCGAAAAATCCATGAACATACACCATATCGGCATATTCAGCACTTGTAAATGTAAAAGGCATCTTGAACGTAACACTAACACAGTAACAACTAACAATGCTAATGTCGATTTTTGCGTGCGCATGTTTCGACAGGCTACATTCGGACAGGGTCATGGTCGCGCAGGTGCATGAGTTATGAGTGAGATTCAGAGTGGTGCGATGCTGAAAATCTACGAGCAGCCATAACTCCGCAAATTCGTATTTGACAATACAGACTGTAAATAAGTAAATAAACAAGCAAATAAACAATGTAGCAGAGAACGCATCGCGTATTGGTCGGCAATTGTCTCCCGAGTTCCGGATATTGCCTTGCCTTTTTCTAATTTTCAAACAGCCATAACTCTTTAATTATTCGGAATCGGACATATGTTCATATGAACTTTTTTGTTCATAATGACCTCAGAAATCAGCCCCTGAAGTGCTGATGAAGGGATCATCCCGAAAGCTCTAACCTCTACAAATGTGTCTCTCCAACACCCCAGCGGCTCTACTTCCGGTAAGTGTTCACTGGGTTTCCTTCAACACCTAGTTGCCCAAAATATCCTTACTTACCTTTCCTCTTCCTTAGTATACACATGCACGCACGCACACATATATATACATATGTATATGTATGTGTGTGTGTGTGTGTATATATATATATATATACAGTAAAACTCGTTTATAACGATCACGCCTAAAACGAAATCTCGGCTATAAGGAAGAAATGTCTCGGTCCCTTGAACTTCTCCATAAGGGCATTGGTTAAATTTCTCGGATATAACGAACACGCATTTTACGAATTCTCGGCTGTAACGAACAAATGTTTGGTCCCGTGGCAAAAAATGCCCTATATATAACGAATTTTGGCGAGCAGAGCGATAAGTAATGATTAGTTTCCGCCCGTTTACCGCGCACTTGTTCGTAGAGGTCCCCTTCCTCCATCTACCCCTTCCATACGAATTTCCACGCTCCCTTTGTTTTGAAATTGATATTAAAAATGTGAAATGTTTATGTAAATTAATGACCATAATAATAATAAATTGACCATTTAAAAAATCGTATGTAATAGCAGTCGAACATTTTACATGCCGCGAAATTGATAAGCATCTCTTTGCATATGTAAGTACGGCATTGAAGTCGACTCACTGCAAATACAGTAAAAGCTGTGTCATTCGGCTATCTTGGGGATTGTGGAAAGCCGATTAGGAGAAATATCCGGTTAGGTGAGCGTTTTTCGATTTTGACATCGCAAATTTAGCAATAACCAAACAAAATTAGGCTTAGGTTCACTATCGTACTCCCCAAACATAACTACACGGGGTTTGCATTTTCCATTTTAATTCTTCCACACCTAGTTAGATATAGACACTATTTACCCATTCTTATTTAACACGTTGCTACGCTTACATGCAAAACAAAAAGACTATTGAAAAGTTTAGGGCGTCCGGGAAGTTTGGGGATTACGGCAGTGAACCTGTTCCCAAAATTGAATTTCTTGGATTATATCTTTCTTATTTATCTTTCTTATTTATCTTTCTTATTTATCTTTATTTACTCTATTAGAAAAGGACGAAATTCTTTAATTCTTCTGAACATTTCTGTGAAAACCAGTCATATAATATTTTATCCAGTTCCTCAATTTTTGGCTTATGAAGCGTATGATGTTTATTAATTGATTTACTCGTCTCAGAAGATGACACGAATTTCATTAATTTAGCCTTATGAGCCTTGATGTCGTAGAGCGTGGAAGATCCGATGTTGAATTCTTTTGCTATGGCTGCTCTATTTTTTCCTTTTTCAATTCGTTTGATCAGCTCCAGCTTTTGTGTTAGCGTTAAACCAACCTCTTCTTTCCTGTTCCTTGCTTTTAGGTATTTATTTTTATGCCATATTCAATGGATGGGTAATTTTTTAAATAATAAAAAGTGATAAAACTGGAAATTGTAGAAGTACACCAAAACATTTAGACAATGCAAATGGCTTACGTAACCAAAAACGCCATGCTTACTCGGCAGCCACCGAAGTATACGGAGTAAATACGTAATATATACATCTTATATTTTAAGAAATTTTAAAGTGGAAGTTATGGTATTACACTTATACTATTCACACAAAAATTCATAAAAAAAGAAAAAGAAATACAAAATGAATTGTATTTGTGTAATTGCCGGTATCTAAGGCTGGCTGGTTCTAAATAGCTGGATAGCACATCTTTTACTGTATGTGTATACGTTTTATATGGGATGTATAGGCCAAAAACCATGTTTCTCGTATATAACGTAGTCACGTTTATAACGAAGCAATGAGTCGGTCCCCTCAAATTCGTAATAAACGAGTTTTACTGTATATATATATATAAATACTTAAGGAAAAGGAAAGGTAATAATAAGGGTAGCAACAAGGTGTTGGAGGAAGCCCAGTGGACACTTACCTAGAATGAAGAGCCGCTGGGGGTGCTAAGGACACACGAAAAACACAATATATATATATATATATATATATATATATATATATATATATATATATATACACATATATATACACATATATATATATAGGAGGATACAAAATTAAGAGGCACTTCCAGATGTGCTAGAAACTTGAAATTTGGTAGGATTATAGGTTTTTGGTCCTACCAATAGCACATCTGGAAGTGCCTCATAATTTTGTATCCTCCTATATACATCTATAATATATAGATCCTTCTTACACATGATATATATATATATAATATACTAGTTAATGTGTGCTTGCATTCTGCAAGCATTTTTAAAATCTAGAAATATTCCGACACGATTACGTACAAAATCATATAACCGTATCAAATTTCAACTTTGTAGCTGATTTAGAAGTGCATTATAATTTGATTCGTCGCATAGGGCAATTATGTGGCAAAACAGTCTCTAAGATTTTAAATCATTACCCATCACCAAACAAATATTCCTTGACTTTTGGATTGGTGGTCGTTCTCTTAGAGCAGTATGCTTGGTGATAAAAGATTTGATTAAGCCACTAATCTTTGGAACGGATTTGTTGGATGAATATCATGCGGTGATCGATTTTAAGAATAAATGGATCACTTTAACGCTTGACAGCGGTAATACCTTATGGTCACGGAAACTGGAATATGTGACATGGAGGAGTCCGCACATTTTTGTGATGTTAAAAGGGACAGACTTGAAAAATTACTTAAGGAATATCGGTCACTGTTTTCCCACCATCCGGGACTCGTTAAAAACTTCATGCACTGCATCCGTCTGAGTGACGCGACACCATTTAATCAACCGACATACCCTATCCCATCTGCTTACAAAGAGGAGGTTGCACAGCAGATACCGCAAATGCTTATGGAGGGAGTTATTAAGAAATGCCCTAGCCCATATGTAAACCCATTGGTGGTGGTCAGAAAAAAGGAGGGGAAGGTTCGGTTACGTCTGGATGCGAGAAAGTTAAACGCGGTCACCGTCCTGGAGACAGACATTCCTCCTCAAATTGAGGAATTATTGATTAAATTCAATGGGAAAAGGTGGTTTACTAGTATGGACCTTACTGCTTCCTATTGGTAGATTCACTTACATGAAGACCAAAAGTATATGGCCTTCAGATATGAGCCTTGTTCGTTCGTATTTTGTCGTATTCTGTTTGGCCTTAAAAACAGTGGCGCTGCACTAATTAGGTGTCTAGATGAAATCCTTGGTACGGAAGTTTCAGACTTCGTAACGGTGCATGTTGACGATGTGGTAGTTTCTTCAGAAAACTGAACATGTGGAACATTTATGAATCGTTGGATAAATTTCTTAAAGCTAATTTAACCATTAACTAAATCAAATTTCTGTAAATCAGAAATTCCCTTTTTAGGTCACATTGTAAACGCTGATGGGGTAAGACCTGATCCTAAAAAGATAGAAACAATTCAATTGTTAGAACCCCCGAAGAATATTAAACAATTAAGAAGTTTTTTGAGGTATGCAATTATTACTCAAGATTCACAAAAAATTATGCATGCGTTATGCAACCGTTACTTGTATTATTAAAAAAGGGTGAGAAATGGAGGTGGTCCCAGGAAATGCAATCTACTTTCGAAGAAACTAAACATTTATTCTTGCAATCTGTTACACTGAAGTATCCCAATTTTAATAAACCGTTTATTTTACAAACTGATAGTTGTGAATACGGTCTAGGGGCCGTCCTCTGTCAAAAGGATGACTCAGGTGATGATCATGTAACATATTTCATTAGTAGAACCTTAAAGGGGGCTGAATTAATATATGCAACTACTGAAAAGGAGACGTTGGCTGTAGTTTGGGCACTAAAGAAATTTAGAAAGTTCTTGTTAGGTCGTAAATTTGTAATCAGGACGGATCATGTCTTTAACTTTTCTAATGAAATGTCGTTTAAATAACCAACGATTGGTTCGTTGGGCGCTATTTTTGCAAGAATTCGATTTTGCAATCGAATACTGTCCAGGAAAATTAAATATAGTAGTGGATTGGCTTAGTCGCCATCCGAGGGAAGACACCTCAATAGTAGGTCCATCACCGCCAGCATATGAAATGCTGTTGTTTGATGTTGAGGCGAGTGAATCTCCTATTGAGGATTTGAAAAATTTGACAGTGATATACAAAACAGATTTCTCCGTATGCCATAAAAAGGTTGGGAAAAGAGAAGAAGATCATTTCGGCCAAAAGCATATTACTTTCTCCATACGTAGTACATATAGGGAAATTATTGTGATCACAAACAAAATTGACTTCGAGATTTCAACGGAAATACACGTTTTGAGGTCCCTAGAACACGTTTAGACTTTTTTCGGAATGATGTCTGTGTGTGTGTGTGGATGGATGGATGTGATTGTGGGCACTCTTAACTCAAAAAGTACTTGTCATATTAATACCAAATTTCATATGGAACACTTTAGCATGAGCATAAAGAACTGATTAGTTTTTGGACAATTACGGTTAACGGAAGTCGAGGTTAATTGAAAACCGATTCGGTTTTTGCGATATTTCTCCGTTAAAATATCAATATTGTATGTACAATTCTATACAAATGTTATAGAGAATGTAATTTCCTACAACTTTTATTTGAAATTATTTTCCATAGCAGTTATTGTTTAGGAATTATTTATAAATAATCGGTTTTTTCGGTTTCTGTCAAATATCTCCTTAAAAACGGTTATTGTTAATCTTTGTGAGGACCAAAGTTGTAGAGAATAATATTTCTTCCAATTTTTCTTTGAAACAAATTTTTGTAGAACCATCCATTTAGTAGATAATTAACCTTTAAGAACACGGATGGCGTGAAGTTTCATGAACACACGGGCGGCGTACTCAGTATGCCAGAACATTTTTCAATATATTCACCAACTTGTTCAAGACATTTCTTATTTAAATGTAATATGCAGAAATGAGTGTTATAATAAGCACAAAATTCAAAGAAATCAATTTATTTGGTGATAAACAAACAAAAAAAGCACAAAAATGAATTTATAAAGTCAACTTACAGAACCTGAACATAAAACCATTGTAAACCATTAAAAATTGTAACACAATTTAAAATTCAATCGCTCTGACTGAGAATATCATCTATAGAATCATTATTACAGCTGTCACAGACGTATTTGACCAATTTTAGATGCTTTTTACATGTAAATTGGGAGCACTGCGTACAAAGTCATAGTCGTGTAATTATTTTTTTTTCTGCTTCACAAATAGCAGCATCCTTTCTTTTTTGGCGGTTCTTCTTCTTCTTGGGGAATGGTTTCTTCTCCTCTTGTGTTTATAGGTAATGACGGGATCAATCTTCTTTGCTCTAAATGAGGTTTCATTAGAGCTAATGCAAAATTTTTCAAAAAATAGCGTCTGTACTTGGGAGCTGAATTGGGTACTGACGTTTGTAACAAAATTTGACCATTTATTCCTGCAATATTGAGAAATGCATAAAAAATTGTCATGGACCATCTTGAGGTTCTCCTTGTTACAGTATAAGTACTTCATAATTTATCCACAATGTCGACCCTACCTTTATTTTTATTAGTCTAAAATGACGTGAGGTTTGCCTGTATCTTGGTCGACACTTGTGTCATCATGCATAATGCTCAACAGTACTACACCTCTATTTTTTTTTTGGGACATACGATACCAAACATATTTCTTTTTGGAATCCGAAAAGTGTTGAGCCAGGTTCTCTTGCTTTTGAAGGCAGAAATTCGTGAGGGATTTCCTTTTTATTTGCCCTCATCGTCCCCACTAGGATGATTTTGTTGGCCCACAAGGACTTTGCCAATGGATAACACGTGTACCAGTTATCGGTAGTCAAGTTTTGGCCTGATCCTTTCAAATGACTGACAAGTCTATTGACAATATCACCTGGCGTGTTCGACACACGATATGGGCCTTCCGGCTGCACTCCACAGTATATATCTAAATTGTTGGTATAAAATGTCCTGGCATACACAAGTGCAAATATTTTTATACCATACTTTGCTGGTTTATTTGGTATGTATTGAATAAATGAGCACCTTCCTTCATCGATTGTGATTTGTTCACCAGGTGAATAAGACACTCCGCAATTTATAATGAAGGGATCTAAAAATTCTCTAATTGGGGCTAATTTGTCCATTTTTCTTCTGTCACCCCTCGTATTTTTATCGTCAAACCATATTGATCTGAGGAGAAACAAAAATCTATTTATTCCCATAACAGCCCGAAGAATTTCAATTCCAGTTCCATCATCAGTCCACAATTCACGAGAATTTATCTTGCTAGCTTTTTTCACCCCTTTAGGTATAGTATACCTAATGCAGCCATGATTTCCGCTCTCCAAGTATCTTTCACATCTCGTTTACGATTTTGTTCTTCGGTTCCTGAAGCTCATGCTTTTGCAATGTTCATATTTGTGTAATGAACGATTAGATCAAACATGTCACTGTTTATAATCTTAGAAAATGCAGACAATTCATCTGTGGTATCATTACTATTTTGGAGAAGTGGAAGAATCTTTTTAGAATATTTTCTTCGGAGTTCTGGAAAACTTGCTCCTAATAGGTGTTTTTTTTCCACTTATGTATTCACCTTTTTACTTTCTCCATACGTAGTAATGGGAAAGTATTGTGATCATGAAAAAAATTGACTTCGAGATTTCAATGGAAATACACCTTTTGAGATCTCTAGAACACGTTTAGACAATTTTCAGAATGATGTCTGTGTATGTGATTGTGGGCGCTCTAACTCAAAAAGTACTTGTCATATTAATACCAAATTTTATATGAAACACTTTAGCATGAGCACAAAGAACTGATTAGTTTTTGGACAATAACGGTTAACCGGAAGTCAAGGTTTATTCGAAACCCAATTCGGTTTTTGCGATATTTCTCCATTAAAACATCATTATTGTATATACAAATCTATACAAGTGTTATAGAGAATGTAATTTCCTACAACTTTCATTTGAAACAATTTTCCATAGCAGGTATTGTTTAAGAATTATTTTAAATAATCGGTTTTTTCGGTTTCCATCAAATATCTCCTTAAAAACATCGTAATTGGTCATCTTCGTGAGGACCAAAGTTTAGAGAATAATATTTCTTCCAAGTTTTCTTTGAAACAAATTTTCGTTGAACCATCCATTTCGGAGATATTTAACTTTTTCTTAATTTGCAGTATACAGCAGCACCACCATTTAGCGTTGGATTATGTAAACATATTCAAAATATACCTAATTTATGGCAATAAGGATGACTGTATTCTTTTACGATACAAAATAATAATTTTGCCTTATAATGCTATTCATAATAATTTAAATAACTATACCCCAAATATGGAGAAAGTCATGTGTTGGCCACATCAGATTTTTGTATATATTATTTTAGTGAAAAACTCGTCATCACTTTCATCAGAACTCGATTCTGAGACCTCTTTATCTACATTCCTCGTTTAGTTCTGGTATTTCTTCAATTTCGGATTCAGAGTCGTGATCGGTTTGAGTAATGATCTCCTGTTCACTGTCGTCTGTTGTATCACTTCCTTGGTAACTATTATCCTCTTCTGATAACCCTTGCAGGACTGAGTGAACAATGTCATCATATCTTGATGCCCTAGAAATAAATAAATAACGATTTTGAATTTTCACATCTTACATCACTTGATAAGGACTAATGAGCATCAAAAGAAGTAAATACAGGCAAGAGAAAGATAATGTTATTAAGATTTTAAATACTTACATTAAAACATGGGCGGCATATAACGTATGCCAAAGCTGACTTCTACTGAAAATAAAAGAAATAAAGAGCGTCAGAACGGCACCCACCAGGGACAAGCACTGGTATGATACTGAGAATGAACTGGAGATAGGGTAAACAAGAGAAAAAGGTGGAGTCTCTGACTGTCTTGTGAATTAGATATCATATTTAAACCAGTGGCGCAAACAATCCACCGTCCGTGTTCTTAAAGGTTAATTTATTCATAAATTTCCAGTATACAGCGCCGTCACCATGTAGCGGTGAATTCTGTAAACATTGTCAAAATATACCTAATTTATGGCAATAAGGATGACTGTATTCTTTTACGATATGAAATAATAATTTTGCCTTATAATGCTATTCATTATAATTTAAATATCTATACCCCAAACATGGAGAAAGTCATGTGTTGGCCACATCAGATTTTCTATTGTCGTCACTGATGCTGACGGCTGCATTGTTATCGAAATGCGATTCTAGTTTCCCTTTAATAGTTTAACACAACAATAAATATCTACATAGAAAAAATACATTAAGTGGAATTCTCTCTTCAAATGTTCGCCGATAACACGCAAATGCTACAAAAGTAAACTCATCCATTACATCCCCCAGTTTGTGCCCGTATCGTATTACTAACATTTTAAATAAGTGAACATCCGTCCATTTTCAAATGCAAATAACATGGATAGAATATACTTATAACGATATTATATTTTTCTTGCTGCTCGTTTTTACTTTTTCCATACATAGTATGGGGAAAGTGTTGCGATAACGAAAAAAAATCGACTTCGAGATTTCAACGGAAATACACGTTTTGAGGTCCCTAGAACATGTTTAGATTATTTTCGGAATGATGTCTATGTGTGCGTGTGTGTGTATATGGATGGATGTATGTGATTGTGGGCGCTCTAACTCAAAAAGTCCTTGTTATATTAATACCAAATTTCATATATAACACTTTAGCATGAGCACAAAGAACTGATTAGCTTTTGGACAATACCAGTTAACCGGAAGTCGAGGTTTATTCAAAACCCGATTCGGTTTTGTGATATTTCTCCAATAATACGTCACTGTTGTATACATTGACCATTACAAAAAATGTAAAAAATATAATTTCCTACATCTTTTATTTCAAACAATGTTCCCTAGCAGTTATTGTATAGGAATTACTAGTAGGACTGCCCTGGATCTCCGATCCTCAACGCGATTTAAATAAACTAAAGGTTTAGTGAAATAATTTTTATTGAATAACTAATAAAATAAATGAAATACAAATAATCTAAACAGATTGGCCCTAGGTTAGATCTTCATTGTTTCCTATTCATTTGACGTGTTTCCCTATATCTTTGTCTTTCTTGTACTCTCCGCTACTCATCTACACGGGCAATCCTATGAGCTTCCGCATCTCTTTCTCTCTCTTTCCTACAATACTCTTCCTTTGATCTCTGGCTCCTCTTCCTTACTCTGGCAGCTGTAGCTGAGCTAATAGCTCTCCTTTTTTAAATTTTCTGCGATTTTACAACAATATATTAGAGCAATTACGTGATCACAATGTCACAGAGTTACTCAATCCTAGTTTAATGTCGTGGTATATTCAAAGGGGAAAAATTTTTAAATCTACCTTACATTAGTTCCAATGATTATCGTTGCATCCTTATAGACGAACTCACAAACAGTTGCTTTCCTTCAAGTGCTAACTTCTTACAGGACCTACTATAAAGGCGACGTCAATGCAACCATTTATTTAGATTAACAATGAAGAGAAGATAACCATATAATGCGTTTACAAAATAACGTGCATCCCTATTCTCATCTAATTTTTAATTTATGCATGAGCCTATTTGCGTTAATGAGGATTACAGATGTGTAATATGATGGTTCTACTTACAAAAAGGTAAGATTCCAGCATTCAAACGATGAAACAAAATAAAAAACAAATTAATTGCACAATTTAAAATAAAACAATGCGCTGGGAGCTTGTTTGTTATACAATTGTTATTGACCGTTACTGAAACAGCTAGAAATGCATCCCATACGCAGCCAACAGAATAATTATCCATAAATATTTATGTTGCTATGCTTCATTATGTTTGATGCTCAAACAACAGTTCAAAGCAAATAGCCTTTTTCTTTCATCTATTTGAAGGTTTAATTGGCATTAAATGAATCGGAAGCAACAATGAGAGTCTCCTTGGCAATGCCCGGAATGAGTACGAAAAATCCTAAATATTTCGAAAAAAGAATGCGTATTTCTGAAAACTTCGACCGTGTAATGTGTAAAAATCGAAATAATAAGATAGTATAGAGTTTTAGCCGTCGAATAAAGCAAAAAAGAAGAAAATCTGTATATATTTCCTTATTTTAATGAACGAAGGAAAAAAACCTTGCACTCCGAAAAATCGAAAATCCTGTGTCAACTTATGGGAAAATATAATTGTGTCCTAGATTCGAACCTGGGACACTTTAGAAAACGAAAATATTTTTCCAGGGACTTCATAGCCAGTAGAAACAAAACGCCGTTTACCGCATATCTTTACGACGAACCGTTCTCGAGAAATACGCCGATAAAAATTGTACACAAATGTCTATAGACGTCAACGTAAAATTAAAATATAATTAGATTTATAAATAATCGGTTTTTTTGGTTTCCGTCAAATATCCCCTTAAAAAAGTCGTTATTTGTAATCTTCGTAAGGACCAAGCTTGTAGAGAATAATATTTCTTCCAAGTTTTGTTTGAAACAAATTTTCGTAGAACCATCCATTTCGAGGATATTTAACTTATTCGTAAATTTCCAGTATACAGCGCCACCACCATGTAGCGGTGAATTCTGTCAACATATTCAAAATATAGTTTACTGCAATAAGGACGACTGTATTCTTTTATGATATGAAATAATAATTTTGCCTTAAAATGCTATTCATAATAATTTAAATATCTATAACGCAAATACGGAGAAAGTGGTGTGTTGGCCAAATCAGATTTTGTTGAAGAAATAAACAAGTGGTAGTAGCTACATAGCTGGTTGTTTCTATCTTATCCTCCTATGAATTCCTTATATATCCTTTCAATCTTATGACAACACACTTCCACCTTCAACCTATCCTTTCTGCATGGAAAGCATTAACTCTACATTGAGATCCTCACCAATGTTTAATTTTGGTTGCCGTTGTAAAATATAAAAATCTGATGCGGTCAACAAATGACTTTCTCCATATTTGGGATATAGTTATTTAAACTATGATGAATAGCATTATAAGGCAAAATTATTATTTCGTATCGTAAAAGAATACAGTCGTTCTTATTGCTGTAAATGCCAACAAATGACTTTCTCTATATTTGGGATATAGTTATTTAAACTATGATGAATAGCATTATAAGGCAAAATTATTATTTTGTATCGTAAAAGAATACAGTCGTTCTTATTGCCGTAAATTAGGTATATTTTGAATATGTTTACAGAATTCACCACTACATGGTGGTGGCGCTGTATACTGGAAATTACCAATAAGTTTAATATCTCTGAAATGGATGGTTCTATAAAAATTTGTTTCAAAGAAAACTTGGAAGAAATATTATTCTCTACAACTTAGGTCCTCACGAAGATTACCAATAACGACGTTTTTAAGGAGATATTTGATGGAAACCGAAAAAACCGATTATTTAAAATAATTCCTAAACAATACCTGCTATGGAAAATTGTTTCAAATGAAAGTTGTAGGAAATTACATTCTCTATAACACTTGTATAGATTTGTATATACAATAATGATGTTTTAATGGAGAAATATCGCAAAAACCGAATTGGGTTTCGAATAAACCTTGGCTTCCGGTTAACCGTTATTGTCCAAAAACTAATCAGTTCTTTGTGCTCATGCTAAAGTGTTTCATATAAAATTTGGTATTAATATGACAAGTACTTTTTGAGTTAGAGCGCCCACAATCACATACGCACACACACACAGACATCATTCCGAAAATTGTCTAAACGTGTTCTAGAGATCTCAAAAGGTGTATTTCCATTGAAATCTCGAAGTCAATTTTTTTCGTGATCACAATACTTTCCCATTACTACGTATGGAGAAAGTAAAAATGAAGAAAACCGCTCTGCAGTTTCCTATTTAGATGAACGAAGGAAGAAAATCTTGCACTGTAAAAAATCAAAAATAACTTGTAAACTCCCTCCCCATCCCTTCCACCCTCTCCTTCCTTTCTCCCCCTCCCACCCTCTCTCCCTCCCCCTCTCTCCCTCCCGCTCGCTCCCTCCCCCTCACTCCCTCTCTCTCCATCTTAAATGTAAGAAGGGACTATATAGTCTCAATAAAGTCATTTGTCTGTCTGTCTGCCATCCCTCCCTCCATCTCTCTCCGTCTCTTTCCCTCCCTCTGTACTTCGGAAAATAATAATCATGGCTTCAATCTCAATGGAAATGGCATTACACTATCATGTTAAATTCCTAACAATTTGGTTATCATGGCAAGAAATATTAATGTTAAAAAAATCTTAAATGTTGTGGTATAAACCTTAATTTTGGACAAATTCGGCTCGTTTTTGAAATTTGAAGATAGGAATATGAAAATTAATTTTTTCTCTGTTTCTGGGTTCAAGTCCTGTCTTTGTACCGTGATTTTTAATTATTTTAAAGTGCAAATTAAAAATATTCTACACTCATCCCTGCGTTTCTGTTGCAGGCAAAATACGTGACGTTGGATGATTAAATCGGTTGCTATTTCAAGACAAAGTGACTGGGAGAAACGAAACTTTGACCATTCACTAAGTTAGGATGTAAGGAAGTAATTTACCAAATATGGTTGTTCTAGCTTTTATTGTTTAGGAGGAGTTCCATGAACAAACCAACAATCACACCCTTCCAAATATATGAAATTAGTACTTGCTTGTTGTCTGACTCTTACCAACTGGTCTAGTGGTCTATTTGTAACATCATTTTGTCATAATATGATTGAAAATAATTTCTTTGTCCTAAGAGTATCCATGAAAATATAATAAAAATTTGGAATGCCCTACTTCAATGGTTCTCAAACTGTGAGGCATGACTCCCTTGGTACCCACAAGCCTGATTGGGAGGCTCGAAAATTTTGTAAATTTTACCATAAAAATTATTTAATCCAGACTAGTAGGGCAGCCCCGGATCTCCAATACTCAACGCGATTTAAATAAACTGAAGGTTTAGTGAAATAATTTTTATTGAATAATTAATGAAATGAAATGCAAATAATCTAAACAGATTGGCCCTAGGTTAGATCTTCGTTGTTCCCTATTCATTTGACGTGTTTCCCTATTTCTTTGTCTTTCTTGTACTCTCCGCTCCTCATCTACACGGGCAATCCTATGAGCTTCCGCATCTCTTTCTCTCTCTTTCCTACAATACTCTTCCTTTGATCTCTGGCTCCTCTGCCTTTCTCTGGCATCTGTAGCTGGGCTAATAGATCTACCTTACCTTAGTTCCAATGATTATCGTTGCACCCTTATAGACGAACTCACAAACAATTGCTTTACTTCAAGTGTCTCTCAACGACTGCTTTTAATTCTTACAGGACCTACTATAAAGGCGACGTCAATGCAACTGTTTATTTAGATTATCAATGAAGAGAAGATAACCATATAATATGTTTACAAAGTAACGTGCGTCCCTATTCTCATCTAATTTTTAATTGATGCATGAGCCTATTTGCGTTAATAAGGATTACAGACATATAATATGATGGTTCTACTTACAAAAAAGGTAAGATTCCAGCATTAAAACAATGAAACAAAACAAAATAAATTAATTGCACAATCTTATAAGTATTTTAAAGTGTATGTGTGGCAGATCCAGGGGGGGGGGGGGGGGGGGGGGGGCATTGGGGAACATGTCCCCCCCTGTCGTCAGACCTGCAAATATTTAATTGAAAATTTATTAAATTATATATTAGCATTAATTCATAGCATTCATTCCCATTGCCCAACCACATAGTATAAATGTTATTTTGACTTCTGTATGGGTAACAAAAGAGTAATTGAGCTTAACCCTTTCTGTACTGACTTTTAAATTATGGTTATCCCCAGGGTCTATCATAGTTGGGGCCAGGAGGGCCATTTGGCCCGGGCCTCACATTCACAGAGGGCCTCAAATTTAGACTTTTGACGTTTTCTCCAAATGAGGTTATACATACAGACACAGAGATACATTGATAGGATTGCAAGACGAAGACGTTCATCATACAACTTAAAACTTGTGTCCCATTACCGGGCCACACCGCCTGTAGTGCACTATGTATTAACATAAACAGCGGCAAGCAGTACATTTCCTACTGGCTTAGCGCTTGGCAACACTGGCAACAGCGTTGTCAGGGAGCAAAGGAGCTATCACGGGAGTCTAGTTGTTGTCACAACTGTAACTACGCTACGAGTCAGTCCGACTTGCATCTTGTTTGTTCTTCATTAGTGGATAGGCACTGCAAATTTCATCACCCATTGAAATGTTGTGATAGTTTGTAATTTTTGGGCAGGGCTGCGTTGTGTTCTTAACTCCGAAATGTCAAATATTTTTCAATAATTGTTGATGCTATACCAGACTGTTCTAACAAAGAACAAACCACTATTGTAATTCGGTATAAATATTGTCGACAACAGCTCAACAATTTCAATCGAAGAAAGGTTTTTGTGTTTTGATAATTTCACTAAAAAAATTGGAAGGGAAATTGCTGCTCGAGTTTTAACATTTCTAGAGGAGTTTGGGTTAGATTTTCAACTCTGCATTGGTCAAGCCTACAATAATGGATCTAACATGGCTGCCAAGTATAACAGCGTACAATCAGTTCTCCTTGAGCATAACTCAAAATGCATTTTCTCCAGCTGTGGAAACCACATATAAAACCTTGTAGGTGTTGACTGTGCCGAATCGTGCAAAAAGGCAATCACTTACTTTGGAACTATATAGCAAATGTATAACTTATTCAATAGCAGTCCACAAAGGTGAGAAATATTGAAGCAACATCTTCCAGTTTCACTGCATTGGATGTCAAAAACTAGGTGTTCTGCGCAGATTGATGGTGTACAACCAGTTGCATATCATTTGGATGAAGTAAGAATGGCCTTAAGTGAACTTGAATCTCTCAATCTCACACTGCACAGGCTTGAACTGAACTTAATTCTAACCAGAAATACATGTCCAAATTTGAAAATGTGTTTAATGTAGTGCTGGCAAATGAAAAAAAATCGATTCGTTGCGTTTTTCGTTACGGCCAAAATAGCAATTTCATTTTTCGTTATGTTTTTCGTTACGATAAAATCTACATTTCATTTTTCGTTACATTTAACGTTATAATGAAATAATTGCTTATGAGTACTTTTTATTTGATATTTATACTTCGTAAGTTTAAGTTTTTCATTAAGAATTATAGTTAAAAAATTTTTCTAAACATATGTTGCAGATAAGGAACATTTTTAAGCTTTCTAAGGAGTCGCAACAGATTTCGTTATTTTTTTCATCATGCATACAAATTAGGATTTTTATATCCAACATTTAATAATCAAGGTTAATTGCCTTAACCCGCATTAAGTACAAAAATAATGTAATAATTATAATCAAATACTGCAATGCTCATGTCACATCACAGAATTTTTTATAAGTAACTCGGAAAGTACACTGGCTGTACCAATTCTAATTCTTGAAACAGACCTAAAATTCGACCAAAACAAAGAAAATTGTCGAAATTTCAAGTTTTCCTCTCTGGGGTTTATTTTTGATAGCTTTCTTCCTTCTCTTATACCCTATAAGAAATACATTAAATCAACCATGGGTTTACAATATTGCATTTAATAACATTTTAGATATTAACAAAAGGATTGTTTTATTAAGTATATATACGAAAGAAGAGAAAGAGAAATGTGCATAGTTTGATAAAGTTTTAATCCACTGTTAATAACCATGAATATAGGTAATTTTTCAGGTAAAACAGAAAAATATGGAACCTTTACCCAACGTGAGCAGGGCCGGTTTCAGGCGTAAGCGACGTAGGCGGTCGCTTACAGGCGCCACTTCAGAGGGGCAGCAAAATCAATTTTTCGGATTTTGACATTTTCATTTTTTCCAAAGGTGTATTGCACAGAACTTCAAAACAACGCGAAAAACTATATTTTATGCCATGATAAGTCATTTACATTCAGGGTTGGTTCAAGGTGTAAGAGACGTAAACCTATCATTTACAGGTGTCACTTAAGAAGGACAGCAAGACGAATGTTTTAAAGTTTTACATTGTCTAAAAAACACGCTGATGCACTGTGAACTTTACTTAACCTCTTCAGAGGAATAAAAGGGGGGTTTTAAAGGGGGGGTTTAAAAGGGCGGGGGTTTATAAAGGGAGGTTTAAAAAGGGAGGTTTAAAAAGGGGGTTTCAAAGGGGGATTTCAGAAGGGAGGGTTTAAAAAGGGGGTTTCAAAATGGAGGGTTTCAAAAGGGGGTCTCAAAAGGGGGGTTTCAAAAGGGAGGTTTCAAAAGGGGGGGTACCAAAAGGGGGGTTTAAAAGTGGGTGTTTCAAAAGGGGGGGTTTCAAAGGGAGGGTTTCAAAAGGGGGGTTTCAAAGGGGGGTTTAAAAGGGAGGGTTTCAAATGGGGGGGTTTCAGGTTTCAAAAGGAGGGTTTCAAAGGGGGGTTTGAAAGGGGGGATTTCGAATGGGGGGTTTAAAAGGAGGGTTTCAAAGGGAGGGCTTAAAATGGAGGTTTCAAAGGGGGGTTTCAAAGGGGGTTTTAAAGGGGGGTTTCAAAGGGGGGTTTCAAAAGGGGGGGGTTTAAAAGGTGGGGTTTAAAAGGTGGGTTTAAAAGGTGGGGTTTAAAAGGTGGGGTTTAAAAGGGGGGTTTCAAAGGGGGGGTTAAAAGGGGGAGTTTCAAAGGGAGGGGTTTCAAAGGGGGCGTTTCAAAGGGGGGTTTCAAAGAGGGGGTTTCAAAGGGGGGGTTTCAAAAGGGGGGTTTCAAAGGCGGGTTTCAAAGGGGGGAGATTCAAGGGGAGGGTTTCATGTGCTTTTAGGGTTTAAGCATTGTAATTTCAAATAACCTTCCCACCCCAAATACAGCGAACATCCAATACTAAGGATTTTGATTACACAAGGGTTTGTCTCTTTGTGAAAAAGCATGATCGTAAAGTATAAATATATTCGGTAATATAATCATTACATAGTCATTTTGTTATAAGGTCAGTGAATGTTTTATTTCTATTTTCTGAAAATATTCAGCTGAATATATTTTTGAAAAAACAAAACTGAGTAAAATAAGTTTATTTTCCTATTTTAATATATAATTAATATTATATCATGCCTTTGATATCCAGAGGGGGAGAAAATTTTTACCTCGCTTACACACATTTTTTAACCGAAACCGGCCCTGAATGTGGGTATTCAATCGCTTCCATGAGTAAATACCTATTCTAAATTTAAATCGTTAAAAAGTTTATTATGAAATTTTTATGGAATGCTTTCAATGGGATACAACTACATTCGTCGAGGTTTTTTCTGTAAACTACTTAATTGCTGTAAAATTAATAACTATATTTTTTATAATTAGACAGGTACTAGCATAAACCACCTAGTCCCGGGTTTAACTGGAAATCTATGAATTCGGTCGGTAGTGTTTGAATCGTAAAAGCAATGATTGTGAGATCTTTCTCCAACAGCTTAAATAGTTAGACTGACGAACAAATGACACAGTTCAGGATCCAGGGGTGGAGAGGATGAGACAGTAACTTGGAGAGCACAGACCTCTAAAAGAGGAACTTGAGTATAACGAGTAAGTGGAAAACCCCAATCCTAATGAATATTGAAAACAATAGTTTGAAAGGACGATGTACTGGGAGGGGGAACAGCAAATGTGAAAGTGGCACATACATTTAAGATCAATGCTTTATCTTCCTTGTTTCTTCTCTTATGCTTCCTGAAGGAATCCTTTCTTTCATAAATGTGGAAAAACCCAAAAGGACAGTGGGTGATCGGCAGGGTATGGCTCCTTTCGCGACAAGGTGGTAGAAATGGCTCAAAGGGTGACAAAGGGTTTTAGCCCACTTTCACTCACCCAGATGCCGTGTATGAATGTCCCTGCAAGCTTTATAGCCAGCTAGAGCAAGTAGTAACGAATCTGTTAACGAAATAATGAAATTAAATTTTTGGTTTTCGTTATGTTTTTCGTTACAGCTTTTTGAAATATTTCGTTAACGTTTTTCATTATGTTAACTCAAAATTGTTTCGTTTTTTCGTTACGTTACATGTAACGTTTTCCAGCACTGGTTTAATGTCATCTTTGTGGGTTAAGTTACTACCAGACTAATCCGTTGATTGAAGCATGCAATGCTACACTTGATGTTGAGAGGGATAACATTGAAAGTCTCACTGCTGACATTCAGCAGGTTCATGAACAATGGGATGCGATCTTGAGTGAGGCCAAATTAGTAGCTCAGAATATTGGCATTTTATTTGAGTTTACCTGCAATCGCAAGACTTGTCATGAGTCAGATTTTGAACAACATTATAGAATCAATGTCTTCTTTGTTATTGTTGACCCCATTTTATCAGGTCTTAGAAAGCGGTTTGAATCACTTAATGTAATTTGTAACCTGTCTGGGTTCCTCTGGCAATTTAATGGCCTGAGTAGTGAAGATCTACATACATCAGCAGAACAATTCCAAAGAAAGTACACCAAAGAAATATCAACAGATGTGTGACAAGGTCATTTTCCTCAAGCGAATACATTCCGTGAACTTTAAACATGATTGTAAGCCAAAGGAATTGCTTCAAGAAATACTCCAACTTGGACTTGCTGGCGTGTTTCCTAATGTCACCGTTGCACTGACGATTTTCCTCAGTCTATCTGCATCAGTAGCTTCAGGTGAACGGTCTTTCAATGTGCTGAAGCAGGTCAAGAATTATCACCGTTCAACTATGGGACAAGATCATTTGAATGGCCCTGCTATGCTCAACATAAACTGTGACATTGCGAAAAAACTAAATTTTTCCACAATAATTAGTCAATTTGCACAGACAAAAGCTAGAAAAGCACTTGTTAAATAAAAAAGAACATTTATTACAAATTATTGCATTGTATTTTTTGTGTTAAAAGCATTAATTTGTTAAATATAAACATTTTAAATATACCACAATTTTTGTAACCGTTTTGGCATTTCTTCATTTTTTAATATCCTGGGGGCCTCAAAAAATGGAAGTGGCCCGGGCCTCTCTTGACCTCTGAGAGGGCCTGGATATCCCTCTCCGTACCAAGCTGGCCAAAACTGGCTGCTCCACTTTGACCTGATATGCATCATTTCTTAGGGCTGATGAACTTCTTTATGCCAACTAACAATAAGATGCCTTAGCCTAACGTACGTTTGTGGATTTTGTCATTTATTTAATTTACACGTTGCTACTACAGTAAAACCATGTTATTTTGAAGTTCAAGGGACCAAAAACTAACGACTTCGATGTATCCTGGTTCAAAATAAACGAACTTTCATAAAAATCGAACTTATTTATGTTTACTTGGGCAGCAAAACAGTAATACAGAATCTTATCTATCAGTTCTAGTTAGCATTATTACGGTGAATTCGAACAGAGTGGAAGTGAACACTTAGTTTTCGATTCACAAAGACCACCATGTGTGAAAAAAGGCTCAAGTGAATATCCCGAATTTCTCAGTACATTTCAAGTTACTCTTTTATGCCGCGAAGAAAAGACGTTCAACCGCACGCCGAAAGATTATCAATCATCTATACTCCATACTGCTGCATATATATATTACATTGTGCTCTTGTATGATGAGCTGAAGCCGGCTCCCGCTTACTCGCGCGAGTCGGTTGTTAAATTTTTAGAAAATATGAAAATTTATTGATTTTGACCTTTCAAGTACAGTTTGCCCTATCTGATGGTCAATTACCGACAGTGTATGAAATGGAATATATTACGAACTGAACACTTCTTAAGCTAGCGGAATGGTATTACTACACTAGAGCGATCTGGTGCCCCTGGCATTTAGGCATCCTGCCATCCTTATCCAAATTTCCTTGCAACTTTTTTGAGAGCCGGTTCTTAATATTTTTTCAGCTAATCACGATGTAAAACTACTAGGTTTTTGTTTTTGTTTTTGGCTCATCGCTTATTCTGGGGTAAAACAAAGGCATGATATTTTTAGAGACAACTTTCGGTATAACTTGGAACGACATTATTTAAAGACTGGTTCAGTAACAGAAATCAATATTACACGGTCTTTTCTGGAGTATATCACTTTTTCATGAGAAAAACCTTGCCCAGGTTTGGGAAAACATGAGGATTGAGATAATAGGGGTTCTTGCAATTTCTATTCATTTCAGCTTGGATCTCGAATTTTGCTATCCGACTGAGAATGTGAGAATTCATAGCGATACAAGGATAAGCCGATTCATTTATTTGAATCATCTACAACTTTTATTTCACGTTGACTATTAAATAGGGTGACCATATTCCAACAAGGTGAAAATGGGACATTTCCCGTCGTTGTAAGGAAAAAACGGGACAAAATTTTCGCATGATTTTTTTAATGGTGGATCTGTCACTATCACGATCTATAGAGAAAAAGGCAAATACAAACTTTCCTTACAGTCTGGAACTTGCCAGACTAGGACAAAGCTGACAATTAAACGAGAATCCGACTAGCGTCGTCGTTGTCGATACTCAAAGGGAATAAGTTAGGTTAAACTCGGGCAGGATATTATACGAGGAGACCAGGTTTGCCACTTCAAATTAATCAATGACCCTGAAGTTTCCTAACCTGACAATTGCGACTATAATTAACATTTGTTGTTCATTTGATAACCTGCATGTTCCCAAGAATCCTACATTTCTACTATGAATATCAGCTATACTATCAGATAATCTAAATTTTATTTGTGATGGGCTTCAAAACGGCACAAAAAGGCTTTTTTGATAAAAAAAACGGGACTGTCCTGGCGAAAATGGGACATTGGTCATCCTACTATTAAATAATTAAAGGGAGACACCTGTTTGGGGCGCTATATGTATTTCGTGTGCAAGAAATGAGGTGAAAAAAATGTGATGTGACGGAGCGTGCGCGCGAACCTTCCGCTTACACAGGATCATTTCGAATTAAATGAATTTTTTGTGAGCCACCAGACCAGATCATGACTTCAAATTTCATTGTAGGCATATTTCAAATAATCCGTACCAAAAAGTATGCAAAATCCTATGGTGTTGGCCGAGGACTGATCTTAGCTTCAAATTACACCATACTAATCCAGGATCAAAATAACGGGGTTTTACTGTAGTAGTTATGGAAAGGGCTCAAAAAATACGGCTCGCCAGTGGTGAGTTGATATTACCAGTTGGCAGCAATCTATTCGCAATAATTTTTATTTGTAATTTAGCTCTCCGTTGATCTAACCAACTTCCCCTGCTATTCGTTTTCGTCAAGGTTGTGCAGCTAACTGTTACCAACGGATACCTATAATGTTTGTTTATAGATTTTTTATTATGTGCCCCCCCTGTCAAATTTTTCTGGATCCACTGCTGTGTATGTGTGTGTGTATGTTCTTTATACGTTTTTACACCATTGAAGCTATCGAATTCAAATGTTTCATGGGCCATCCTATGGACCAAAGGAAGAACTTGGTCTAGGTTTGCAGACCGTGGGGTCTCTTATACCCCATGGGGTCAACAAAATATTATTTCCATAAAAATGCATGGGTAATGGTGTGGAGAAACCCCAATATGCCATGCAGCCCTTCACTGATGTGGATATAAATATACCTAAATATTAACCTATGATCACGGAAAATGGATTATTTTATGCACGAAAGACTGAATATTTTAATTCTGCTCATGTTTTGTCGTATTACATGCTAAATCACTCGAAATTTTCCTTTAAGCGCAAAATTTACCGGTTTAGATGACCATTTTCCAGGCGGCAACAAAGCTAAATTTCTTAATTGTTGCCCTCTTCAAAGAGAGAGAGGAAAATCCAAGCCATGGCGCACCATGGCACGCCGTAGAGGAAGAATAGCTGACGCCAAGATCAAGGGTACAATGGATTCATGCCTAAATATATTCTATGAATACTTTTAAAGTGAGTCAAATGATTTTTAAGGAATATTTGAACATTGTTATCTTTTACCATTAACTCTTTTTGGACCATGGGTGCCGTATGGCACCTCATGTAATAAAATTTTCAAGAACAATATTAAATTAGGAGAACGTTTTGATACTGGATGCAATTTGTCCCAGGAGTTAGAAAATATGTTAATAGATGGGAACATCCGTTAAAACGCATGCGTGCCACAAGGGCTGCGATGCATGAGGACAACAGCGCCAGCCACCGAGGACACGCCGCTATTTCTCATGGAAGAAGGGCACCGCAGAAATGTCGCCGTCTGCAAGGTCAAGGTCAGCCGTCTGTGCCACGCATCAGTGAGACCAATTTATCCTCAGAGTTTAGAAAGGGTGTTGATATAAACGATCCCTTTCAAATTTTTCCCAGCGGCGACTATTCTGCTTACAGAGATTTCACGCCCCTTGAGTTCTTTGAGCTCTTCATTGATAAGGAAATGATCCAATATTTCATTGAACAAACCAAGATTTACGCCAGTTTTAAGAACTGGGCAGATCCCAGCGTTAGTGCAAACAAAATGAAAGTTTTTCTTGCCATCCTTTACCTTTCAGGCTATAACATACTTCCAGGGCGTAAATCTTACTGGGATACTGGGGATGACATGCAAAATAAATGCGTGGTGAAGGCAATGTGCAGAAATCGCTTTCTCAAAATAATGAGAAATTTTCACATGGCAGACAACATGAATTTGGATGTTACTGACAAGGCGTGCATGATTCGTCCTTTCATGGATAAACTAAAAGCGAGATGCCTGAAAATCTTTGTTCCCGAATGAGAGCTTAGTTATGATGAAGCCATGGTTGCATATTTTGGGCACCATGGTTTCAAGCAATTTATCAGAGGCTACAAGTTTTGGGTCCTTTCTACAACATCTGGTTATATTATTAATTTTGATCTGTACCAGGGGAAAAATCCAAATCCCAACGAAGCAGCAGAGAGATCATGGGGCAAATGTGCAGCCCCCCCTTCTAAAATTCCTTAGGGAGTTCCCTGAAGACAAACGTCACTTGAATTATTCAGTTTATTTTGACAATTTATTTGCAAGCATCCCACTGCTACGCCACCTTGTTGAACTCGGCTACGATGGAACTGGAACTGCGGGAGAAAATAGGCTGCCCAAGGAACTCCCCCTTATCAGCAACAAGCAGCTAAAAAAGGAGAAACGTGGATACTGCGAGTATGCTTCCACAGCTGATGGAAAAATTTTTGTATGTAAATGGAAAGACAACGCTCCAGTCACCATAGCCTCCACAGTGCATGGTGCAAATCCTATGGAGAACGTGAACAGGTGGAGTTCTAGCAAGAGAAAAAGAGTGAAGATTCCTCGACCGAAGCTTGTAGGTAGATACAATGCAGGCATGATGGGTGTGGATCGAGCTGATCAGAATATTTCATTGTAAAGGATCTCTATCAGAGGGAAAAAATGGTACTTCTCCATCATTACTTGGCTCTTAGACATGGCAATGCACAATGCTTGGATCCTGTCATGGAAATCGGGGACGACACGCTCTCAGCTAGAATTCAAATGGTACATTGTTCAGGCATACACAGCTAAATATGGATCGCCTCCACAACAAGGTGTCCAACGTGTTATAACGCCAGGATCATTTGTTGAGATCCGCTATGACTGTGTGAACCATTTCCCTTCACAAAACGCACGCGGGAAGTGCCGAGCTGAAAACTGCAAATCCCAGACACGTGTCATGTGCATTAAATGCAAAGTCGGGTTGTGCACTACTCGTTTCAAAGGGTAGCACACGAAGAATTAAAACATTCATTTTGTCTGGTATGCTAAATGTTTTTATATAATTTGATTATAATCTATGTTCTTTTTGCCCAATTGTCCCCCTCATAAAGTAATAAACACGGTAGAAAGTCCCTTAAGTAAATGAAGAATTGTGTAATATGTCGTGAAATAATAAAAAAGAATGTTAACTTTGTGCTAGAAATAAATACATGATCGAATGTAAATATTTATTCCCTAATTTAAAACAAAACTGATCATATGCTGCATCTGTCCCATGGGTGCTGTACAGCACCCGAAAGAAAAGAGGTCTAATTTTATCCTATGGGATACAAAATTTTTTATAAGATTTTTTTTCATTCATGATAACAGTTTCTTAACCCTTCGGCACACGCAATGGTTCTGAGAGATACATGACTCATATTTTTGTTTACTACTCATGACTCACTTGTGACACCTTGTGGATGCTGTGAGTCACAGTACCTTTCACCTACTTCTCTATGCATCTCTTGTCAAATTTTGGTCAGTTTAGCTCAATTCGTCTTACTGTTAGTGTCAGTTTTCCACTGCAGCATCTCGGATTGTATCTTCCAGATACGTTGCGTGCTCTTACGTTAGTGTTGAATTAGAGTGAAAGCCCCTGCAGCATTACGAAAAGAACTAGGTTGACGAAGTATTGTTGTAAATTTTGTGATTCATATATTTGTTTAGAACATGCCAATAAAAATAATAATAAAATAATAAAATAAAATAAAAATAATTAAATATACCATCACCCAAAATGCAATAATTAATTAATACTTGGAAACATTTTCTATATAACTGCAATTAATAAAAAATAAGCAAAAACTGGAGATTTAATATTTTATTATTTTAAACGGGTATCTGAGAGGGTAAAAAAATAAAATCAGGAACTTTGACAAGTGTAAAAACATTATAATTTGCAATAGAAACATGATGTATCTCACAGATACATGTGTGTGCTGATGTCTCTGAGGGCATTGCGTGTGCCGAACGGTTAACTGTTCTCTTTAGAAAAAAATATTAAATTTCGATAGAAAAAAACTTTGGTACAAAAAGGGTTAACATTGAAAGACTTATCGCAACATAAATCGATGCATCTACTTACATTTGTTCAGTAACCAAGGCGTTGTTTATTGTTTACATTTTGGCTAATAGTATTGACATGAACCACATAATTTTATTGCTGCTTTAAAGGCTTCGGTGCATCTATCCATGTGAATATTAAGTAAGACGTTAATGCATAATTATATTAATGGTAATACTTCACAATACAATATATAAAATAGTAAATGCTAATGTAAGCATCGCTTGTGTAATTAAGGAATGGGGAACGTTTGCCACGAGCAATAAACATCCTTTGCCACTTAAAAGAAAACTCTTTCCCAAGCGAAGCAGGGCGTTTCAGCTAGTTTAAAATAAAACTCAATGCGCTGGGAGCTTGTTTGTTATACCCATGTTATTGACACAGCAAGAAACGCTTCCCATACGCAGTCAACAGAATAATTATCCATAAATATTTATGTTGCTATGCTTCATTAATTTTGATGCTCAAACAACAGTTCAAAGCGAATAACCTTTTTCTTTCATCTATTTGAAGGTTTGTTTGGCATTAAATGAATTGGAAGCAACAATGAGAGTCTCCTTGGCAACGCCCGGAATGAGTACGAAAAATCCTAAATATTTCAAAAAAGAATGCATATTTCTGAAAACGTCGACCGTGTAATGTGTAAAAATCGCAAGAATACGATAGTATAGAGTTTTAGCCGTCGAATCAAGCAAAAAAGAAGAAAATCGGTATATATTTACTAGAGATGCACCGAATACTCATTTTGGCCGAATGCTGGATGGCCGAATATTAAAATGAATATTCGGCCGAGGCCAAAGTCGAATATCTCCATTAGCATAAATTAGTGATGCACCAAATATCAGCTTCGGCCTTGGTAATTGACCAAAAATGATTAAAATAATTTTTATCTTTTAAATTCTATGAGATGGAACTCTTTTGGATCTCTGAAATTAAATTTTCATTCATTTCCATAACAGCGTAAGAACACAACTTAAAACGGCGATAAAACTACAAAGAAAACACTGAAATACAAAGTATTTGCCACAACGGCGGTTCTGGTCACTCGCTTCGAAAAGAAAGTGTGTTGATCGCTTCGAAGACGCTCACTCACCGCTCACACAAGTACGCGCATTGACGCCAGAACTTGGGACACCACCATAACATTACATTGTATTGTTTTTCCGCTTAGTTGCTCGCACCGCCCGCGTCGCTTGTACGTGGCACGGAGCCTTAGCCTCGCCTATTAATTTTAAAAATGATACTACTAATAAGTTCTGGGTTTACGAAAAATCTGCACACATCCCCAATGTTGACTGTGGAAGTAGGTTACAATCGCAAGAATATTCCTCCCGGGGAATTTCCGAAAGTTTTTAAAACACTACCAACCTGAAATACCAACTTATGAACACTAATGTTTTCTACAGAAATCTATTAAAATTCTTTGTTAATATCAAGATATATACAAAGAATAGCAGCCTTGTTAAGTTTATTTATATTCTGTTATATAAAAATGTCTCCACTTATGAAATTCAAAAATGAAACGAAAACTCAGTCGACATTGTGTCATTTTGGTTTTGGCACGATGGCGCTACTGTTTATACGTCATATTACGTCATGCAAAAACGTTAACCAGATGTCAGAGGTTGTCTGTTACTTACACAGTACAGTAAAACATAAAAAATTCCAACTAATGAGAAGGAGTATTCGAAATAAACGAATTGTCCACATATTGGAACACACTAATATATTATACGTCGTAGGCCATAAAAACGAGTAGCACATAATTGTCAGGCTGAATCCGAGATATGTGAATTGTATTGGCAACAACTCAATGTATTATGCTTTTATTTAGTGTTTTCAACTTTCTTCTATTATGTCATTATCATCTTTCGTTTTATTAAAAAGAAATTATGTAGTATTCGGCTATTCGGCCATCCAAAGGCTGAGACCGCCTAGCAGATTTTGGCCGAATACCGAGGCCGAAGCCGAGCTTTGGTGCATGACTAATATTTACGTATTTTAATGAATGAAGGAAAAAAACTTTGCACTCTGAAAAATCGAAAATCCCATGTAAAGTTAGAGGAAAATATAACTGTCTCTTGGATTTGAACCAGGGACACTTTAGAAAACGAAAATATTTTTCCAGGGACCTCAGCCAATAGAAACAAAATGCCGTTTACCACATCTTTATGACGAATGGTTCTCGAGAAATACGCCGATATAAATTGTACACAAATGTCTACAGACGGCAACGTAAAATTAATATATAGTTACTTTTATAAGTCTTGGAAAATGGTTGATATACTACCACACAGCCAATAGAGAAAACCTGATGTGGCCAACACATGACTTTCTCCATATTTGGGGTAGAGATATTTAAATTATTATGAATTGCATTATGAGGCAAAATTATCATTTCGTATCATAAAAGAATACAGTCGTCCTTATTGCCATAGATTACGTATATTTTGAATGTTTACAGAATTTACCGCTACATGGTATTGGCGCTGTATACTCAAAATTAAGAAAAAGTTGAATATCTCCAAAATGGATGGTTCTACGAAAATTTGTTTCAAACAAAACCTGGAAGAAATATTTTCTCCACAACTTTGGTCCTCACGAACATTACCAATAAGGACGTTTTTAAGTAGATGTTTAACGGAAACCGAAAAAACCGATTACTTTTAAGTAATTCCTAAATAATAACTGCTATAGAAATTTGTTTCAAATGTAAGTTGCAGGAAATTACATTTTCTATAATCTTCGTGTAGTATTGTACATACAATAATGATGTTTTAACGGAGAAATATCGCAAAAACCGAATCGGGTTTCAAATAAACCCCGACTTCCGGTTAACCATTATTGTCCATCAACTAATCAGTTCTTTGTGCTCATGCTAAAGTGTTATAAATGAAATTTGGTGTTAAAATGACAAGTACTTTTTGAGTTAGTGCACCCACAATCACATACACACATACATACACACACAGACAGCATTCCGAAAATAGTCTAAACGTGTTCTAAGGACCTCAAAACATGTATTTCCGTTGAAATCTCGAAGTCGATTTTTTTCGTGAACACAATACTTTCCCATTACTACGTATGGAGAAAGTAATAATTACTTATGAACTTGAATCACACATTTATGGGAAGCTGTGTTTTCTGCAGTTGCTGCTATTAAGAAGAAATATACGGCAAAGATAAATGTTGAACAAAAGATGAGAATGTCAATATCAAACTTCATGCCACATTTCAATGCTATGTGCAGTGCTAAATATCCTCATCTTTCTCATTAATTATGTGCATCAGCTGTAAAATTACAGTAAATATTTCCATTTAATGATTATCAAATGTTCACAATATAGTTTATTTAATTACAATTAGTATTTGATTTTAATTCATAAATGAAGGGAGGCATAAAAAAATTGAAGATTATCTGGGGAGATTTTGTTCTAAAAAGTTTGAGAACCACGGTCCTGCTTAATTTTTGAATGTCCTACTTAAAATTTGTGTATGTCTTAGGGCCGGTTTCTTGAACGCGAGTTATGGAACCGATAGGTCTATGAACTACATAACTTATGAAAAATCGCTAAAAGCAGTTTCTGAAACATTCAATAGCACTTATTGGTTCCATAAGCCTTTCCATAACTTATCTCTACCTATGGGTACGGTTAAGATGTTATGAGTTCCATAAGAATCTAAGATGGCGGATGTTTTGTCATAACATACCTACGCCTTACATTTTCTTTTTCGTTACATTGTTTATACAGTGTGCACATTGACGGGAACAGTGCATTTATAAAATTACGATAAATAGCAGAATTTCTTTGAGTTAAGTAAGATGCAATTTCTTATATGCTATATTTACATACCCGACATTAGCGTGTTGTTATAATTACTGTTGACATTACCATCTCATTACTATTACTGTAGAAATTAGCGTGCTTTTTTCTTTAATGTTATGATTGTTTATCAATTAAAGTTTGCTGTAATTCAATAATTAATATGTACATCGTGAATTATTGTTAGCTATCATTTTCCCGTTTGTCTCGTGACAGTTCAATATAGAATACGTTTTGTTATTATTTTTATTTTACGAATTACAGTTTGATTTATTAGTATTAACAATTTTTGCATTATTGCCTATTCATTACGTAATGTTGTATCTACGATCTAACTACCAAAACTATGAGTGTGGGTTATCTATTATAATTAAACTGCAGAAAACGATGCCATATTGAAGTTTGTCATCTCAACTAGAGTTTCTCGTTTAATTTTTTTTGTTTTCGCGCGTGCTACCACCTAGTGGCTTCCACAAAACTACGTGAACGGAGCAATAGCTATTGAAAGGTAAGTTATGACGACAATAGCTTCAAGAAACACGGGGGAAGTTATGAGTCCCATGACTTTATGAGTCCAATAGTTATTGGTTCCATAACGAAATCTTTATGCAACCGGGCCTTACTTATCGCAAAGAGTTGGCAACTTTAGGTACAACATTCATTTGGCAATAGATGATATCTATTTGATTTTTACTTTCTCCATACATAGTATGGGGAAAGTATTGTGATCACAAAAAAAATCTACTTTGAGATTTCAATGGAAATACACGTTTTGAGGATCCTAGAACACGTTTAGACTATTTTCGGAATGATGTATGTCTGTGTGAATGTATGTGATTGTGGGCACTCTAACTCAAAAAGTACTTGTCATATTATCACCAAATTACATATATAACACTTTGGTATGAGTCCGAAGAGCTGATTAATTTTTGGACAATGACGGTTAACTGGAAGTCGAGGTTTATTTGAAACCCAATTCGGTTTTTGCGATATTTCTCCATTAAAACATCGTTATTGTATACACAATTCTATACAAAGGTTACAGAGAATGTAATTTCCTACAACCTTTGTTTGAAACAATTTTCCATAGCAGTTAATTTTTAGGAATTATTTATAAATTTTCGGTTTTTTCGGTTTTAGTCAAATATCTCCTTAAAAACATCGTAATTGGTCATCTTCGTGAGGACGAAAGTTGTAGAGAATAATATTTCTTCCAAGTTTTGTTTGAAACAAATTTTCGTAGAACCATCCACTTCGGAGATATTTTGCTTTTTCTTAATTTCCAGTATACAGCGTCACCACCATGTAGCGGTGAATTCTGTAAACATATTCAAAACATAATTTACGGCAATAAGGACGACTGTATTCTTTTACAATACAAAATAATAATTTTGCCTTATAATGTTATTCATAATAATTTAAATATCTATAACCCAAATATGGAGAAAGTCGTGTTGGCCACATCAGATTTTTTAAAATTACGTTTCATAATAAAGTTTATCAATGTCTTCCACCTAAACATGGTAATATGATTCATAGAGATTGAATTTAACAAAATTTTCAAAAACTTTGTAAATAATTTCTAATTAGTGCATAAGATTTTGTCTGATGGACATAAGCTCATCTTCTATCCTACATTTTTTTCAACCAACTGCTGAAGAGCTAAGAATATTTTAAGTTTGCATGTAATAACACACAAAAATATTAGACATACAATTACGTGGATCTGCTTTTAGAAGTTTGGTGCATAATATGAAATCATGGCTGAGAGGAGGAATTTTCATAGCTTGAAGAACCCACATTCGATGGTACCATGCTCCATAAGACTTTGGATTGGATCTTAGTGCTGCCTCTGTAACTTTAAGTTCACCTTCAAGAACCTTTTCATACTCAGCAGGTGACCTGACAAAAATTATAATTAACTTTTAAATTGTGATATAAACTGGTTAAAAATCATTCAACATAATGAAAATCACAGTAGAGAAAAATTTGAAGTTAGACAAGAAGAATAAACATATAAAAATGATAACCTTTATAATTACTCAAGAGTTTGATGATAAGCTAATACTTTTATTACATAAAATTTTTACTGCAAATGCAACTGCATGATAAAATATTAATGTAGTTACTTAGTTTCACATTGAAGTTCCAAGGACTCCTTTCTCACATTCCAGAAGGTATAGATATCTGGATTTCCACAAAGTAATTGTTCTGTAGTGTGAATAACTTCTTCATCATACTCTCCATTTTTTCGCTGAAGAGGAAAAACATTTCAAATTGTACAGTATAAATTTAAACTATTTGTCCTTAACAAAAGTAAATATACCTATGTAAAATATAATTTCCCACCCTGGGGATTGCAAAAACTGACCATTGTGTATGAATAGTTTCAATCATTTATATTTTAATTTTTTAATGTGTATTATAGTATTTTGCTAAAATTATTAAATTATTACAAAACTATGTACATAATTCATTCAGAATTACAGTGTAACTGATGTGAAGATATACACTACTCCCTGGTTATAAAACACCCCTTTTACTATGAATTCTGATATACTCTGAGCCTTCCTTCTCATTTCTTGGAAAGAAAGTTGTCATTTTTTTGTACTAAAGTAAAAACAAAAAAAAACTTTTTAAAGAATTGATAAAATAATTTTGTTTTACTGACTTTATATCATTCATTTTGTTATTTGCAGCAATTAAAGAATTTTTTAAAATGAAGAGCTGTACATACACGCGGTATTGTACAATACGATCATATACCAGGTTATAACCAGGGAGCTGTCTACTTAACTTTCCAAGTTATGAATAGGACATAAGAATTATATTAAATCTAGGGTTATTTCAATTTGTGTTATTATTTAATTTATAAAAGTTCTTTATATCTATAATATATAGCTATTCTTACATAGTATATAGGAGGAGGATACAAATTATGAGGCACTTCCAAATATGCTAGAGACTTGAAATTTGGCAGGATTATAGGTTTTTGGTTACAACTAGGGTTGCCAACTGTCCTACTTTGTGATACATCTCTGTTTGGAAGAAGAACTACAGTTGACATATCCCCTAAACAACCACGTGGCTACTGGAACCTAACCGGTGGGATGCAAATTGTTTAAAATTGTTCTTTACAACCTCTTTCCCTTCATCTCCTCTACTTACAATTCACATTTAAGAGATCTCAATGGTATAGAATAGTAGTTCATCCATCACCAAGGAAAGATTGGTCGGGTTAAGTGAAGTGCACTGTTTGGTGAATCTACTACAGTGAAATCTCGTTACAACGTACTTCACAATTATGTATATTTCAAATGAACGTACTTTTTTTTATCCCCGTCAATTTCATCATATAAATACTGTATAAATATTTCAAAATAACGTACTTCAACTTAACGTACTTTTCAATACTACATATGAAATTCAGAGGACCCGAAAAAAGGTTTCTGTGGTTTTAACGTATGCTTTCATCCATAAATGACTCAACTATAACCAATTCTTGCACATACAATTCGTTCACACCAATTTGAAGGCAACTTTTGTCTTTCGTACGGAAAGATCTGCGGAATTCCGCCAAAATCCCAAAAGAAGGGGTTTTCGAACCATGGGTGTCATTCGATTGCAAATAACTCGCAGATGAATAATTAACAATAAATAAAAAAATCATGCACTCAAGGCTTATGGTAGGGGAAGGTGAGGGGGAAGCTTAAACATTAAAAAACGTAATACTGGCACCATGGGTGTCATTCAAATGCAAATAACTCGTAGATGAATAATTAACAATAAATAAACAAATGACGCACTCAAGGCTTATGGTAGGGGGAGGAGATGGGGAAGGTTAAACATTAAAAAATCTGATGTGGCCAACACATGACTTACTCCATATTTGGGGTATAGATATTTAAATTATTATGAATAGCATTATAAGGCAAAATTATCATTTCGTATCGTAAAAGAATACAGTCGTCCTTATTGCCGTAAAATACGTATATTTTGAATATGTTTACAGAATTCACCGCTACATGGTGGTGGCGCTGTATACTGGTATTAAGAAAAAGCAAAATATCTCCGAAATGGATGGTTCAACGAAAATTTGTTTCAAACAAAACTTGGAAGAAATATTATTCTCTAAACTTTGGTCCTCACGAGATGACCAATTACGATGTTTTTAAGTAGATATTTGATGGAAACCGAAAAAACAGATTATTTAAAATAATCCTAAACAATACCTGCTATGGAAAATTGTTTCAAATGAAAGTTGTAGGAAATTACATTCTCTATAGCCTTTGTAAAGAATTGTGCATACAATAACGATGTTTTAATGGAGAAATATCGCAAAAACCGAATTGGGTTTCAAATAAACCTCGACTTCCAGTTAACCGTCATTGTCCAAAAATTAATCAGCTCTTCGGACTCATACCAAAGTGTTATATATGTAATTTGGTGATAATATGACAAGTACTTTTTGAGTTAGAGTGCCCACAATCACATACATCCACACAGACACACACACAAACACACATACATCATTCAAAAAATAGTCTAAATGTGTTCTAGGGACCAAAAAATGTGTATTTCCGTCGAAATCTCGAAGTCGATTTTTTTCGTGATCACAACAGTAAATAACTCCTAAACAATAACTACAATAGAAAATTGTTTCAAATGAAAGTTGTAGAAAATTACATTCTCTATAACTTTTGTATAGAATTGTATATACAATAATGATGTTTTAACGTAGAAATATCGCAAAAACCGAATCAGGTTTCGAATAAACCTTGACTTCCGGTTACCCGTTATTGTCCAAAAACTAATCAGTTCTTTGTGTTCATGTTAAAGTGTTATATATGAAGTTTGGTAACGATATGGCATGTACTTTTTGAGTTAGAGCGCCCACAATCACATACACACAAACATACATGCACACACACACGCACACACACACAGACATCATCCGAAAAGTCTAAACATGTTCTAGGGACCTCAAAACATGTATTTCCGTTGAAATCTCGAAGTCGATTTTTTTCATGAACACAATACTTTCCCATTACTACGTATGGAGAAAGTAAAAACATAATACTGGCACCATGGGTGACATTCGATTGCAAATAACTCGTAGATAAATAATAAACAATAAATAAACAAATCACGTATTCAAGGCTTACGGTAGGGGGAGGAGAGGGGGAAGGTTAAACATCAAAAAACGTAATACTGGCACTATGGGTGTCATTTGATTGCAAATAACTCGTAGATGAATAATAAACAATAAATAAACAATCTCAAGGCTTATGGTAGGGGGAGGAAAGGGGGAAGGTTAAACATTTAAAAACGGAATACTGGCACCATGGGTTTCATTCGATTGAAAATTGGTTATAGTTTAATAATAATGGCATTATAACGATATCACAAATCTACATCAACTTAGGAATACTTATTTATTATTATAACTTGTCATTATTATTCTAGTGAAAATATTAAAATTAATAAGGTAAAGCTTTTATTAATTGAATTACAAAGCAGGTACCACAAAATATGTTGAATGGCTTTATAGTCCAGGAAAATTAGACGATTTTTTACCAAATAGCGGAAAAAATTCGAACAAAGCTGATTTTTGGCAGAGATGCTCAGACTGGCATCTAGTTCAACATACTAAAAGTCCTCAATTACCCGGTTTGATCTTCGGCCGCCATATTGGAAAAATGGCGCCCGAAATCAGTTTTTTTAATATCTCGCGAACTGTGGCACCTAGGTGAAAATTTTGAAATACAAAGTTGTAGCGAATTAAATTTCCTACAAAAAAGGTCCTATCACTTTTTGTCGTCGGAGTAACCATTCTACGTCAAAATAGCGAAAAACAAAGTGAACTAAATGAAAACGGCGAGAAAAGTGGCGAAATCCGTATGAGTATGTGTTGGTAACGTCTCCGCATCGCTGTTTTTTTATATATGTCCTTTGGTGGTGGAGGGGGGTGGTTAGGGGGAATGGACACTGTCAAACCGGGGGAGGGGGGAGCATGACCCCCCCCTAAAAAATTTCCTTCTTGGAGAAAGAAGCGCTGAACGATATACCTCTGATGTTCACATTTATATCTTTTCATACTTATTTCCACACCACCCTGGAGGTAAAGTATATGGTGCGTTTTTTTAATATGGTATCCCCAGTAGGTCTAGTCCACAAAATATCGTTCAGCTTATTCCAATCTCAGTCTTTTAACAGCTCTACTGGTCATTGGTTCATCCTCAGTAGATGTAGAAGGAAATACCTTACGTTAGTTTTTCCATTGATATGTTTAGTGTTTGCAGCTGGCGAATAAATGTGAATATGTGACTTCAAATGAATGTTCAGGGGCAGTAACCGGGCTCTACTCCGAATGGTAAAATGGTATTTCCGAAAGCGGCTTCCGAGAATACTACCGAATACAGATGGCTGGATGTGGTTTTTCCAACATTTTTATTGCTGTGTTACATGCCGGGGATCTTTGCCGACCAGATGAAAGCAGTTCTCACCGCCCCTAGTATTTCTAGCTGATTCCCTCTGAGATTTGCTGCCCCTGATGGTTTCTGTCCGGGTGCAATGCACCCCTTGCACCAAAGGTAGTTGCGAGCCTGAAGAGAGAAGCATTCCCTTAGGTTGAAGGAGAGAGAAGAATGATTAAGAAAGGTCATGCCTCGGAATCGCCCCCGCCTTACTAGCCTGCTGCAGTCTCATCAGAGGTTGGCCAGCGGGAGACATTTGCAAGGGTGCCCAAGAGCAAGGAAATTTTTTAGAAAGTCTGAGGAGGATACGGGATACCTCAAGACCTTCCCTCCTGCGGTTCCTCTTTGTTTCCACATGCATTCATTCAGGCGCATTCAAAATTCTCGGTTGATTGGTTGCGGATCTTGTTTGAGGACAAAATATATATCTTTTGAGTTTATTTTACTGCTTCTTAGTATTTGCTACGCTGTGTTAGGATGTGTGAGGACGGGGTACATATTCTCACACCACCATTTTCAACCCCTTCTCCTTCAACATTTCCTCCTCCCTCGCATTTTGCATTGGCGACATCGAAAAAGAACTATATGTCCGCGTTAGTTCCAATTCGCCCATCGTTGTGGAAACGTCAGTCGAGTGGTGTGCGTCTTTTAGTGTTTGAAGAATCTGTTATCAAGTTATAGCAGGTTAGTTTTCCTTGGGCATAATTGATATATTTTTGTCTGTTCAAGAAGTGACGCCAATATTTAGTGTCAATATTATACCTAGTCTACGATCAACGAAGATTTCTAAACCAGGAAGTTAGTATATATTTTTATTGGATCTTTTTATATATTATATCTTTCAGGTTGTATGGTTAAATTATTTTTTAGTTTAATACAAATAAGTTTGTTGCTATTATACTCTTTCTTGAACCAACCTTTGATAAGTAGTTTAATGTAGAGGGTTATCTCTTTAAAATTTGAGGTAATTAACTCTATTATTGGGCAATTTCATTTCCTTTTAAGAAATTCATTATGGATTTTAAATTGGTAACAAATTCGTAAGCTGCTTCTGTTAACGAAAGTTGTCCTTTGTTGTAATGATTCCAAGTAATAGACGATGTTCATCTTGCTCTTGAAGTTCGTAATCAGTTGTAAAGTTGGAGTCTCATTTATTCACAATAAATCCCGCTTTTCATTCCGACCCATATTTTTTTAATAATTTTTTTCGGAACAACTTTCCAAGATCACTTCCTAGATAAAATTTTCATTCCATTCGTTTCGTCGCTACTTTTTCTCCTGCGTCCTTCCTTTGTAGTATTCACAGACTCCCAAGTGCATTTTGCAATCAAGAATCAATTTCATCCTTTTTCTTTCATTCCAAGAGCAATTTGTACCATTAGCTTTAGATAAGTGCGTCACTGCCTTTATTCATGCATTTGGAAACACATGCTTGTCTATGAATAAGGTCATTTTTGATGCACCAGCAAGTTTGACAACCATTGATTGTGCACCATCTGTGCATACATCGATGCAATAGTTTTAATCCATCTCATTTTCATTGAAATAAGTATCGCACAATTTATAATTTCTTTGTGACATTTCAAATTTATTTTTCTGTGAATTAAGCCTTGTTTTTTTATTAAACTGTTTAATCATAAAAATACACATAACATCGAAATAATTATATCCTATTAAACTACGAAACTACCGTATTTTAATGTAATATTTATGTATCTATGGGGCGCCATAATTGAAATCTGCTTGGGGCACCAAAACTTCTTGAGCCGGCCCTGCTTCCACCCCCACACCTTCACCCCATTGTCACTGCCGAATCAGTTGTGTCTCTCTTGTGCTAATGAAGGGATCATCCCGAAAGCTCTAACCTCTACAAATGTGTCTCTCCAACACCCCAGTGGCTCTACTTCTGGTAAGTGTTCACTGGGTTTCCTTCAACACCTAGTTGCCCTAAATATATATATATATAAATAGAGGCGACTCCAGAGTCTCGTTGGGGATGCGTTCCTGAAAATGTGTTCGAATCTCGAATATTCGAGTGTCGAACGCCGTTTTTCCATATACTTGCATGTTATAATCGGGGGATACGTTCTCGTATTTCGGGAAAAAGTCTCCCCTCACGTTCTATAAAGATAAAATAATATTACTAATATGTTAATACAACAATATTAAATTATAAATAAATTATATAATAAATATTTTAAATGTATACCTTATTTTTTGCACTAAAAAGGAAAAAATAAATTTGTTTTTCGAACTTCAAAGATAGATGTATGCAATATGTTGTGCAGATGGCCCGGTCCAGATTGCATGAGTCGTTTGTTACAAACGACTTGCGCGAGTTGGATAACATACCTGCGTACATCTATCTATACATACAACTACTTATCGCAGCGAGATTATTATAAAAGTTATTAAAACTGCACAAAATAACTTAAGAATAAAGAAAATAAATTTAAAAACATTTTCATACCTTAAATCTTTTTCAACTGCGCTTACTGGACTTGGTTTATTAATTGAGAAGTTGGAAGATTTTAGTTGGAAGAAGAGGAGCTATTGGGTGGGGAACTGTTTATTGTTGTTATCAAATTACGTGAATTTATCACGTTCTAGAATTTTTTCCTTCTGTTTCACGTAAGTGCTAATAGTTGACACATTCCCAACGATCGTACGATTTCAGCTTGGCTTTCACCTTTCTCAACACGCTTTAAAATTTCTAATTTCAATTCATAACTATGAATCTTATGTCCTCTTTTATTTGATTCCCTTACATTATCACTATTACATTTCCCTTTAGATGCCATGTCAAGTGATAAATTTATAAATAAATCAATAAAATAAATAAATTTAAATAAAAGATTAACAGAAAAAAGAGTGTAATCAGCACAAATTCAAACAATTAGAGCAGATATAACTACGTCTATACCAAAACTAAACCTCGCGTTTAGTCGGAACCAATAACTACGCGAAGATTATTCCGTGTATAGTATCGATCGGCAGGATCGAA
Organism: Uropetala carovei; assembly: GCA_036926305.1. Taxonomy (NCBI): domain Eukaryota; kingdom Metazoa; phylum Arthropoda; class Insecta; order Odonata; family Petaluridae; genus Uropetala; species Uropetala carovei. The sequence continues at coordinate 341,885 of JAXCHB010000099.1, read as the reverse complement.
ATCTCGAATTAATCGAGACTCGAACAATCGAGACTCGGGAGTCGCTTGTATAGATATAAAATATTCATCTACGAGTTATTTGCAATCAAATGACACCCATGGTGCTAGTATTACGTTTTTTGATGTTTAACTTTCCCTCTTTCCTTCCCCTACCATAAGCCTTGAGTGCATCATTTGTTTATTTATTGTTTATTATTCATCTACGAGTTATTTGCAATGGAATGACACCCATGGTGCCAGAATTATGTTTTTTGATATTTAACGTTCCCCCTTTCCTTCCCCTACCATAAGCCTTGAGTGCGTGAGTTGTTTATTTATTGTTAATTATTCATCTACGAGTTATTTGCAAACGAATGACACCCATGGTGCCAGTATTACGTTTTTTGATGTTTAACCTTCCCCCTCTCCTTCCCCTACCATAAGGCTTGAGTGCGTCATTTGTTTATTTATTGTTAATTATTCATCGAGTTATTTGCAATGGAATGACACCCATCGTGCTAGTACAGGGCTGCCTCAACTTACGTGATCTCAATTTATGAGGTTTCAGACTAACGAGATTGTATTCTTGGTTCCAATTAACTTTCCGAGATCCTCTTCCTCAGACTTACGAGATTTGTAATGAAGCTGCCAACTGACAAAAAGTTGAAACGCAGATTATTGCACAGGTACCGAGCAGGGATGCCAGATGTCACAATGCGCGGGACAGTCCTGCACAACAAAGAATTGTCCCGCATGACTTTCAAATGTCCCGCTAAAACATTTCGACATTTCAGCATTATTCTGTTTCGGTAATATTTTATTTCTTATTATTGCCGATGCGTAAAAAATGTCCCGCACGGTAGTTTCGGAAATCTGGCAACCCTGGTGCCGAGTAACTTCAGTTTGTCTGCAACGTAGGGTGTTGTTCAGACGTGCTTTGCAGATTCTCTTAAATTTTTAAATAATTTCAATAGATTTATAGTGTTTTTGAAAATAATTTTTATAAATATGAGGCCTGTGAAGAAAAGCGATCAATACAGTGATAAAAGAAAGTTAAATGTATCCAGAAAAGTGTTAAATTTAAAAAGTTCATTAAAAATTATTCAAAGCAGTGAAAATGATGAACGTACAGCTGATATCGCTAAATGTTTAGGTTTCACGTGGACTACAGTTCATACCGTGTTATTAAATAGAGAAAAAATAAAAGAGTTAGCCAAAGTTAGTTCTGGAGAGACCAAAATAATTCATAAACATGCTAATATTTTAAGTAAAATGGAGTCAGAATTATCTTCCTGGATTCAAAGAAAGCAACACGAGGGAGGCTACTTAAGTCAAGAGTTAATTAGTGAGAAAGCCAGAGCCATTTTCTCTAGACTTAAAGAGCAGCAACCAGCAATCGATGTGGAATTTAATGCTAGCAGAGATTGGTTTCACAGATAGAAAAGTAGGACAGGTATTAAACTGCAGATACGTCATGGTGAAGCCTTTTCAGCTGATAAACAGAAAGCTGATGAGTTTGTGTCAGGTTTTGGTTATTTGATGGAAGAAAACATGTACTCATCTCATCAGGTATTTAACTTTGATGGAACAGGCTTATTTAGGAAGAAAATGCCTAAAAGAACCTACATTATGGAAGATGAGAAAAAATTACCAGGCCATAAAGCCTCAAAAGACAGATTTACTTTGATGCGTGGCTCAAATGCATCTGGGGAATTTAAAATGAAACCACTTTTAGTTTATCATTCTGAAAACCCCAGAGCATTAAAGAACTTCAATAAGGCACATCTCCCTGTAATTTTTAAGAGCAGTCGAAAAGCATGGGTCACCAATTATATTTTTGATGACTGGTTTAAAAATTATTTTACTCCAGCTGTGGAAAGATATCTTAAGAGCAAAAACTTAGCACAAAAAGCCATCTTAGTTTTGGACAATGCTCCTGCTCATGGGGCACATCTCACTCTTCCTGGTTTTATCAAAATTAAGTTCCTTCCAGCAAATACTACCTCTCTGATCCAGCCTATGGATCAAAATGTCATCGCCAACTTCAAGCAAAAATACCACAAGCTAACTTTTAGGCAATGCTTTCATGCTTTCTGGAAATCTTATAACATCAAAGAAACCATAAATAATATTGCAAAAGCTTGGGAGGGTATGAGCACTAAATGTCTGGCATCAGGATGGAAAAATTTGTGGCCTGATATTTCTGCAGATTTCGAGGGATTTCAGCCAGAGAAAGAGAAGAGACAGGAGCAAGAAGAAATTCTGCAGATTGGTGAAAATCTTGGTCTGAGGATAACAGCTGAAGATGTAGATGAGCTTGTGGGCTCCCATTCCTCCGACCTGTCTGAGGAAGAAATAGAAGCCATTGATAATGCTGTTGTGTCTGAATCAGAGGAAGTTCCCCAGCCAGAGTCAAGATTAACAGCAGAAAATATTAGAAAGGTCATTACAGTAGCAGAGCAGTTAAAGACAATGCTTGGAGAAATAGATTTACTCCAGGATAGGGTTTTCAAGTCAACTAATTTTGTGGATGCTGCAGTAGAACCTTACAGGACTTTTTTGCATGAGCTTCTAAAACCCAAGCAGACCAAGTTGGATTCCTATTTCAAAAAGACCACTACTTCAGCCACAGAGGAGCAACAGCCTCAGCCTTCAACATCAAAAATGATCTAATCTATTATCTTAAACAAATAAATGTCATTACTTTTCACTACAAAACCTTTTTTTTTATTTTTGAGTTCCCATGACCCTCAGTATGTAAGAAGGACCTCCAATTATTTGACTTAAGAGTGTTTTGAGTTAACAGACGTTTTTCTGGAACCAATTAATCTCGTAAGTTGAGGCACCAATGTATTATATTTTTTAATGTTTAACCTTCCCCCTCTCCTCCCCCTACCATAAGCCTTGAGTGCATCATTTGTTTACTTATTGTTAATTATTCATCTACGAGTTATCTGCAATCGAATGACACCCATGGTGCTAGTATTACATTCTTTAATGTTTAACCTTCCCCTTCTCCTCCCCCTACTATAAACCTTGAGTGTGTCATTTGTTTATTTATTGTTAATTATTCATCTACGAGTTATTTGAAATCGAGTGACACCCATGGTACCAGTATTACGTTTTTTAATGTTTAACTTTCCCCCTTTCCTCCCCCTACCATAAGCCTTGAGTGCGTGATTTGTTTATTTATTGTTAATTATTCATCTACGAGTTATTTGCAATCGAATGACACCCATGGTGCAGGTATTACGTTTTTTAATGTTTAACCTTCCCCCTCTCCTCCCCCTACCAAAAGCCTTGAGTGCGTGATTTGTTTATTTAATGTTAATTATTCATCTACGAGTTATTTGCAATCAAATGACATCCATGATGCCAGTATTACGTTTTTTAATGTTTAACCTTTCCCCTCTGCTCTCCATACCATAAGACTTGAATCCGTCATTTGTTTCTTTATTGTTAATTATTATGGGCGATATCCCATTAGCAGACCACAAAACAATTGGAGACATAATGATTGTGCAATTGCTTGACTTTCTTGAACTCAGCGAGACTTTCTTGTGAGTTTGGGTTTCGATTCACAGGTTTAAAGCCTTCTCTGTCTTCTCTACATACGGATTCCTAGGTACAAAAGACACTTTTGTACGCGTAGTAGTAGTAATTAGGGTTTTAGGTGCATCGACAGCTAAGGTCATTTTGTACCATCAAATTCTGTTAGAAATTACAGGATCACCGGACTTGGTCATGTTAGAAGATAAATCTCCAAAAAGTACAAGTCTGCAGGTATCATCTAATGTAGGGCAGCCTGTCCGAGTGTAGTTTTACGGTTACACTCAATTTCTGCAGAGGGGTCCTAAGTGCATCCTTACCACTGTTTCAGCCAGTAACACTGACATCTTCTTCCTGGATCATCTTTACATTTAGGTATGTAATTGCTCATCAATACAATGGCAGCATTTTTATCAGAAAATTGGGGTATATGATATCGTATTTTGTAGGAAACAGAGGAATTCTAAAATACTAATAATCATCGTAGAAATGCGGAATTTTAATCATAATATAAATTAAATAATAGTAATTAATATTCAAATCGAAAAAAGTACCTAAGGTCCACCATTGGCCAAGAACAGTGCGTTCGCGGTATTCATATAGCTTACAGTATCGTGAACACTATTGAATCTATTGATATGCAATCTTATTCAAAGAAACATGTTAACATTTCTAAACATTTCATCTGCTGGGTGTACCTCTCTAAAACAAATAGGGGGAAAGTTTACCACAGGTCAATTATTTGAGGTTTCGACTGGAAATTTTCAAGAAAATGTTGCGTTTATGATTTTTTTAAAGACAGCTCATTAATAATTTAGAAGTTATAGTTACAAAATCATTATTCATAAGCATTACTGAAGTTATACACAAAAAAATTTTGCATTTTGTTCATTAGAACCGGAGATATGGTGACGGGAGAGGGTTTTCTATGCAACTTGAACGCGAGAATCTTTCCCTCGCATCTCGGACTCACTCTCCGTTAAGAGATAAACATCGTAAATTTCTTTGAGGGGTTTCATTGTAACTGACATAAGATACGTGTGGACAATGGCTCCTTCCTTTTGTGCCGAGACAAGATTCGTCTCAGAATTATATGGGGTTTTTACGCGGAGTTCCACATTTTGCTACTTGCACGAAAATAAAAATGCAAAAATTAATATACATTATATGCACTAAATTGTAGAATGGATCTGAAAAAGTAAAGGCCAAAGGTTCCTCTTTTGAAATATATCTAGATTTTTCGGAATTAAGAAAAGTCATTGGGTCTAAAAAATATAAATGCTGTTAGTGTTCAAAAGGGCAGCATAAAGTACACCCCGGCCCTGAATGGGAGTTATAAAATTTAATGCAACTAGTAACATCATATAGAATTTTATATTTCATATTTTAATAAGAGTATTTGTAGCGATGAGTTTTTAAACTAAAAATTTTAATGTCTCGGATAAATGACAATGTGACTTATTGTTAGTATTTTCCAGAATCCTTAAGATGTAAATTTACATAAATTAATTTTTACGGCTAAAGTTTATATTTATTACTGACGTTACATCAACCAAGCATACAAGATGTTTTATATTTTAATCATACATTCAAAGGTAATTCCCTTGATCGTTTTTAGAAATAATACATAAATGCTACTATAGAAATACTTGTGGTATAAAAAGGTGAATTTTGATAACTTGGCCATAGGCGCCAATATTTCTAGCTACGCCTTTGTTACTAATGTTGTATAAAATGCATTTATGATAGGAAATGAATGTACAGTAGTCCCTTGCCATTCGCAAGGGTTAGGTTCCTGAAAACCCTCATGAATGGCAAATTCGCGAATGGTATGTAATTGGGTATATGGAAAAAATAGGGTTTGGTTCTTAGAGTCCCTATTCCAGCATGTAACTTGCATTTTTGCCGTTCAAAATATAATAATACAAGACGTGCTGTGGCGTTCTGAATAAACGCTACATTTTATTAAAGAGCAAGGAACCGATCTACATGCACTTCGATGACGTTGGCGATATCCCGTTTATTAATTATAAATCCCACGAATTTCATAATATTTTAAGAAATTATTAATTTCGGTGAGGTAACACAATTTATTTATTTTTGACAAAAAAATCTATATAGGGATTTATGGAACATATGTAAATCATAAAATAAAGTAAAAATGTTTTGCCTCTGGCACGCCGCAGCGGGGAAATCCCCCGTCCGGTACATAGCTCTGAACCTGAACCCCTCCTTGGTGAAATCCTGGCTACGCCACTGTGAGCTACATACTCGTAATATGGCACAATTAGAGGTTTTCAGTTAAAACCGATGGATAAAATCTGATATTATATGAATTCCAATTTTTCGGCATTATTTTGCCCCATTTTTTCTATATATGTTTTCTTAACTAGCCACTTTTAATATTACTCTAGGAACTTAAGACTTTTAGCTGGATAGATATGAGTTTTTACATTAATGATATTTTAATTTTTTCTGATAATAATATGATAATGCACAAAAACAATAAAGAGAAGTGGTTCATTGAAATTCGTGCATTAACCTAAGATTGACAAACTTTTTAATTTGTATGGAAATGTAATAGTAATCTACTCGTACTTGTAATTAATTACTTTTATAAGAATGAAATTGGTAGTTGTACTTTAGTACAATGCAGATGAAGTAACTGTAACTAAGCCCAGTTACATTTTTCTGGTACTCATCCCATAAAATTTACATATGAGATATCATAAGGGGGAGGTGAGGTCAGGAATTTGAGCTACAGGGGAGGCAATTCAAAGAAAAGGCTAAGAATCACAGAACTACGCTATCAAGACAGTGTAATTCTCCATTCTCGAATTGGGGTCTTCACATGTTTAATTCTATGTAATCACACATAAAAGTTACCTTTCCATCCTTACACTCTTATTCAGAAAGGTTTTGCTAATGATGTATGAATTAAGATGTGAAGTACATGTTTTTGAACTTGGAATAACACATTGTAGCCATGTTCTACATTGACAACTGTTTTTTTATCGAGACTAGTTTAGTTATGCAACATTTTTGAAAAACTGAACGTTTGTAACAGTTCATTACAGGGAAACAATACTAATATTCATCAACTGAGTAATAAAATCAACAGATTCATTCAAACTAGAAATGTGGCAAAGAAAACAGGGGGAAAATAACGTGGAAATGTTTTCTAATGTGAATGAGATTCCAAAAAAATGAAAACCGACAGAGGATGTCAAACATATAATTGAGAATCATTTGAGAAGTTTATTTGAAAAATATTCTTCTGAGATGAATATAGGTTCACATGAGTGAATAAGAAATCCATTTAATTGTTGGGTTGGGTTGGTGTTTTCTCTATCTCTGAAGAAGAAGAGTTCTGGCTTGAATGAAAGACTTAATACCCTCAATTGTTCACAGAAGTAGTAAAAGTATTTGCAACAACCAACCTATGTGCAAGAATGGCTTTCCAGCTATTGTTGCAATAAAAACTAAAGATGAAAATTAAATGTCAAACTTGATTTGTGAGTGCCAACATCTAACATGCTGCCCATATTTCACAAGCTGTGCAATGACAAACAGGCTCAACTGTACCAATAACATTTACTGATGCCCACTAATTCTTATTCACTTCTCTTTTTTCAAATTTATTCTTATTTGCTGATTGAATTTTTAATGTTTTTGATGTACTGTATTTTAATGATCACTATTTGTTTGGGTTTAATTAAAAAAATGTTGTGTATGGATGTGTTTCGAACAAACATGAATCTTGGCGCAAATATACACATTTATAATATTTTGAAATTAATGCTAATTTTATATTTACTGATTGATGGATGTGGATAAAGGGGTTGTGAGGAAGTCAGCTACCTTTATAGCGCGTTGTGAATGCTTACAAGTTGGAAACCGCCGTTTAAACCATCTCCTTAATGTAACAGGCACAAACCAAAATTATTAACTTGTCAGACTTCAGTTTTAGGAAAAAGGTGTATCAACACTTTACTAATTTTATGACAATGACAACATACAAGTGGGAGGGTTACATAAGTTGAGAACTTCTTTCATTGGAATAGTTAATAACATGAAAATGTTAAGATAATGGTAAAATAATTTATGAATCCCACTTATTATGTGATATATTGACTTAATATCATTTTCGATATTTTGACATTCTCGATTACATTGCTATCATTTTAAATTCTGTTTTCTTAAATTTGATGATTATATTATTCTAGGATACAAACACCATTCTGATTTAGGCTCTATAAACATAGACAAATGTAAGTATTTTATCGATTTTCTGACAGTGCTGAATCCAATCAATGCATTACCGAAACACTTTGAATGAAAAAATTTAATATGAATGGTGGAATGGAACTTTAATTTTTAAATTTAGATAGTCACAGACCTTATTAATAATGGTTTCAAATCCATTTCTATAAATTTGTAATTTCCTTTCTCTTTCCTTCCTTTTCTCTTCTTGTTCCTGCGCGGAGGTTTTCACTTTTACTCTTCCGTGCTGAAAACATACATCTATTAGTAAATCTGTGTGAGCAAAGTTCCATTTTCATGATATTTCTTGACCTGAAATGACGTACAATAAAATTCATTTACAAACCATTTGTTTAAAACTTTTGCGAGATACAAATCTGAGCTACAATATCATAAAAGTGTTAAAACTTATTAATAATTTCTGTATATTTTTCGATTCGAGATTCACTTTTAATTGATGTATAGCACTTTAATTCAACTACCAAGATAACGTTGAAACACTTCACAGAGTTAGCCCAAGAGTCTGCAGTCATACCAACAGAGGAAAAACATTGTCGGAATATATATGAAATTAATTTTCCTATATCAAGATCTGTTTTAAGAACGAAGGACATAACTGAACGGTAATTTATTTAGCTCAGATCAGGAGAGCACAATCCAGTAAGTAAACGAAATTGAAAGCTGTTGAGTTGGGTAAAACATTTACCAATAGACACAACAGAAATTAAAATATGGAGCTTAAAGAAAAACCGCAAAATAAAAAAGTTGGAAAAGAAAATAAGTTAAATGATGTGATAGAATTAAAAATAAACTGTAAACATTAAAAAGACAAAACTCAGCAAAAGTTTACAATAGGTGACCAAGGCGGTGACGTGCCTGTAGCGCCCCTATTAATCAGAATTCATACTACATAGCAGGCAGATCTAAGTCCCGGGTTAAAAATTTTGACCAAACTAAACAGCAGTTAAGAACAATCTCAATAGATATATCAATACACACGCGCATATACCGTATTTATTTAGATAAAAATGTAATCGTTGTATGGTTGGTTACCCTATAATTGGATTGACGCGAATTAAAAATAAACAGCACGAAAAAAATAATTTTCATAATATCTGTTATATGTATGCAGATAATGCGAATGCACAGCTCAAGCAACGGCCTTTAATATGCAGGAAGGCTTCGATAAGACAACGAAGGCACGTTAAAACATCTTCGAATTATTTCAAACATTAGCATGTTTTAAAATACGTAATTTACCGCATTTATCTATCCGGTACTTACTTATTAACGGGGAGCCCAACTTAATACGTAAGTACCGATTGATTTCTATTTATTGTCTACAAAGAAATTATATCTCGCTTGACTGTTGCGCCGCAAATGCAGAGGGTCAGAGAGGATATTGGCGAGCCTTTGGCTCGCTTTGTTTATATTTTAGTTGCCACCAGAAATTAAAATGTGATTGATTTTTCAATTGTTATCTATAACAAATCATTTAAATGTTAATTGGTTTCTTTTAATGTTCATCAAAATTAAAACATGATTTAAATGGTATTTGTTCGGTTTTTATGTTGGGCTCCCCGTTAACGCGTAAGTACCATCCATCCAATTTACGTAAATGAATATAGGTGCGGCCGCAATTAGTTATAGAGTAGGGGCAGCACTAATTGTTCTAGCAGGTGCTGCCATCTACCAGCCAGTTTGCATAACTAACTGATGAGACCGTCCGGCCAGACACCGACAAAGACATCAAGCGTTTTCTTATAGGAGATAATTCCGTTTATTTCATTGTATGTTACTACTAGCTGGCAGAGGTAAAGTGGGTAAGGTAAGAGAAAGAACAACACGATAGTGATTTTAAAACATGAGATTTATTAAAAAAACATTCAATTACATGAAATTGACATATGGAAAAACAAACCGAATGCTCTTAATTTTTGACGAAACTTCGTTAAACCACAGCTGTCCTCAGTGCTGTTTTTACGCACAAACGACTTTATTAGAGCGAAATTGAGGCCCTTCTTACATTTAACCTTGCATCAACAATTTCAAATTGGAATAAAATTGAAATAATAATTTTACAGAAAAGAACCAGAAAATAAGATAACTAGAAAAACAATCAAAATAGCAAATTACAAATTCAGAAAATTGCTATAAAAAGAGTGCACTATTACCAGATGTATGTTCTAGAGAAATTTCAGTTAGTTGGCTGATTGCCAGGAAGTGGGCACTGCAGAATGAAGTGGCTTCTGTGAAGATGGATATGTAAAGCTGTCACCTGAAAAATGTTAGGCACACATTTCAAAGCTATTGTGCAGCTTTTCAATAGGATGCCCATCCAAAATTGGTTTACTGCAAAATGTCTTCCACTTCGCAGCCCTGTGGGGAGATTTAATAATAACACTGCAGCAACACAAGTTTTGTCCTTTGTACGAATTCAGGTGACTTTAATGTATTTTATTATTGAACTAAAATCAAGAAGAGATCTTTTCTAATAATGTTTGGTGGAATAAATTATTGAATTGATACTATCTTTAGTTATGAACAAGAATTGGCTGTAGCCAGCAGAACGATATCATTGCATATATGCATCAAGCCGGGAAAAGGTCAAGTGAAAATATTCAACTTAAAGAGGGACGAAAAAACACGTGATATCGATGCAAATTAACGTTTTGAAATCGTTGAATGCGAAAGTGACATTACATTAACGCCCACAAACCTGCCCAAACACGCATTACACTTTCACAAGACTCTCTTTCACGGTAATAAAGTGTCCTAAAGGTTGTACCTTACCGTGAGTTCATCCGATAAAAAAGTAATTCAATCGTTTACTGTAAACACTCCAACTGGTTTTTATCTTCGCGAAAAAATCATGCAAAACAAAAATGAAAGAACTATGAGAATCCCTGGGCTGCTAAGTATTTCTCTACCGTGAGCAATGCAATGGATCGGGCTAGTAATGCCAAATGCTTGAATATCATTAAGCTGATCCTTTAAGAATTTATCAAATGGTAGTAAATTCATAATCTAACCTTGCTTTGGAAGCTGGAATCCTGAACAACTTTCCTCCAACTGTTGAACATCCACGCATATAACAGTTCCTTCTTTCCATGATTTCCACTTCACCAAGTCAGACTGTTTCACGTGATTCAAACCATTTCACGAGATTCAAATCAACCGCATCACGTGATCCAACGAACACAATTTGAGGGGTGGGGAGGGTTCGTAGTTTTGTAACCAATTCATAGGTGGCATGAAAGATCGTCAAAGGAGCGCCCATACGAGTTAGCCTAGACTGCTACATATTAAAGATCTGTTTCTGCAGTGTTGCACCGGTTACATCCATAGAGTAAGAGGCTTAATTACAAGATATTCAATATCATATTTAAATAACTTTGTGGCAAATTTGGCCATATTAGAATAATATGGCAATTTCAATTTGCTTTGATAATACAGATTTGGATTTTTTACTGAGAGCTTCTGAAATACTGAATTATGTTCACCAAAATTAGCAACTGCATTATCTGCTTCATAAGAACTAATAAGTTTGGTATCCAAGCCATTAGACAGTAAAATATTTTCAATGTGTTTAGTGATTGTTGATGAATTCTCTTCTGAATCATCATAGAAATCTAACAAAAACTCTTTAAAACATTCGTTTATGTTAAAAATTTTAAGAATAAGTAGATAACATTTTATATTACCTTTGTTAGAAGCATCTGAAGCTAGAGAGAAATATTTTGCTCTACACTCTTTCTGCAATAATTCACAAGAATGTGGAGCCATAACGTTTTGAGTTAAACATTCTAATTTAGTTCGACCACAATGTATATTTGCTCAATCAGAAAATATTTTACATGATAGCTTTATCCCACACTCTGAAGACAAATAACTGTGCTTATGCATAATTCCATGATAAGCAAAACATAGTTCAGCAACACTGCTGTAATCTATTCCCTTGGAAGAAGGTGTGTGAAAGAAGGAATAAATCGTCTTTGAAGTTTTTGTAAGCGAATTTTGAATATGCTTTGCAGTTTCCAAATGTTTCTTCAAAGTTCCAGCGCCTTCACTTTTTAAAGATATCAAAGAGGGACATAAAATGCATTTTGCATTGAAACGATCATCGGTTTTTGCAATCCATGATGAATAAATTGGATCTTTGAGCATTCGTCTTTGAATGTGCAAAATCTTTTCTTTAGTGGTGGGGATGACAGTCTTTTATCTGATATTAAAGCTTTACATTCATCCATTTGGGCTGAGTGATTATCAGAACTGTCACTATTAATTTTTTCAATACTCTTTTCACGAAAGAAATTTTTAAAACAAAATATAAAAGAATTCTTATTATTTATGAATGTTAAAATATTACTGATAAAATACTTCCTTGAAGTTGCTTACAATAACATCCGTGGTTGACTTATAATTTCTTAGAACTTCAAGGTATTTACTAGCACACTTATAATACAACTTGTGCAGGATTTAAATCTTGCCAGTTATAGCACTAGTGCAGGGCCGGCTCTAGTTACATTGGCGCCACAATGCAAAGTCATTTGGAAGTGCCCCCAACCCCAGTTTTTCCCAAATAAGGGAAGAAATTCATATTTTCAAGATAATGATCCACCTTTCTGTTTTTCTATTTCTAACTCTTCCACAGATTTTCTTTTCTTATTTTAAAACTGGGCAATTTATTTTTCTTATCCATTGATGCTAACAATAATAAATGCTGGGTTTTAAAATAGAACTTCTAAAATCTGAAACAAAAAGGAAACCACAAATTTTTAGCATCAACTCAACATTAATCCGAAACCATAACGAGCATTTCGGTTTGTGTAGTCAAAATATTCCAACTACTATTATTTTCTTAGAGGAACTTATGATAAATTTTATGTAAAATAAAGTTTTAGAAATACCTAATATGATAGATAAGACTGATTTTTTTATCCCAACACTACAGATCAATTGCAAAAAAGTAACTATAAATCACCGCTCCAATGTGCACTCCAATACACCCGACAAGCTACAGACAGACTAGGATCCTATTGTTAAAGTCGAAAAAAATCGCAAGTCAAGCTTTCCTTAATGATTTCATTGTGATTCAAAAGCACAAACATAACAGATAAGGTAAAACTGGTTGACCAAGCCATCTGATCTTTATTAAGAAGCCTAACTGATAGATCTGCTGGTGACAGTTGTCGTAGATGCAGCGTGGGCCGACAGATCGGTCGGCTAGCAGTTAAAGGGTTATTGTATAACCTGTAACATATTTGCGCATAGGAAACATGAAACTCGCTACATATGGGATTAAAAGTCCACAATGCATCATTCGAAGATTCCCATCGGATTTCGCGTATTTCTTTAGATTTACTAGCACTGTCAGTTACGGTTTTTAAAAGAAAAGAAAACTTTGATTATTTATCCATAGCTACGGCTTAGGTTTAGGTCTGCGCCCGCCCTGCCTTCCGGCGACCCTCTTTATTGTGGAATAAATCTTTCACATGTTATTCTAAAAATTATTTTCTGTATATCATTAAATTGATATGAAATGAATGCAAGGACCGAATGGAGGACGAATGGCAATTAGCACCCCTACATCCTTCGGTGCCCTTATTCTCGGCCACCTCCAATACGCATCTTATCTACACTAGAGTGATGCGACCCCGTACCTCGAGGGTTCGGGGGCAGAATTTGCGACAGAGATTTGCTGCTCTGGCATTTCCAAGTTTCACTTTTCACATTAACACGTCGTCGAAAAGATCGGCGATGAACACACATCGCCCATCCAGCTTACAACTCGCATTCCGATAATATACAGACATCAGTGGCGGATCCAAGGGGAGGGCGATCGCCCCCTCCTTGGATAACCCCATTGCACTCCACTGGGCGCTTTCTTAAATTCATTCCGCCCAAAAATCCTCAATTATACGCCGCAGATTATGTCTGTATAGCAAGAGAAAGAAGGATTCTGATAGGGGTAGGGATTTTCAAAATATAGGGCAGTTGGCAGGGGCGGATTCGATAGGTGGAGGGGCGATCGTCCCCCCCTTGAGAAGTTTCTGGATCCGCTCTTGACAGACACAAATGCTATCATGTGATTGTGCCCCTGGGTAATTCCATGTCAAATCAACCAGATAAAAATTTATTTTGAACCTTGATGTCTCCGTTTCACTTGATTTTTGGTATATTAGTAGTACCTATGGAGCATATTGAAAATCCAAATCTTTAGATTTTTGAAGCAATAGTTTTTTTTACATAAATTTTTGAAAATTGCAAAAAACGCACAATTTCGGCATGCTTCGATACACATAAATGCCCATAAATCCGTAACCCTTAGTCATAAAGAGCTCATCTTGGGCTCATTTTAAAGATCTTTTAAAAAGTTTTAATTTGATATACAACACACAAGAATTTTGAAAAAAAAAACGTTTTTGGCCCATTTTCAAAATTTTTGTTTTTGAAAATCTCAAAAACACCATAATCGATTTTTTTTGGAAAAAATATATCTTAAAGTGAGACATTTCATGAGTTCAATTGCAAAATTTCAGAATGGGATGAAAATGGGATTATACTTTTAAAAATTTTTGAATTAAGCGTTGCACCTGGTAATAGCAGCTTACCTAGATTTAATTGCTCAGTATTTTGTGTGTTTTTTAAAATTAAATTTATTTAAACATAATATGTTTTTTAAATTTAAAATAGTCTTATATTCACCTTCTATAGTGTACATTAATTTTTTGAAACCATGTATTTTTGATGCAGTAGAATAACAGATTCCACTTTTTTAACAGAATTGAAATTTATTTATTATTGAAAACTTCAACTTAATGGAGATACACAATGTTAAGTAAGTGAGTTTTCTTGGTCCCTTTGCATTAATCATAGGCTAATATCTAATATACACTTCGTTACAAAACAGTCCAAGAAGATACGTAAAAATATTTACAAAAAGTCTTATTTATATACAGAGTAGGAAATTCACTTCACTAGTTTTTTTAGTCTTTTTACCAAAAGCATTGAAGATCTTGAAGTGTCACTTTTACTTAAGATGTAAACGTGTTCTTTTGGAGTAATAGGGTCCACCTGAGTTAACACAGTATCAGCAGGAATATCTAGGACATCTGGATCATCAGGGAAGACGAATGAAGGAGATGGTCCTCTCGGGTGGAGGAAGCTGACTTCTAATTTGGCGACATTATCATGTCTGGTAAGAACACAGCCCAGCCACCACGCTCCATCATATTCAACAGTAATATAACCAGAAGATACAGTGGGAGCTGAATAAGAGCTTATAACGGAAGCACTTTCAGACACAACATGGATATTTTCATTGTCACTGAATGAATAAAGCTTGGTAATGAGCTCAGATTGTGACTTTGGCACAATACAGTGGATCTTCTGTGTCCTAGAAATAGTTCTTGCATCTTGAAATCTTGTAACTAATTTTCTTTCACTAATGCTGTGATCTTCACTTGTTGAATATTTGAAATGAATGCCCTGAATGGTCTGCTCCGAGAACTCAAAAAGGTCCTTTGGTGTCATGATCTGATTATTGTAGGAGCGTTGGAGACTCGCTTTGGCAGCAAGGCACTTTACACTACCCCCTAAGCCATCACATGCATTCTTGCCATGAGATGTGGCAAAGAAATGCCATTCAGCATCTAGTTCAAAATCATGTTTGTGGTGACACAAGTTCAAAAAATGTTTTGTTTTTATACTGAGCAGCATTGCCATCTGAGAAGTAGTAGATTTTTTTAAGATTCAGTATGGCATCCTTAAGGAGTGGGATAAGCTTGCTCTGAAATGTATAAAAAGCAACAGTATAGTGTATCAAACAGTCAGAAATGAACACAAAGTTCATGTGCTTCAGTTTCATTTCTTTTCTGTAATACATAAGAAATGGGTGGACTGTTGCCTGCATACTTGTCCAATGATAAATTTGAACTTCATTTTGTAAGATGAAGAAGTAATTTTCAGAAAAATCACAGTTTATGAGAGCTTCCTCCTGAGTAATGCTGTCTTTTGAGAAATTATCGAATGATTTCTGCGCGACGAAGTCATGAGTTTTAAGTTTTATTAGTCCTTCACAAAAAGCTTCAACAAAGCTATCAACTCCTTTAACTACAGTCTCCAGTGTACAGCGATCTGTGGATATGCATTGTTTAAAAGTAATGCAATCAACAAACTCATCCTCAAACTTTTGAATCAAAGCATTTTTAAACTGATCAACTCCAGGGCACTCCCTACACTTATTCATATGACATTCTGGATGTGCTGGATTGCACATTATTTTGGCCAAACAAGTTCTGTAAGACTTCAAAGGAGTAGATTCTTCTTCTCCATTATTCAAAATTATATTTTCAAAATGTGCTCCACTCATCATTAATTTTATATTTTGATGAATAGTGCACACACACTGTGTGTGTCCCACTTTTCCCAGCCAAAAGGCAGTGTTTTGGACGTAACTCACAGAATTTTGAGAACCCAATTTTGTTATCGGGGTAGGTACTGATTTTTGAATGCCTGATAAAGTTCTTGTAAATTAACTAAAACTAATCTTTTCTGGACATTGACATGGGTATCTCCTTCTTTGACTGAAACAACATCCTTTTTCCCTGGCATCACTCTACTGACCTCATCGCGGTTGTAAAAATTTTTTACTATGGATGCAGTCTTCTCATCAAGAGTTTTTCCTGGTTTAGGGTCTGGTGATGATAAAATACCTTTCTGAGCCACCAGTTTTCTCACAGTAGAATGTGTGATTTTACTGCATAGAAATACATGGTTTCAAAAATTAATGTACACTATAGAAGTTGAATATAAGACTATTTCCAATTAAAAAAAACATTATATTTAAATAAATTTACCGTATATACTCGTGTATAGTATGAGTTTTTACGACCAAATTTTTATTGCAAAAATTGGGGATCGTACTATACACAAGTAATGCATTTGAGGATTTAAAATTCATGTATCTTCACAGGCATTTTCGGTGAAGTTATGCCACCCGCACGCATTCTAATGGTGGGCTAATCTTAACAGTGAGGTCCTTTATCGTTGTTATGTTGCTTCGTGAAGAGTAGAATCTTTTTCATATATACAGCTTCAAATTCACAAATACTTGATATAAGTGACGATTTACGGGCACTTCCTTTCTTCAATTTTATGTATGTACATCTTTGTTTGCATCTTTTTACAAGGGATGGATTGGAACGAGTTGGACTAAAAGTATCGTAGACGGCGTAACTTTATGGAATTTCGACATCTCGGAAAAAAGAAATTACTTTGTAATATTCAATAGTCTTTATTGTTTCTACAATCACACACCGATCAGTTTCCACTACAAAGTCATTCTAAAGGTGTTACGTCGGTTAGTAACACCATTAGAATGATTTTGTAGTGGAAACCGGTGGGTGTGTGATTGAAGAAACAATAAAGACTGTGGAATATTACAAAGTAATTTCTTTTTATCCGTTATCCCTACCTATTAAATAGATGAGCAGGTGGAACCATTACGTACGCGGAACGTAATCCAGACGTATTAGAATTAAAACGATTTTATTTCATCTTGTGCAATCATGATTCATATCACTTTTTATTAAATGTTTTAGGAGTAAGATACTTAACTTATCCAAATTTTAGTGTACTCGCAAGAAATACTATTTACGACATTTACGGCCTATTCTATAGTGGTGTGGAAAATCAAGGTTGTTCGATATATCTCGCTCATAACCATCGAGCTATCGAAACGAAATATATCGACCATGGTGAAAAGCTGGGGTCGTACTATAAATGAGATATATGAAAAAATCAGGTTTGTTCACCAAAAAATCAGGGGTCGTACTATACATGGAGTCGGCATATACACGAGTATATACGGTAATTTTAAAAAAACACAAAATACTGAGCAATTAAATCTAAGTAAGCTGCTATTACCAGGTGCAACGCTTATTTCAAAATTTTTTAAAGTATAATCCCATTTTCACCCCATTCTGAAATTTTGCAATTAAACTCATGAAATGTCTCACTTTAAGATATATTTTTTCCAAAAATATTAATAACGGTGTTTTTGAGATTTTCAAAAATAAAAATTTTGAAAATGGGCCAAAACCTTTTTTCTTCACAATTCTTGTGTTGTATATCAAATTAAAGCTCTTTAAAAGAGCTTTAAAATGAGCCCAAGATGAGCTCTCTATGACTAAGGGTTACAGCTTTATGGGCGTTTATGTGTATCAAAGCATGCCAAAATTGTGTTTTTTGCAGTTTTCAAAAATTTATGTAAAAAAGCTATTTCTTCAAAAAATCTAAAGATTTGGATTTTCAATATGCTCCATTGGTACTACTAATACACCAAAAATCAAGTGAATCGAAGACATCAAGGTTCAGACCCCTTGTTGATTTGACATGGAATTACCCCTCTGGCATGTTGGTGCACGGGTGCCTTGCATCCATTGTGTCCCGGATTGGTGCAGCCTTTCTGAAATCAATCACCCTGGGTGCAAAGAGCGCGTCGCATAAGGGCCCCAACTTTCCTAGAACGCCTTCCCATCAAGGTACAGGGTGGGCGCAAAGTAACTGAACATGTTTATACTTGTCTACCTCACAAGCGAAACCTACAACAAATTGGTATCTTTCTCTTAAGTAAAACCCACAAGAAGACTCACTCAACACTCGCCAATAGGTAATGTATTGATTCAAAGTGACAATGGTGAACCGCCAAAAATCTTTTGAGCGCCCCTTGATTTTCGGCACCCCGATGCCTTGCTTACCGCCTAGAGCCGGCCCTGCACTAGTGGCACGTCACCAATTCTAAACCAGCTTTCATTTCAAGCACCCGTAATAGCTTTCACGCAAAACAATTGAAAAACTAGAATTGTCAGTCATTCGAAAACTGCTATGTTTAGAGAACGTTCATGATTCATGTACAGTAAGTCCCCAACTTACACTGTTAATTCATTCCGAAGGTCGCCGTGTAAGTCCAACAATGCTTAAATACGACATATTTTTTGACATATACGTTAGTTTCAATGGATAGTTAAAGCTAAAAAAGTAGTGCTTATAAAAACAAAATTTTAAGAAAATGAAAATATATTCAGTACAGTACATATCTAAAAGCATAATTGCAAGAAAAGTTGCACCCATGCAGTGGCGTAGTTAAGATTTTTGGTCCCCGGGGCGAGTTTACTCTCAACGTCCGATCCAGCCCCTGGCAACTCAACGGTTTTCAGAGTTTCAAGTTACGCTCATCTTTGTTGATAGGTGTCACTGGGTGCGCTTCAAAATGAAAGTGGGGGAGGGGATGGGTCTGGGTGTAATTCTACGTCCAGGAAGAGTAGGGTCGTGAACGGGTAAGTAACTTTCCGTTCGTAATTCGCAAGAGATTTACGTCGACCTCGTGTTACTGTGATTGATTGTCGGTTTTAAATGCTTTAGTTAGAATTAAGCGAAAATTTAATTGTCGGAACGCCGCATCGGGGTAGCATCATCGCATTAATATTACCGTTCAATTTTGTCTCAAGGTCATTATTTCTTCTGATCCTTAGTTCATAGCTTTTGTGAAATTATTTCTTAATTAAACGAAATGGTTGATCTCTTCACTGAATTTTATGTCGGCATAATCTTTACATTAATTAGGAGAGACCTTTACATAAGATATATGTGGATCTATGCAATTATTTTCCTTGGTGAAAGTTAATCACGTGTATTTTGGGTGAACTGAGTCAAGTTGAGACATGAATATGGTTATTAATTTGTCGAGTGGTTGTGTAAGCGTATAGTTTGAAGGTAAAGGTTCGTTTTCTATCAACTTTGATTTTTAGAAATGATATATGTATACGGTGTTAGCCTATGATCAGATTGGCCAACGGTGGGAGTTTGATATGAGTTTCTGAGGTAATCCATCTCATTTTCGTGTATTTTAATCTCGTTAAAGCGTATGTTTGATAAAATAATAATATTTTAATGCGCAACTGAAAATATATTGATAAGGTTTTCTCCTAATTATTCAGTTTTCAGACAGAATTCTCCGTGTGCAGCTGTATTTGATTTTGGCAACCATTATCGAGAAATTCATTCAAAGCAATGCTGTATTTCGTTTATTGAAATGATATTAATTACGTAATCAATACATACTAGTGTCATGGTTTTGAAATAAGTATTAAGCTTAACTTAGCAACTTAAGGAATATAAGTCTTATATTTTACAAATCTTGGAATTTGAGTTACAATACAATATTTTCGAATATTATCGGAGTGATTTAGCACGAGAGACACTACATAATGTAATCAGGTTATCAGAAATAATATTCAGAATTAAGATTTCATTCTCTTGTTTCAGAGGAATGTTTGCAGAAGACGTCACAGAACAGCTGTCATGTTCCCTTGTGTGATATCAAGAAATACATATTAACGGTGAGTACAATCTTTTAAGTAGTTTGCCAATTGCATTTGTATTGGTTGTTACTTGAAGTTTCCAGTGAGAATTATCGACGTATTTTACTGAATAGATAGGATAAATTTAGTCGTGTAACCACGCATGTGTTTTAATTGCGTCTATATATGTGCAGTACTTATTGTACTAATTTTTCCATCTATTAATGGTGAAAGTGTAGTAACTTAAGCTTACATTGGAAAGTGATAAATCTCAATTTATTTTAAGTGAATATTTCATTGAGAGAATAAAATTGATTTTATAATTTCGACTTTGAAAGGTTTGTTAATTATCGTTAACATAAGTGTTATCAATGCTTCAATTTTTGGCATATTTTATGAAATACTTTGTACCTGGGAAATTTTACTTTTCAGTCTACTGACATCCATTTCAGCATAAATCAATTAAGTATGCTCTATAAACACGAGATGATTTCATAGAAACAAAATTATTACTTTGTAGTGACAGTGTAACGTGAAATGTTCATTGACTTTTAACTCATTGGTGAGGTGTAAACTAATGTTGAAATTATGGAGACATTTTGAGGAAAGTAATTAAAATATTTTGCTTGGAAAAGGCTATCTATATGGAAATTGCTAAAGCAATCAATGAAATATTTTGAGGAAAGTGATTTCTTAGTCAAAGTTAGTCGAATTCTTGGAATACATGCAAATTTTTGAAAAGTTTGCTATGCTATGCAATTGGTTTTTATTCTGTTTATTTCCACCGGTGGTTGGCTAATCATCAGTTGATCATGCAAAAATTGTACAGGATTTATTCAGATACTATTTTAGTGCATTTTATTTTATAAATATTCAGTCAATCAAATCAAAATAGCAATTAAACTGTAAGAGATAGAAGGCTGAAATGTGGTTATGCCATTTATTACTATGACGAAGGATTTTATTTTAATGAATAATTGAAAGTATATTGACAAGGTTTCTTCCCAAGTATGTATTCAATTTTCGGGCAAACTCCTGTCTAGACTTATTAAATGTTGGAAACCCTTTACCGAAAAATTCATTCAAATCAATGATTTATTTAGTTGATATTCATTTCCGTAATCAATATATGGTAGTCAGGTGGTTTTGAAATAAGTATTGAGCTTAACCAAGCCACTTAAGTAATATGTCTTTAATTTCATTACAAATCTTTGAATTTGAGTTACAATAGAAAAGATTCCAATGTTACCTCAGTGATTTAGCACGAGAGACATTACATAATGTAATCTGGAATATTATTCAGCATGAAATTACAGTATATATTTTAAGATTTTATTCTCGTTTCATAGGAATGTTTGCAGCAGACATCACAGGACTGAGCTGTTATATTCTCCTGTGTGTGATAACAAGAAATAATAACAGTGAGTATATTCCGTGTGTTTCTTTTTGCCTATTGCATTTGACATATTGGTTGTTTTGTGATACTTTTGTTGGCTGTTACCTCAAGAAGTTCCCAGTGAGAATTATCGACCTATTTGAATGAATAGCTAGGAGGAATTTAGTCGTGTAACCATGCATTTGTTTTTTTACTATATGTTCAATACTTATTGTGCTAGTTATTCATCTATTAACGGTGAAAATGTAGTAACTTCAGCGTATATCGGAAAGTGATAAATCTCAACATCTTTTAAGTGGATATTTTGTTGATAGAATAAAATTGATTTTATAATTTAGACCTTCGAAGATTTGCTAATTATCGTTAACATAAGTGTTATCAACGCTTCAATTTTTGGCATATTTTATGAAATACTTTGAGCTGGAGAACTTTTACTTTTCAGTCTACTGACTTCCAATTCAACGTAAATCAATTAAAAATATGAGATAATTTCATAGAAACAAAAATATTAGTTTTGTAGCGACAGTGTAATGTGAAATGTTTATTGGATTTACTCTTTGGTGATGTGTAAACTATTTAATGTTGAAATTATGGAGACATTTTCAGACAGTTGAAAGTGATTAAAATACTTTGGAAAAGGTGTCTGAACGGAAATTGTTGACACAATCAAGGAAATATTTTAAGGAAAAAGATTTATTAGTCAAAGTTAGTCGAATTCTTGGAGTACATGCAAATTTTTGGAAAGTTGCTATGCTAATGGAAGTTTATCGTGACAGTTGGTTTTTATTATGCTTATTTCCATCGGTGGTTGGCTAATCATCAGTTGAGCATCAAAAAATTGTAGAAAATTTATTCAAATACTATTTTAGTGCATTTTATTTTATAAATGTTCAATCAATCAAATCAAAACAGAAATTTAACTGTAAGAGATAGAAGGCTGATGTTTGCGGGGTGTATGTCATGTGTTATGCCATTTATTACTATGACAGAGGATTTTATTTTTGGTGGAACTGGTGTGCGACAAGAGGTCCAATGCTTTTTAAAATGTGAAACATATTTCATAGCATTAACATAACGATTTTTATCTTATTAGCCTGTTATTTACAAAGTATTAAAGACAATGAATAAAGAAGTGAGATCAAGTCAGAAGCGATAATGTCAGTTTTTACCTCTTTAAGTGCAGTCTTGTCACAATGCAAGCTTTAGGAAGATTAGAAATATTTTCTTACTATTCTTTGGCTTAAAATTCAATTCTGAATTCATGTTCTTTGATCGTTTTTAAAGGTAAAAACAAACTGTAATTTTATCCAATATGACAATGGTTTTAGGTTGTATTATAGATATAGACATAATAAATGCTGTGATTTGTCGATAATTTCCAATTAAGAGTACATGGAGTGATTTTTATAAAGTTAATTGATCAAATTAGTTGATTTTATAGCATAAATTAAAATGAATATTGCTGTTACTACTTGAAATTATTAACAGATAATATTTAATACTTGTCAGTAGTTAAACCTCTGTATTAATTTCCATATTTCCTACCTGTTATCACTAGTCTATTTATCATTTTCTGGAGTACTTGATCGTCCTCGTATTTCACTGTTCTTATAATCCTTCCTCTGATTTAGAAATCTCTCATGCCTTCTAACGGTTCCTGCATTAGCCTCTCTCCATATATATTGAATAGAATCGGCGATAGACAGCAGCCCTGTCTTACTTCTCTACCGATATGTACTCCGCTGGTATCCGCATTCTCCAACCTGACTTTTACCAGTTGATTTACGTATAGATTACCGATCAGTCTCGTCTTTCCAGTCTACACCTATATCCTTTAATATCCTCATCAGCAGTACCCAATTTACTCTTATCAAAGGCCTTCTGCCAGTCGAGGAAACATACACAGCAATCTTGACTGTATTCTATTGCCCTTTCTGATATGATTCTCACTACACCGATAGCATCTCTGGTTCCTCGTCCTTTTCTGAAGCCGAATTGATCTTCCCCTAGCATTTCTTCGGCATTTTTCTCTAGTCTTTTATTAAGAATCCTCGTGATGATCTTCGAAGTGTGTGACAGTAGGGATATCGTTCTGTAGTCCTTACACTGCATTGCCTTTGGCTTCTTCTTTAGAGGGATCATTGTCACATCTAAGAAATCCTGAGGCCTCTTTCCCGAGTTGTAAAGCTTGTTAATTAGTTTCGTAATCACTTTTAGTCCTTCCGATCCCATGACTTTAAGTACCTCTGCCTGTATTCCATCGCTGCCTGTAGCTTTCCCTTTATCCAGTTCCAGAATTGCCTTTTGTACTTCGCTTTCCATATTACTTGTTCCCAAGTTTGTCTTCTTCAATGTTATCCTCTTCTTCCGTTCTATTTGTGCTGATCCTGCCTGCTTGCTGTATAGTTCCTTAATGTATACTTCTCATACCTGTGCTACATCCTTTGGTTCTGCGACTATTTTTCCATCTGCGTTCATAATGCTTTATCACAAATCCCATTAGACTTCTAATCTTCTAACTCCAGTGCCCTAGCATACATCATATCATACCATCCTAACTTCTCAGTTGTATTTCCTCACATTTTCCTTTTATTCAAATTTCCCTAGCTTTATCTGTTACCCTTCTCGACTCATTGTTTGTGCATCTATAGTTGGCTCTACCTTCTTCACTGTTAACATTTTTTTCCATTTTTTTCTCTCATCCATTATCTCCAGCATTTCCTTAGTGATCCATGGGTTTCTGATTTTCTTCTCTTGTTTCCCAATCTCTTTATTCAAGGTGTCTTTGATGCTGGCTTTAATTTCTTCCCATTCTGTATTCACGGTCTCTGGTTTGTTTTCCAAATTTCTAAGGCGACCTTCCGACTTCATGCTGAAAGCATTCTGCCTTTCTTTCAGTTTTTTTAGGTCCCAAGTCTGTCTTTCTCTTCTCGTTTTCCTTATTTGTTTCAGCTTTGTGGTTAGTTACATCGAGTATTAGAAGGATGTGATCTGAATCAATGTTTGCTCCTGGTAATGTCTTAGTATTTTTTATGCTGTTCCTGAATCTTTGTTTTACTAGGATGTAATCTATTTGGCATCTCATTTTATCTCCTGGGCTTTTCCAACTGTGTTGTTCCAATCTCCCATTATTGTGCAGTTCTACTTCATAAATGTCATTCTTTTGCTCATACATCTCCCTGATTTATTCTTCTTCAATAGCGGTTGTTGGCATATATACCTGGATTATCAACATGTTAACTGGGACAACTTTTAGCTTTATTGCCATCAACCTATCGTTCGTTGCTGTTATTTTTGTCACGCTATTCATCATATCTTTTAAGTACCAGAGCTACTCCCCTTGCCTCACTATTTCCTCCGGTGTAAACTACCGTGAATTCTTCCGAGCGGATCTGCCCTTCTCCTTCCCATCTGACTTCGCTCAGCCCTATGACGTCAATCCTATTTCATTTTTCAGGTTCTCTAGCTTTTCTGCCTTCCTCGTGGTTTTTAAATTCCAAGTATCTTTGCATAAGTTACCTTCGACAGTTGCTTTCCTCAAGGCAGTCCATGCCCGGAGATCTGATTGGGGGACTATTTTACCTCCGGAATATTATATAATATAATCATTATTAGGGAAATGTAATGTGGTAGTTTCCCTCTTGCTTTCCACATCGCAGTACTGTAGCCGATCAAATCATGCCTACTGTTCTATTGAATATATACCCAACCAACATCATTTGTTTTCATCTCTATACCGTACCGACAGTACTGCTGCCTACTGCCAGACACCAATGATAGTTTTTTATTATTAATTAAGTAATTAATTTTTTTGTGAAAAAACCTCCATTTGCGGGGATCGCACCCCGCAGCTTTGTAATGGGAAGCTGACACGCTAAGCACTACACCTTATGGAAGGTTAAAATTTTAAAACTAATTGTCAAACGAATCTTTCACATAATAATTTGAATAAACTCGTAAAGAATTTAAAATTTTAAGATTCTAAATAGACCTTGATAAGTGAATGTGCTCTTTCATGTTGTTTAAGCAAATTAATCTTTTATATTTAGATTTTTTAGTTAATATTTCTTTATTGAATTCACCACAACCATTTTTCCTCTTCATTGTAGGCATTCACAGTTGATGCTGAGTGAAAATGCGATGGTTTGAGGCGTCGAGGAACCATGAATCGAAGAGTACTGCTTTGCTGAGACGACAATTGATACACCTGGGTGCGAGAGTATAGAGGAATCTGAGCTGGAGGCTATACATATGGGATGAGAGAAGGTTTTTATACCTATATGTTGCTATATTCTGGTTTGTTCAATATGTCAGGCGATAAATATCTTGTATAATATGTAGCTGCATCTTACGGAGGATGTAGGAGAGATTGTAAATTATAAGTCCCTTTCAGATGAGCTAAACGCTTCAAATTTGGCATTATTATAGCTTTATGCTCACAACCAATGAAAATAAATACAATACAATAAGAATTCCAATTTTTAGGAGGTTTTTCTCCTGTCATTCAGAATGAGCAGAAATTTACGATAGGATTAAACGATTCCCCAAGAATTTGATTTCTTTTAAAAATATTGTTTAATCAACTTACACTAAAAGTAAGTAAATGGAAAATATAGTGCTACGTCTGAAAAAAAAGTTTTATCTGATATCGTCCGTAAGAGTATTTTATTTCTGAGAATGTAGGGCATCAATTTTCTGTTTGAACTTAAAAACTTTCTAACTCAACTTTTTTATAAAATGCATTTAATTTTTTATTATAAATTTACAAGAATATAAGGTGTTGGTTTTCAGTTTGAACTCTGAAAACTTTCTTTAATTTGATTTTATAAAGAATATTCCATTTTGTTTGTAAAAGTTTATTAGTGTACTTCTATAAATTTTAAATTTTTGTTAAATTCACTTCCGTTAATAAGAATCAAATGTAGTAACAAGTTATTTACGAATTTCCGAAGATGTTGAATTTAAAAACTTTAGAAAACTTATAAAATGCCAAGTTTTCGTATTGACTTCTGAGACAGCACTGTATTTGCTCATGTTTGCAGACTTGTCATGTGAATATCGTTCCGCAAATTGGATGTTGGAAAGTAATTAATTAAATTTAATCTTAAAATAGGAGCAGCCATTAAAAAAGATTATTTGTATCGGGATTTTTGGTGTTCTACATTTAATATTTTACCAAGAGGGTTTGTCGTGGTTAAATAATTCCAGATTTAATTTAATAATTTAAAGAAATTTGGAGATGTAGGATCTGCTTGAATTAATTCAGAAAATATTCTTTGGGGTTTTTATTGTTGTTTATTCAAGGCAGAAAAAATTCTGAGGCAATACAAATTCAGTTCATTATTCAAGTTATCAAAATCAGATAAAGAGATAAAATGCAAATGAAATTTCAGTTAGTTTTGAGAGTTTTGATTGAAAATCCAGACTATGTAAAGTATTTTCATTGTGAAAAGTTTATATTCTCCAATTATTAAGCCATGCATCGGAAATGGTAGTTTAATTGTTGTTGATTCTAGACGATATTTAGAAAAAGATTTAACTTTGTGGAGAGTTAAATTTCTTAATTAAGAAAAATTGTGCAGGTTATTTTATTCTTAATTAAAGTCAATGTCCAGAAAAAAGTTCTTTTAATAATTCCATCAATATCCAATTTGCTAGATGTTATTTATTTGTAAATACGTTTCCAAAGTGTTGTGTTATTTATATATTATTCAGAGCAATTGCAAATTCTTTTTAATTATTGCCATTTTTTTAAATCTGAACAAACCAGAATTAGCAGCGCTTTTGGGTATATATTTATCGTCTCTCATTTCATATTTTTTTCTAAGCCATGCTATTTTTCCTCTCTACTTTCTCACCAATAGAAATGATTAAAGAAATATTATCCTTGCCAAAGTACTTTGTAAAAATGTCCAACTTTTATTCTAGTGCTTGTTATATTTAAAAAATTTTCTGCAGTTCATGAATATTTTTAAATGGCAATTTTGATTTGTGCTAATATTCAGATATTTTTAAGTCCAGAAATTTTTTAAGTCAGATATTATTCTAAGTCCAAAATGTAAACAAATTAATTTTTTTCAAGTTCTAATTTCAGAAATCTTTCAAGTCTAGCGTTAAAAATTATTGTCCAGATTGTAAACAAATTACTTTACAAATTGGACAATAGTTTTTAACTCTTAGACTTGAAAGATTTCTGGAATTGGGACTTTTTCAAAAGTTTTTCTAAGTACAAATTGTAAACAAATCAATTTCTTTTCTCAAGTCAAAAATTCTTTTAAGTCCAGTATAATTTTTATTTTCAGGTGCAGGATAAAATAAGTAGACAAAATGTATTATTTCAGATTGTAAAATTTTTATTGAACTTGTATGTATACACTGTACATTTTAATTGCAATAAAGACATTTTATTATGATCAAAACCTGTTGACTCCTTTTAGATAGGAATAATTTCTTTTTCTCGGAGCCTCTTTTAGGTATCGTTGGACTTAAGGGGTTTTTTTAGGTATATTTTTGCTAAATTTAGCACATATTTAACCTAAAAATGACATTTTTGACCACCAATTCAGCCAAATTTTGCTGATTATTGAACAAATTATTCAACATTATGACAATTTATCTGCATTTCAACTATTCAACAACTGACATATTACATATAACACAATATTTTCAACTGTTGTTCAACAGCTGACATAAATACATATATAACATGAAAAAATAAACCATCAAACACATTTTGCAGCTGAAATAAATTATTGAACAAGCACTTGAAGAAGTTACTTGCCTCTGATAAAAATAACTGCGACTGAGCTGTGGAAAAATTAATACAAGCATTTAGACTACAGAACAGCCGTCATCAGTGGCGAAATGCCACTGACAACAACTGCTCTGAAGTCGAAATGCATGTATTAATTTTTTCACTACTCTGTCGCAGCTATTTTTATCTGAGGCAAGCAATCTTTCAAAGTACTTGTTCAGGAAACACTTAAAAAAGAAACATTTCACATTATCAATGACCTTAATTACAATTAACAATGTCTCTTATTGGTCAAGAAATACGTAAAATTGAATGCACGCAACTGATTCCAAATGGGAGCAATGTTTGCATAAATGACGAAAAAATAATGAATCTCGCAAAGCAATGCTTAATTGGAATTACTTAAATGCCAGGATAACATTTTTATAAACTATTCCAAGTCAGAAATAAACTTCAAAAATGCAATATTAAAATTTCATGTCATACCTATTTCAAATGTTAATAAAATTAAACATTTATTTTTGCCAAATTAATTATTGTATAAATGCACAAATTATATTACCTCAATTAGACGTATTACTGTTTTTTGAAAAAGATTAATAGCATAATATAAACAAAGATTTACTTCTGATAGCAATTTAATTTTTATAACAGCAAAGATTGAACTAAATACATTTTGTCTTTAAAAATTATCTTGCATTTAAAAATATAACTGATTAATCAAGGTGAGATTATATTTACAACATCAAAAACATATTTGTTCTAATGTAAAGTTCAGATTCAAAGCTATTATGCAAAATATAACTGATTTAATCAAAGCAAACACCCTATTTATGAAAAAATATAGCATATTCTCAAAGTTTGTCTTATATTTCCAGGTAATGTACAGTAAGTGCGTAAAATTTAACGACTTGAGGTTAATTTACTTTAAATTTAAGTAGTAATTGCATTGCGTGACTCAACTCACTATCGTTAACAAATCACAGTGCTCCTTATCGATAGCTTAACACTTTCATGGCCAATTTGTCAAATTTAAAAGGAAAATCAGCAAATCAAATCATTAAAAATTTATCAATAATTATATTTTTTAACATTATAAATGTGCAAATTGTAAGTAGCAATACATTATCATTACAAAACATTTATTTAAAAACTTATATTTGAAGAATTTTCGGATTGTAATTTATGAAAGTATTGAGTGCACGAAAAACTAAAGTATTTCATTAAATATTTGTATACAATTGAGTTATTTATGTTAATAAATTTAAAGAATTCCTTTTCAGTAACGCTTATGTTAGAATAAGTCAAAATCTCATATGGAGTTTACCAAAATTATCGTTACGATAACTTAATGAAGATATTTTAAACAACAGCCATGAAATTGTTAAGTAATCTAAAATATAACTCAACCAACAAGAGACAACGTTAATATTTACATAGAGACCAACCTGAGAATCAAAAGAATAACTACAAAATTGAGAAACAAAATAAATATCCTATAATTATTATACCAAATAGAACTGAATGAGCTTCCCACAATCTATATATATTTGCAAAAGTTTGTTTGCGTGTCTCATTATGCATGCCATAAACTATAAGACACGAATAACAAATTTGGTACAATTATTATTAACATCTTAACTTGATGCATGTATAAAAGGTTTGGTCAATTGGTTAATTATAGTCAGTGCTATAATAATAATAATATAGGGGAATATAACATTTTACAATTCCACTAGAGATGCCTGCATTTCAAATTTGAAATGTTGACAGAATTTTTTACAATAAACAAAGAAGCTTCAAAGTTTATTGTATATTAGGATTAGCTATGATGCTGGTCAACACAGACATCCATGACATTTGACGGTGCGATGAGACACTATTACAACGCCAACCTTCATAACAGCCTACTTAGTTAGACAACAAACCCATACAGCGGCCGGGTTACGCAATCTTACTTTCGATACTACACAATTTATACAAGTGAAAACATTTACCACTTACTTTATTTGCTCACATTACACTGTGTTGGATGTGGTTTGGTTAATACAACACGACAAACAACAGATGAACAAACAAAAAGAATTAATGCAACGAAAAACAAAAACAGTAGAAAAGAGAATTAAAATCACACAGGAATTCAATGCTCTGACTCTTAGAACGATTCTCTAAGCAAAGAGTTTTGTTAAAATAACTTTATGTCAAGTGAATAATACTTTGTTACAATAAGTGGGCAATACCTTTGTTAACACGTTACAAATTGTACTCGACAATGCCTTATCCCCCTCCCTCCCTCTGCTGTTCCCCCCCTTATCCCTCGCTAGGCAATAATATGAATCTCGAGTCTCAACAATGACATTCGTTGTCCAGGAAACTTATCGATAAAAGTCAAAATCTGTCACATATTCGTTAAATGTGAGTAATTTCAAAACATGTGGTGCATTACTTTCTGGGAAACCCTCGTACAATGTTGTGTGAGACAGACGCTCCTTTCTAGGAACCTGGTATTATCTGAATTTTTAAAGAATGTTTATTTTGAACTCCTGAGCATCCCGCATATAACTGTCCATGCGTAAAGCAAAGCTACCGTATGGTAACTGACTTAAGAAGTCACCTCTCTACTCTGCGTGCAAGGGCATTTCCCTTCTAGGAAGCGCGCTCACCTTCAATGCCCCTCTATTCTAATGGAATTCGTTCCCCTCCACTCTACATATTACCTCCGATCACTGAGGGGTAAGGTAACTTCTAGTAATTTTCAATTGCTACATTAGGCGGAACTACCTGTACTCTACATGCACGTTCTCTACCGGAAGCTTAGAGAACGAACTCCACCTGGCAAAAAGCATCACCTCACAAAATGAATCGACTGCGTTGATTGTCAATTTTAATTACGAATCCTCAAAATATTTTCCAACTCTTTCATTTATATCAATTAAAATATGAAAAAATTTCCCAAATAAAACTTAATTCAAGCATAGATATAATTTTTTGTTCATAATTATTGCCATAATTTGAAGTCACGATGATTTAAAACATAACCTGAGCAACGCTGGGTAAATTTGCTAGTTCATTATAAGCAAAGAACTTTGCAATACCATTTTAATTTAATTTATTCACCAGAGAACTATATAAAGATGTTTGTGTAGCATTGTAAAATAAATTCCAATAATTACTCCAAGATTTGATGCACAAAAACGATTACAGTGTAATTTTCCTAATAAACGTTTAATGTGACTAAATCTTAGAAGGATATTTTGTAGTTTAATTTACATTCTTCGTTAGAAATAATTTTATGAACTCTGTATTTATCTCAGAATCACTACAAATATGCTGTCAACAATTTGTTGTTAACATACATTAAAGTTATGTTAATTTAATGTTGTGCTTACGCAAACTGTATAATTATAAAATATCAATTGATTACTTCGTTTAAAAATTAGTACAAGAGTTTAAAATAACACTAATATTTATAATGAGATTTTAAGATATAAACAAGTTAGGAAAGTGTACAACGTAACACAAATGGGTGCGTTTTGTGCATTGGAGTATTTGAAAGAAATTATTTACGTGTTTGGAAGGGAAATAGCATTATAAAGTTCTTTTCTTCATCATAAATAATCCATTTTCTTCCCATTTAAAAATATTAAATGCATATGTAAGGAAATTAAACATATTTCCGTGAGATTGTTTACGTTAGCAACAATGAAGAAGTAACCATGCTTGAAAATTTCAAAGTTCAACTCAAATTACGACTCTTGTTCGATTTTCTCGCAAACGGCGACTCCTACGATAAAAATGTAGAGGAAAAGAAATACCCTGCTTTATTAGTTGCACAAGTTTTACTTGATAAATATTTTGATATGACCGATACTTTACGAGATATGAGGGAAAGTTCATATTTTATCACCAGTAAAGTGGTACCCCTGATTGGCTTACGTGACTCATTTATGTGATTTTCTTATTATCTTTGACCGTAAGTCCTTAATATCAAATTTCATGAAAATCTGCTTGGTAGAAGCAGATAACGAAAATGCGGACAGACCAGATGGAGACTAATAGTAATAGGCGCTTATGCTGGAAGCGAAACGCACCTGACAAATAACCTTGCATGTAATTACATTTACAGATACACATACATTACTAAAAATTGTCTTTAATGACAAGGATGATATGTTACTTATTTGTTCAATATACAAGTAGAAGGTACTTGCATTCTGTAAGCGTTTCAAGTATTATTTATGGCTTTTGCAAAGTAAAAATTATAAACTAGTTAAATAAATAAAACAACTTCAAGTACTCATTAGAATAAACTTCATTACACCACTGATTCCCAATGAAAAGACAAAACTGATAATGGTTTGATTCCGATGCAAATGAATTGGAATATTTCGAGGCGGTGCTTACTGTAAAAGAGAGACTGACAGATATTATTCACTTCTTTCGGTAAATTGTGATGAGATTAGCCATGAGGAAGTGTATCATCCGAAACAAAAGTACCACGAAGCCAATGAAAAGGAAGAAATCCACAGTACATTGAACCCTCTGCATACTGGACCTTGATGGAACGTACTTAGGATATAATGGACAGAATGTCCGGCGATGCAAAACAGTTAAATGACGCCACTACTACATTGTGTCTCATGCGGACCTATCACATGTGCGTTATTTGGAAGGCCTAATGAATACATCGCAACATTATAACTAACGTATATCACGGCGTATAAGTCGACCTTTGAAGCTTAAAAAAATTTTCCTAAAACTTATACGACAAATATAAAATTGTGAACCTTAAATTACAGATGAATAACATCGATATTTACCAACAAGGGGAGGCCATAACATTAATATTGAAATTCGTAATACCCTTTTAGGAGGTGAAACTAGAACTAAAACATCACCTATATCTCTCTGCGTTTTTGCCAATGGGCCCTTGTTTAAAAGATCTTAACAATTTAAATTCAGGTGTAAGCACGGATGCAACATATACCATTAACCTTAAGGTTACAAACAGAAGCAGCGATAGCTGAATGGGTAGAATGAATGTCTAGTATCGGATGGGCTGGGGTTCGCTCCCAGCAGCCAGCATTTTTTTCTTTCAGAAGTGGTCTGTACATATATTTTAACTAGTAAAATTGTATTATTATTATGTCTTTTTTGTATTTTTGTTTTTTTCCTCAATTTTTTGTGATTATTTTTTTTGTCTTTTTCACGTACCTTTTTGTACTTAATTTATTTGCACCTTCCACATATAATTATGATATTATAATTATAAATAAATAATAAAATTTAGAATGTTATAATCATTACTTGATTGTTTATTAAAATATCAATTCTTTAATACGACATTTATGAAATGTTTATTACGGACAATTACCTTGTTTTTTTAATTGTATCATCCAAAGTATTGTAATGCTGTAGAAGTAAGTGAGATAGAAGAGGTACACTTCGATCGGAATTAACCATACTAATTGCAAGTTATAATTATATGTGGAATATGCAAATAAATCAAGTACAAAAAAGTACATGAAAGAAGACAAAAAAAAATAATCAAAAAATATGCGGAAAAAACATTTCCTTTTTTGAAAAGGGGAATAATGTAATTATCAGAACCATCCTCACGCCTGCCAACATGCGATACTTTATTGAATTTCACCACCGTAGATATTGATTGCGATAACTAGGTGCAGTTAATTTTGATAGCATCATTAACAGCCGACATCAATCAAATCATAGGAACCATTATTTAGTTGGTCAAGCTCTCTGAGAATAGCAGTTTCTTATTGGTTGAAATTAAAACACCTGTCAAATGGAAGGCTCAAGAAGAATAGCACGGACTCGAAAAAATATTCCTATATTTTTTTATTACTATGTTTATTTCTGTATCTTGTTAAAACTTGGATCGTACATGACCTTGATTTTGCCTGGCAACGATTTCATGAGAAGTATTTTTAAGTGAAACAAAGGGGGTCGACTTATACTGCGAGCATATACCTAATCTAGTATTTTCAAGTTGAAAATTCAAGGTCGACTTATACATCGCAATATATGGATATATATATACATATTATAATGTATATAATTACTGTATATACTCGTGTATGATGCGTCCCAGTGTATAACTGCCGTGTATAATGCGCACTCGTACTTTATTCCAAAAAATACCGACTTTTTCTGATACCACGTGTATGACACACATCCTTGATTTTTGGGAGGTATATGAATTTTAAAACGTTTGGACTTGTCCATAAGTGTATTACGTTCAATAAGCTCCATATTATGTCTAAGAGAGACATCGTCAATAATTAAAGCGACTGAGTTGAGATGGCAGCAACCTCACATGGTAAGTTGGGCAAAGTGATGCCGTGTAGAAAACTGCAGCGCCACTGTTGCCAATCCTTTTAAATCAGACAAAAAGGGATCTATAAATTAGTTTTGATTTAAAGTGGACGTTGGTTCTCTCTTTCCTATCTCATTCTAAAACTGTTTAAGAGAAGGAATAACGTAAAAATTTAACAAACAAATCTGGAAACAGGAAACGTGACAGGTATGATTAAGTTCACACACGAGATTCTATGGGTTTTAAATTACTTACGTTGTCAATCGTAGACACTAGAATCATTTACTAAATAAAATTATTTCAATTTGCTTATTCTATGTTTTTTTGTTTTTGATGTGTGTTTTGCGGGAAGACTATCTTGTGATTTTGCAAAAATTACAGCAATCAGCTGATGAGCTAGTGAAATGCGGAATAATTAGAGAGGATGGAATTATAAATGTATAGAAGTAATTAGGTGTTCTATACATATAATTATGTATGTATAACCTGGAGTATCAATAATTATTGTGCTTTTCCCATTAATTAACCCAAAAAGCGTGAATCTGGTGCGAGGTAGGTTCCCATTTTAAGTGCAGAGAAGTGTTACCTGTGTATAACGTGCACCCTACTTTGACCTGAAAATTTGGTCTTCAAACAGCGCGTTATACACGAGTATATATGGTAGATACAATGTATAATTTATTGGTGTAGCAAATCCGCAAAAATTAATTGTTCCTCCGTTTGACCTTTGTGACTGGTTGAAATTGACTGACTTGCATTACTTGTGGGGTTTGTTTGTCTTAAAACATTCTTTGTATTCATTGTTACTTTCTGCCAATTTCCACCAGGGTCCGGAAAAATCTAAAATCTCGAAAAAGTATCCCAAGTTCCATTCCTAAGAATAATTCCGTTTCAAATAAGAACGCAAGGGAAAATCAATTTTTCTTATGGTCACTATAATTTATTTCATTCTTAATTATGTTCTTATAAAAGTATGCTCCTGCTAGCACACTGCAAGCACCTTTTACTAGTAAAATATAAAAATTAATACGATTCCTATTTTCCTAAATTAATTAGAAAACTCTGTGCTATTATTTCATGCGCTCTTAACAATTTGTATAAATATATAGCAGAGTAAAACACTGTCTTTCATAACATGCGCATTTTAACAATTTAAGGCAACACATACGTTTCCTTCGGATGTTTCGGATATAACAGACAGGCCTTCCCCTCCTTTTAGTCCAATATATCAAGGCTTCACTGTACGTATGTAAAGAATGCGATGTCGGACTGTGTACAATACCACGTTTTGGAATATACCATACACGAAAACGTATCAAGTATATAATCGCAAGCTCTGGAATAATAAAAATTAAAATAGTTATAACGAATCCAACGTATATTTTCAATCCTTTCAAACTTTTACAAACCTATGCCAACAGGTGCTTATAATGGAATCTTAACTTAGTACTTAAAAAGAGTTAAAAATGAAACAATCTTTTGTTATTCTAAAAGCTCCCAATTGCAAGCGCTATCTGAGTTTACATAAACATTTGAAATACAGTTGGACCTCTATAAACATCACCATTGATAATCGTTGTTTTGATCAACCCTCATTTGTCGCCAAATGGTACAAAAAAATTAAAAAGTTCCGATGCCAGTTTTGAATGAAGCAGACAAATGAATGATGATTGCACTGTGACCGAGAGAGAAAGATTCCTGGCATTGCCTCCAATTCAATTAGTGCCAATTAAACCTTCAAATAAGTGAAAGAATAGTGTTATTCGCTTCACACTTTAAGCATCGAAATTAATGCTGTAGCAATGTCAAACTTTATAGATAGCAACACAAATATTTACGGATAATTATCCAGTTAATAACTGTGTATGGGAAGCATTTCTAGCAATTTAATCAAAGCAATTGATCTTATTTAAAATCATTCGGATGCTGGAATCTTACTTTTTCAGTAAGTAAAAACTATTAAACATCTATAATGCTTATTAAGGCAAATTGTCTCATGCGTAAATTTAAAATCAGATGAGAATAGGGACGTACATTATTTTTTAACAAATTGAAAGTTATATGGTTATGTCACCTTCGTAGATAATCTAAATGACAAAGAATGTTAGGCGACGGGCTACGTTTATTCAGGAGCAGCATGAAAACATTTCTTTTAGATTGATAACCTAGAACTCGCCGAAACTTATCTTCTCTTCATTGTTAATCTAAATAAACGGTTGCATTGATTGATATATGAAAAAAAGGACGTATACTTCAATAAAAAGAAACAAAGAAAATTAAAAACATAAAAGTTTGCAATCAATTACTGTGTAGCATTAATTTCCTCTCTAATTTGACTTTTAAAATACAGATTTCTTACTGACTTTGCATAATTAATTGTCAATATGCACACACAGCCTCGCCCTCAGCGAGATTTCTACCCGCTAACCTTACCTATACTGGGGAAATGCATTATCAGAGTTAAATGCGAATTATTGAGTTAAACGTGAAAT
Organism: Uropetala carovei; assembly: GCA_036926305.1. NCBI lineage: Eukaryota > Metazoa > Arthropoda > Insecta > Odonata > Petaluridae > Uropetala > Uropetala carovei. The sequence continues at coordinate 304,750 of JAXCHB010000099.1, read as the reverse complement.
ATTGAGATCAACTTATTCTACACAATTCTTAATTTTTTATAAATTAATTGAAAAAACAGTGAAAACACTGTGTGGGTACAGCTAGTACTCCGTTAATTCATCAAATAGAACTTATAATTTTGTTTGTTTAGTTTACATAACAACGCTTTTACTCATTATTACCTCTGACGGTAAAGCACTATCAATTGCAATTTCCCAGGTTGTTGTTACTATCAGCATTTTAATTACTACAAATATAACTTTTAATTAAAGTTTAAGGCAATAATAGCCCATTAATTCATCAAATGGAAGAAAGAAGATGATAACGAGGCCTTTGAATCTGTGTAATTTTTACTTATGTACCAATGACGTGAATCTAAATTGATTCTTTCGAAAATTTTAATGTAAATCTGATTCAAACGTACTTTATTGTGTCATTTTATGTTACTTGTCGCCACCTGGCACATCCAGCCACCATGTGACTAAATGAATAAATAAATAAATATTATAGAGACAGAAGAAGATAAAGAAGAACGACGTAGAAGAGAAAGAGTGAGAAGATAAAATACGGACAGATGAGCAAAGGCAAACAGCGAGAGAGACCATAAACGAAATCAGGTAACAAAGAAGAAACGAACAAACTGAAGAAGGGAGTAATATAAGAAGCCAAGCCAAAACAGAATCGATGCAGCCAACGGCGGAAGACGAAGAAACGACACAAATTTAAACTCAGCAACAGGAAACGGATTAGCTACTCGACGAGATGATTCACATTTAGGAAAAATTAATAAAGAATGTCAATATCGTAGAGCTTAGTTTTTTAATAACTGAGAAAAGCATAACAGATGCTGGTACGAGAAGAGCACTTCCGCAGCTTCCAGATATATTAAAACTGCCGTAGAGAGAAAATACCCCTATGTGTAAAAATACGTAAGACTAATGTAGTTTCTGCACATGCCAGGACATGAAATATATATTTAAAGCGGGAAGCTCATTAGTTCTAATTTGAAATGCAAAATCAATCACACTCACCCATCTTCTTTCTTGACATCGCAAAGCAGAGCTGGCCTGTGGAAGATCTACCATGCTGGCTGCGTTTTCAGACTTCATTCTTCGGAGGCTCGCATCTGAAACAACGACAGAACCAACTCAGAAATCTCGCACCCAAAGGATAAAAATTCTACAAAACCTTAACAATAACTTTTGATTTGAAGTTTATAAGTAATGGAAACCGGCTAATAATGTATTATTCATACGTTTTTAAAAACACAGATTCTCATTTTACGAGGTAAACTATAATTTTTACGTTCAAAACACAATATATATTGATAACAAACCCTTAATTAATCCTACGTTAAGAGTGTAACGCCATATCTTGGCTATATTTGCCCATAAACAAATCCGTCCTTGCAAAAAATTTTACGAACTCTTCACAGAAAATGATACTTTACAACGATAAAATCACTCATTAAACATGTTATGCAGTAACAAAATGTTATACATAAGGACTAATTTATAAAAATAATTACTCCATTATACATAAATATGATAAATATAACATTTCCTATATACATATATATACGGTAAAGATATTTCAACTATAAATCAAAGATGAACAGAGAAATTATTTAAGATTTCCTTACCTTTGTAGATATAAATCCTCGAGGAGATTGACCAGGACAGCTGTATCACACAATAATAACAGTACATTTATTTTCCAGAAGATCAAAGTTACATGGCAAATCAATAAGACAAACTCAATCACAAAAGAAAATACAAAGTAAAACAATATAACAGCACGAGTGGACTAACGAAAAACAATAATACATCAAAACATCACCATAAATTACAATTAAGTGGCAAAGCAGGGCATACTGAATAATTACATATACAAATTCACATATCATTGTATTATAAAATAAGAAATAGTACTATTAAGAGAAGTTAATTAATGTCCAGTAAGCAATGTGAAGATTACACACATTGAAACTATAAAAAACTTTAGATAATACTTCACTTCGCTTAAAGTGTCTTAAAACGTACACAAATCAAACTAAAAGTACATAATTAAAAACTGATGTCAAAATGCGTCACATGCACCACTGTTTTCGAAGAATAAACGGCCAAAATTTTGTCAAGATCAAAACTATCGACATTAAATTTCGAATACAATAAAAAGGATTAGTTTTTTACTTGTAAAAAGTTCTGGTGTAAACACATAAAATAACCAAAAGTATTAAAACTCTGCTGTCAAAATGATTATCACGTGGACCAGTTTTCGAAGAACACACGGCCAAACATATATCACGATCATAACTATCAACATTAAATTTCGAATACAATAAAAAAGTCTAGTTTTTTCCTTCTAAAAAGGTCTGATGGAAACAAAATAAATTTCGAACTGTATTACGCACATAACAGACAACCCCGTCAGCCATTTTAAGATTTCTACGAAGTAACCAGCAGTACGCGCAGGCGCGCAGGCTAACCAACATTTCCCCTTATAAACCTGGATATTTACAATTTCGACAAAAAAACCACAAAAAATAAACAATTCCTTTTTATATCTTGATTTCTCATTTTAGTAGGAACACAATTATAACTTATTGTAGCATCGATGAAATTTGCTTAAACGTTATAAATTACTTGCAGTAAATCAAATTTATTGGCATTAAACTTTTGCTTTGCAAACCTAAATTTGGATTCGTCATGGAGAGGGGTAAAAATAAGGCATTAAAATATATTTTCAGATTGCTTAATAACCGACAATGTAATTAATTAATTAATAACGAATTTTTGGTCCAAATACGTATGCGTTTTTTTGTAACATTTATTTTTCTGTAGGACGTCTTCATAAACAATTACATGGGTAGTTTCGGCGGCATTTACAAATTATGCGGAAACAATTATTAGTTATTAAAAACTATTCACGAGTGTAATTATAAGAATAGCAATTATACTCCGGAAAATACTTTCAGGTTTTTATCTTATCCATGTACTTTGGAAACCTGTGGTATATTCAATTGATACCGATAAAATATTCGTATAAATTTGAAATGTAGGTACCTACCGTAGGAACCTACTGATTTACAAACACAGATGTCCGGAACAGGTAGAAAAATACACTTGTAATTGTCCTAACTAAGATACTCTATTTAGTAAGTGAATTAGCCTTCATAAGAACTTAAGAACCATAAAAAACTCGGGTGATTCCTTCTTCACGGTAAACTTCCACCTCATTTCCTATTTGAAATCCAAAAACTCACGTAATATATTTTCAAAAAAAGCATTCGTGCGTCAATTTCCAACAAATCCTTTATCTAATTTTACAATTGTCCGACCGTCTTTCTCCATTTGTATCTCCCATTATTACAGCTAATGCCTGTCACATAAGTATATTCGAATCATCCTTTGCATCAATTTATAGAAATTTATAAAATTTTATTATTGTAATATTATCGTATATTTTATAAAGGTAAACTCCTCTCTATTATGAATTTTACACTGATAATAATAATACTCTATTTACGGGACAAGGCCTTTTCCTAAAAATACAATCAGAAATGTATTAAAAATAAGCCAAAATATTTAAACGTGCGTTCTAATACAATATAAACCATTAAAGCACAAGAGTAAGAAAAATTATACTATCGCACATAAAAATCACAAATCCTATAAAAATTATACTCAAAATCCATCTGACAATATAACAATATCGTACAAACCTTTGTATGAACTCAACATTAACGAGGATATGTGCTAGTTATAATAAGTACTTCTCTAATCTAGACATTTTTATCAGAAAGTCTGAGTATATAACATAATTATCGGCTTTATTGGGGTACTCAATAAAAGATATGTATGAATTTATAATTTCACCATTGTTTGAAATTATGTACATATCTTGAAAATGAAGGAATATATGATTGTTATCTGCCTCACTTCTTTTATAAATATATTTCATTCGTTGTTATTGGTAATACATAACTACAATTGTTACTTGCCTTATTTATAAATAGTTCATAGGTCGTGTATGGTAATATATATATATCATTGTATTGAATAATGAATATTTTATGCTTGTGAATGTATATGCTTTTGTATTGCTTTTTCGTTACATATATAATTTGCCATCTTGATATCAAGATAATTAGAATCAAGTGTATTTATTAAAATGTAAACCAGTTTATCCTGTAATTATTTTGTTGGGTAAACTTTAAAAATGATAAATAAATAAATATTCTAAGGCATAAAGTAAAATTATATCAGATTCATGGTACTTAATAAAAATTTACCTGAATTAAAATAGACATAAGTTGGCATAAATTTCTATCACATTTAAGTTAGGCATTGCAGCTTAGTTTTAAATGATTGCAGTGATTCATTGAATATATCAACTTTATGACTTATAAGGTTGTAGTCTCTCATCATAGTATACAAAGGTAAAATGCATATATAATTTGTCCATATATGGTATATGAAAAGTCATATCTAACCTTGTATACATTAAAGGCACTCTGAGGTTTATTAAATTAAGTAATTCTGGGCTTTTAATATGGTTATTTAACAATTTATATAAAAACATAAGGCCACTATACCTCCTTTGAATGTAAAGGAGTAGCATATCAAGTAATATTGTCACTCCTAACATAGTAAAAAAGCAAAAAGTGTCAAAAGACTTATGTCCTTAACAACGCTTTCAATCTATTATCAGAACGTAAGGGGATTAAGGACAAAATTAGAGCAACTTAAACTAGCTATTTCTACCGCTGACTATGACGTTATCGTACTCACTGAGACTAGGCTCAGTGAAGACATAACTCTGAATTGGACTTACCTCATTTAGACATTTATAGACATGATCGCAGTGTAATTACTTCTAATAAAGTTCGTAGTGGTGGGGTTTTAATTGCTATTAAAACAAAATTGCAATCTGTAAAGGTTATAAGCCAAATTATTAATGTAGAACATTTTTGTAAACATTTGTAGTCAAGAGGCAAAGGTTTTAATTGGGGCAGTGTATATCCCCCCAGCCTCTGCCATTGATAAGTACTTATCTCATTGTGAAGTGGTTGAAGATATTGTGAATAATAACAATTTTTTGATATTATTGTACTGGGGACTACAATTTACTTGATCCCTGTTGGAACACTGACTGTGATAGCATGTCTTTCACCACTCAAGCAAGAATTATAAATGAAAGTTTTACATTACTGGGTCTTAAGCAGATGAGTACTATTTGTACAATATACTATTAGATCTAGCTTTTTCTAATTCAGGGCAAGTAACTTCCGAAAAGGATCCATATCCTATTTAAAAATGTGTTAATCATCACCTTGATATTCATTACAGAGTAAAGTTGGCCAAAGAACTAGATTATAACAATTATCAATTTACTATTTATGATTATAGAAACTGTCATTATACTACATTGACTAACTACTTAGATACTTTAAACTGGCTAGGAATATTGTGCAATTTGGAGATTAATAATGCTCTATCAATTTTCTACTCTATTCTTTATGAAGCTATAGAACTGTGTATTCCTACCTTAACAATCAAAACATCATCTTATCCTAAATGGTTTAGTGTTGAATTAAAGGAATGTATCAAACTCAAGAAACATTACCATAAAATTTTCAAAATTACTGGGAGTAATGATGATTATCATAATTTTTCTAAAATCCGAGGTGAATGCAAAAAACATTCTGGTTCATGTTGCAAAAACAATATAAATAACATGGAAACAAATATTCCCTATAACTTAAAGTATTTCTGGAGACATGTTAAAAATCATCAAAAATTGGATAGAATACCAAGCATAATGTATTATTATGAAGAACATGTTGCAAATAATGACCACGATATTTCAAACCTCTTTGTAAGGAACTTTTCTAAGGTCCACAGTACTGTGATACCTGACACAAAGCCTGCCTTTGACATAAATTACACGTTTTCCTTTGGCAAAATGACAGTTTCAACTGAGGATGTACTATGGAAATTATTGTCTACAAATGTTACAAAGTGTACTGGCCCAGATGAACTCTCTCCCTTTTTTATTTAAAAAGTGCAGTCAATCACTGGTTTACCCACTGTTTATACTATTTAAAAATCTTTTAGCAGTGGCGTTTTTTCTGACCTCTTTAAAATTGCTTACATTACACCGATTCACAAAGATGGTGACAAAAGCAATACTTGTAAAATCAATATATGTAGTGGAAAAGGGAAAATTAGGTTTGGAGTAGCATTTAAATTCAGCCAAGCATATGAGAAACAGTAATTCTGGCACTACATGAGGAAAAATTACAAATGATGCTATTACTAAAAATAGAAAGTAGGCTGAAATTGTTTCTGCTTGTAACTTTAGGCTTTCATTCAGTTTGACATCACTTTGAGTTATCGATCAGTGATTTGCACAAATAAGATTATTTGCGGATTCAAAGATGGCTACTAAAATTTCACCAGCCACAGCTAAGACATAAGCAATAGTTGACAAGGTATTAGCTCCACATTCTCTACCTTTAATAAAAATTAAACTTGAATATGTACATCAGGATCTCCACTGATGGTAGCAATAATTTATCACGAAAAAATTTTCGAATACTCGTACAGTATTTTGATCGTCATGTTTAAGGACTCACACAAGCTAGTTGAATTGAAATGTTTAAAATGAATCAGAGGGGACTATAAGTCACCTTGTTTTAAAAACATATGATTGGCCAGAAGAGTGTATCGCATTTGGAGGGGATAACTGCAACTCCAATTTTGGTTATGTTGATGGAAATGGACAGAGCAATGTTTATGTACTCTTGTCTGCGGAAGTTGGGGAATTACTTGGAATAAAATGCCCTGCCCGTATATCTTACATAATTGTGTTCAGCATGCAAGGGATTCCTGGCTAATTGATATTGAATCAAATTTGGTTACAATTTATAATCGTTTTTCTGTATTCACGGCCAGAACAGAAACCTTGAAAGAACTTTGTGACTTTGTATCTGTAGGTTATAATCGTAAAAACAAAGCAGGTCTGAGCGTGGCCATTATGTCAGAGAGTGGCAACAAAGATAAAATGTCAAAAGATTTTAAAGTGAGAAGGAAGGTGTGTTCCGTGAGTGGGTGTGAGGGACGCAGCGATGGGACAAGAAAATTTTTTAATTTCCCGAGGACGGAAAAAGTGTAAGTTAATTTATATTAATGAATATTTTTCTTGTGAATGCTGAAGTGTTTCTGCAAGTTATAAGTGTAGTTTATAAATAGATACAACGGTTGTTTTCAGTGCGAAGATTGTCATTTATAAGCGAAATTTAGAATTTTATTTATTCACTCCGCTTTGAGGAAGTACGTTTAACTAAATGAAGGGATTTGTAAGGCGAACATATATGTGTCATTGGTCTCTCCATTTGTTAAATATGTATAGGTGGTTTGTTTGAAATATACATGAGTTTCGTCAATTAAATCTAGTGGAAAAGTTGCTGCCTAAATTATTACGTTTTGTAAATTATAAATTACATGATTTCAGCTTCAATGTGAATTATTGTATGCTTTTGGAGATTCGTTCCTTACATACTCTTTAGGACGTAGGAATTAAATCATTCTTTCCGTATTTGTTTTTAAAAAACTATGTCGATTCTTCTAGTCTTTTTGCACTTACTATTAACCTCTCAAACTGTGAGAAACTATCTTTAATTTAATAGAAACTTTTACAGCATATGATAGAATACAAAGGGCAGGTAATGTGTATATTGACATTTGCAACATTCTTATATGAGATAAAAGGAAACTGAAAATTTCATGTACAAACAAATGTGGTATGTTTCAAAGCATTAATTTAACTCCAAATATGACAGCAATTCCTAAAATGCATTTATTCCTGCTAATTGTCGTAATGTGATTAATTTGCATTTATAATTTCCAGTGTGAAATATTTTTGTATTATTATTCCTTGACCTTTTATAAAGAAATTAATAAAATGTTCGTGATTACCTTTTATATAAAACCGAGTGCACCTTTGCAATTATGTTAAGAATAACTAACTTAATGTGGGGGTATAATGGCACTATTTGTTCGATGGTACAATTTCCAATGCTTCTTAAATGAGACGGTTTTCCAATTCTTTAAGAAATTTTGTGAACCTTGCAGGTTTTTTTATCTTTCTGGTAATCTATGATTATTCATACCGATTAATGTCTTTATGTGCAGGTGCTTGGAATGGCTTTCATTTTGCCAAAACTAAACTAGCAGGTTCGTGACATGTATGAGCGTGGGGGTGTGCGAGCGGTGGTCCACAAGATGGTTTAAAATTTTGTAATTTTTTTATTTTAGGGTATAATTTTCACGTCTTAGTAAATATATTTTATTTTAGTGTATAGGTTTCACATTTCTTTGTCACTGTTTTATTTTAGGGTATAGGTTTTACATTTCTTTGTCAATGTTTTATTTTAGGGTATAGGTTTTACATTTCTTTGTTAATATATGTTATTGTAGGGTATAGGCTTTAAATTTTGTAAATATATATATATGTACATATTCATTATTCAATCTTTTAATTTCTATATGCTTTTTGTTGGGGAAATTAACATAATTCAGATATTGTGCGACCTTTTATGTTGCAGTATGTACACATTTTCACTTCTTATGATTTAAAATTATCTGCCTAATATCATTGCCCTCATTAGGTTTGGGAACAGGTATTACATCATGCCTCTTAATGTTAGAGTACATATTTGGATGGTTTCTGTGTGTTGTATGCACTGCTTAGTGTATATATGTTCATTTTTATACTGTTTATTTGGTTACCTTGATATGATATTATGAACTTGTATATATGTCATGTGAAGGGTGTCACTGTTTATATGCTTGCATGAATTAACACATTTGAGATGTTGCAGTATGTACATACTTTTACCTTCCTGTGATTTCAAATTATCTAATATCAATGCTCTCATTAGCTTTGAGAGAAAGTATGATTTTATATGCATTTTGTGGCATGAACTAGCGCAATGCAGATAATTTGCAACCTTTTATTATTTAGTATGTACCTGCATACATCTTTTTTGTTAATTCATTGTTCATTATGTTCATATTACATTTTTTGTCTATGTTCAATTGCATATTTTCATGGTTTACAGTATTGTCTATACTACTTCGTGTATGTTAAGATTTTCTTATACTTAGTCTCACTTTTTTCTGTTTGTGTAATACCAGTTGAGGATACATTTCCACATATTTTGTACTTTTCCATGTGTGATCTCTGTTGAATTGCTAATGTTTGAATTGAGATTTGGCAACTGTTTGTTTTATCTGGTACTACTTTGTAATGTAACTGTGCCATCTTTCTGAGTGTATATCGCAAATAATTTGTGATGTTTGCAAAAACCTTTTTGCAATCTCAGCTGAAATGCTACAGAATTGTTTCTCACTTAAAATACGGCATTTACTTGTTATGTGTACATCTAACGAAGCTTAAATAAAGCAATATCAATAGCGTACAATAATTTTGTTGTTTTTTCAATTTTATATTTCTATTTAAAATTTTGCGATCATATATATTAAGCATTTTACGAGGAATAAATAACCTAATATTTTAAACGCGCGCGCTTGGTGCGACGGTGGTGCCATCTATGAACAAATGTAGTCGTAACTTGAACCTATTTCCCACAAGAGTAAGATGCACAGGGCTGGTCCGATCTGTTGGACGTCAACCGCACACGCGAAAATCATCAACGTCCAATCCGTTAGACGTCCGGAAATATTTTATATTTATTTATTTTTGGTAATATTCAATATAAATCGCTGAATCTTCGTAGAGGCATACAAAAATAATGTTTCCATATGAAGAAATTATAAACTATATAACTCTTAATATTTGTATAAGTTACAACTTATAATTATGTAACTTATAATTACACCCATTTATATATTTTGTAAATTTATATAATTGTATATAATATTTTTTGTGGCAAAAGGTCACAATATGTTGCGTATTAGTTACAAATAAAGTGTTGCTTATACTGATACTAATATATCACTAATAATAAAATTTGATCAAATTATGAAAAAATTGATTTTAACTTACAAATTTTTAGATTTTTCTGTCTTCTTAACTATAAAACATTCACACAAATGTTTCTACTTAATATAATCACTTTACCTTAAACCACACTAAACCATAGTTACAACAGATAACCCCGTGCATGCAAAATAACCTCAATGTGGCCTGGCAGTTTTGGCATCCAAGTCCAATTATTGGAATGGTAGTGAAAGGGGTTTAAAATATCATTTCTTTACATTTTTTTGTTGGTCACAAATTAATTATCATACATCATTAAAACTCAAAATGACACTTTCTTGACTTTATGGCTGCAAAATCTTTGATAATATCACTAAAATATATGGTACCGGCTACTCTATTTTCAATCGAAAGCATTGCAAGATTTGTCTTTCTTGTGCCATTGTAGACCGCAAATATGATTTTATCAGCTTCATTTTACTGAACGAACGTTCACATGATGTTACTGAAACCGGCAATGTTAGTAGAATCTGAAGAGCTGTGGCCAAGGTCTTGTATGCCTCCAATCCCATTGATGAAATGCACTTCCTTCTTTGGAGAAAAGTCCAGTTTTTCCCCATTCGGTTTTGCCCTATTGAGGGATGCAATGATGTCCTTGTAGTCGTCATACAGCTCCAGTTCATTCAAATCTTCTGAATACTGCCGTGATAGATTAGTACATTTATCTTGGAGTTCATTAAGCTGTTTTTGATTTTGAAGATCCAACTGATTTACAAAAAATTCAGCATTACAAAGAAAGCCAAAACGATTCTCTAATCCAAAAATGAAAGTTGTTTTTCATTTTTCGATTATTGCTACTAAGTTCACGAAGCAATCCCGAAATTTATCAGGATGCAACGCTCAGATACCTATTGGAAGTAAAGAGAAACTCGCAGTATTTTTTAGGTAAGCTTTATACTACTACTACTACATTATACTACCTATTACTTACTGGAATAAACGACGATTCACTCTCACCAGCGAATTCGTCTAAATCTACTATAATATATTTTGTTCATGGAACTCCTAAACGATAAAAGCTAGAATAACCAAATTTGGTACGATTCTTCCTTACATCCTAACTTAGTGAATTGTCAATGTTTGGTCAACCGGGATTAATCAGTGCTGCCAATAGAGGGGATTAACATTTTTCCATAAGATAACACGTATGAATCCATTTCTTGACTTGCTTTATCCGACGAATAAAACTCTATACTATCTTATTCCTACGAAGTTTACATGATACACGGTCGAATTTTTCAGAAAGACGCCATTTGATTCGAAATTTTATGGATTTTTCGTACCCCTCCCGGGCGTTGCCAAGGCGGCCGTCATTCAATTCAATTAGCTTCAATGAAACTTACAAATAGACGAAAGTTTCGCGTTATTCAATTCGCACTTTTTTTTAAGCAACGAAACGATCAATGTTTATGGATAGCAACGTAAATAGATACCTACTGATTATTATTCAGGAAGCGTTTATTGATGAAAGTAATTGAACCTTCTTCCATCTATTGAATACTGGAATCTTAAATTTTTTGTAAGTAAAATCATTATACTCTATATTATAATGTTTATTAACGTAAATAAGCTCACGTTTCGGGTGTACATTTACCAGTCGGTGTTCAGTCATGGACAACTGTACGTTGCTTTTTCAAGACATAAAAGTAAATATTTCAGCGAGGCATAATTACACAAGAAATGAAGCTGGTTTTGGCAAAAGTAATATGATAGGAAATACAATTATCGCTATATTTGAATGCAATAGGCTCGGAAACGGATTGTTACAAACAAATATGATTATTTGTTAAAAAAGCTAACTGTAATTTAAAAAGTATCTACTATACATTTTAAAGAGTTTTTATGTTGTGCTGTAGTAGCTTCACTAAATCTGTTGAAATTTAACGGGAAATTCTGCTAGTATTCCAATATTTGGCGTGCTTCCATTTGTTTTAACTCGAAAATCCAGCCATAACTATACGATGCAATGCATAACTTTCAATCGCTAAAATTGCTTATCTCGTTAAATGCTCTTGAAATATAGCAGAATGCATATAACTTTTAACTTTTTAAAAGAGTGTTGAACAATCTTTTTAACCCTTAGAGTAGAATTGGAAAAATACCTCCAAATCACCGTAAAGGCGGTACTTACGTGTCAAGGCACAGAAGACTCGCAGAACCACTTAGGACGCGCGTTTCGACAGCAACGCTGTCATCTTCAGCAATGTCAATGTGTGTAAGTTTAGGCGGAGTATTTATACTATTGTTGACCATTAGAGAAGTAGGGGAGGGGAAAGAGAAAGGTGTATCGATCGTTAACTTAGAGCAGTGTTTCCCAAAGTGGGGTACGCGAAAGAATTTGAAGGGGTACTTCAGAAGAAATTTCAGGAGGCGGCAAACGGTCGATCGTGAAGCTTATTGTGGTCGATCACATATGACTTAATAATAAACCAAGAAATTGAAAGTAAAATCCTATCATTATGAATTTATGCCAGACAAAATTTATTACTATGTTATACAGCGTGGTAACAACCCTCCATCTCACCAATCCGAATGTAGAATGTATTATTTTGAATACAAAAAAAAGATATATAACTGCTGCCTCAATGCGGGAGAGATACATATTATTGCACTGTATTTCAAGTAGACAAACATTAAGCTGATATCTCGCGAAAGCCAGTTTGTTTTTTGTATTAGTCGCTCGTCTGCTCGCTCCGCCCTGGTCATAAAAATTTTGTGCTCTTCGGAATAAGTGACCGTTTCATTATACCAACATAATTTCTGTCTGTTCTGCTCCATGTCAACTTATATTCACACTAAAAATATTACATCTGTACCGGTGAACGCTCGAAAATCCGCGACAAAGTATGTGCGTCATCGTCGGCATAGTGTTCTTGATTGCAACGAATGCGTTAGTAGTGGAGCTGAACGGAATATCATCAGTTGTGCGGGTGACATACTTGCTTTTACAGTAGATACGTAACAGCTATACTGACAATTATTACTGAAACTTAAAGTGCACCGGGAAAAATATTTTATATTAATTTGTATTATTATAAATTAATTTTCTTAAAAAGGAATGCCATCAAATCGGATTTTGCAATGTGTATTAATTGACAGAATTTCTCTATTTTTTTATTATTTTTTTTATTTAATCCTTTAATATGGATCGTTGGCTAAAAACTGGATGTGTGAAACGTAAAAGTGAAAATAATGAAGAAACTGAACGTGTTAATTACAATTTTCAGGGAAAATGCAGCAATATACCTGCAGCAGGCATATCTGGTGATAAACTAAGTGGTGTGTGTGAACACAACACAAAGAAAGTGAAAAAAATCCGCAAATATCATGAAGATTATCTTAAATTGGGATTTTCATGGACTGGTGATGAGTTAGAGCCTGTTCCGCTGTGTGTGATTTGTTACGAGACACAAATGAAAGTTTGAAACCGGCAAACCTTAAACGTCATTTCGATACAAAACATAGTGAGTACCATGGAAAGCCTGTAGAATTCTTCGATAATAGGCGCAAAGATCTTCAAAATTCACAGAAAGTAATGCGGAGTGTGACAGAAGGTGAAAATATGAAAGCTTGTGAAGCTTCATATAGAGCGGCGTACTTGATAGTAAAATCTGGAGCTCCCGAAGTAATTGGCAAGACATTAGTAAAACCTGCAGCGAAAGTAATGGTGCACGTGATGATTGGAGATAAAGCAAAGGAAGCTATAGACCGTGTCCCCCTCTCAAATAACACTGTTCATCGTAGAATCATAGATATGGCCGAAAGTGTAAGGCAGATATTATTGTCACGAGTTCACCAGAGTCGTTACTATGCACTGCAAGCTGATGAATCTACAGATATTGTGAATTTTGCTAATCTTTTATTGTTTGTCAGATACGAGCTGAATAATGAAATCCACGATGATCTTTTGTTCTGCCAAAGTTTGCCATACATACAACCGGGGAAGCAATTTTTAAAGTTATTAACAGCTTGGATTGGAATCGTTGTGTTGGAATAAGCACGGACGGTGCAAGAGCCATGATTGGTTCTAAGAAAGGAGTTGTTGCACGTACTCAAGCTGTTGCGCCAGAAGCAAAATCCACACATTGCTGTATACATAGAGAAGCACTCGCCATCCAGAATATTCCTGAAGATCTAAAATTAGTGCTTGATGAATCTATTAAAATTATTAATTATGTAAAAGACCGTCCTCTGAATGCACGGCTTTTTTCTAAGCTTTGTGATGAAATGGGCAGTGATCACACCCAACTTCTATTTCACACTGAAGTGCGATGGCTTTCTTGTGGAAAAGTCCTCAGTCATCTGTTTGAGCTGCAAGAAGAACTTAATTTTTTTCTAGATGGCACCTTTAATCTGCGGGACCGTTTACATGATTGGAGATGGCTATGTAAATTAGCATACCTTGCAGATATCTTTTCCCATTTAAACAATCTCAATCTATCCATGCAAGGGAAACTAATAACTATATTTCATGTTCATGACAAAGTGAACTCCATGATTGCAAAATTGCAACTGTGGGATAAACGCCTTAATCGTGGAGAATTTGATTCATTTCCATCTCTTTACGATTTAGTAATACATTCAGCTAACCAACTTGACGACGATATGTTACTAACTATAAAAGAACATTTGGAAAGTTTGCAGAAAAATCTACGTAAATATTTCCCTGAATTGGAAAACAATTTTGAATGGATAAGGAACCCTTTCAATATCACTGTTCAAACATTACCAAATAACATGACAAATTAAGAAGAAGAACAGCTGTTGGAATTGGCTGCAGGCTGCAGTTTCTGCAGCCTGAGCTTGTATACCAGTGATAGCTGCAGAAAATATAACTGTTAGGAGAAATATTCACCAAAAGCAACTAAACTTGAAATATGATTATTCATTATTACTTACATGTTCTGGCTAGGAGCTTCATTACTGAAGAGAGCCTTTGACTGAAAACCTGTGTGCAGCAATTTACCTTCATTTTTTTTATTTTTGCAGGGACAACATGATGTTCTGTGAGCTGAGGCACAGCCCTGTTGCTTACGTTATCTATGGCATAGAAGCAACCTTATTGACCCCATGCCGACAAAACTTTAAGTCTTTGTCTAAGAGACCATTCCTAACACCTTTCAAAAGATGAGGAGGGTCAAACAAAGGTATCACCTCTGAGCCATTGACTACAAAGTATTCACCTCTGTATTCCCCTCCTTGTCTTAAGACCGACTCCCTCGTTTCTGCACAAAGTTTATTAATTGCAGCAACGTTGCTAGCCTCTTGATCGCAGACAGTTGCACTGACTCTAAATCCAGAATGTGTCAATTTCAACACAATGGTTTTAAATAATTTACACAAAACAGGGGTCTTTATACCTCCAGAAGGGAAAACATAAACAACAGGCTGTTTATACTTCCGTTTCAGGCTTTATCAGCAAACCTCTTTGTTCTTAACCCCCCACCTAAATCCTCAAAACCCTCGATTAAATCGATGTGTTCAGAGTAATCCAGGTGAGGTGTCAAGCTCATCTCATCAAACATTAAGATGCAATGCCGATCAATGTCCTTCACCTTCTTCTTCACAATGACTGACAAATGATCAAACATATCATCATTAATGCCTGTTGAGAAGGATAACTAGATAACAACCTTAGTAACGTCCTCCGAGCAGGAAGTACAAACACTTTGGATAAAAAGTTGTATGCTCGCCAACTTCTTTTCAAGAGGGCAAGAGCGAAGACTTTATCATTCAAAGTGAACCTATGGCCTTTGCCCTTCCTTCCTGCTTCCCTAATTTGACATTGCAGAAATGATGAGACAGTCGGTGAGAGATTAGGAATGGAATCTTTATAACCCAGACTTACTGCTTTATTAGCTGCTTGCAGCCTCTTTTTAAAACTAAGTACCCTCTTAGAGGAGCGAGAAATGCTCCTTTTCAGAAGCTGATTACTTTTAAAAAGACGCCTAGCTTTTGGAGACAACTCAGTTAGCTTCCTGACACCCAAACTCTGCAGGACACCTTCCCTTCTATCAGTCCTAAAATGGATGACTCAGTCAGAAGCTGTTCACTAATACTTTAACAAATGCAATTAAGAAGAATAGATTCGAAAATAATCATAAGTGATAATACAATTAGAATTTATCACCTTTCTGAAGATTCTGAAGGAAAAAGAGACCTTCTGGAAGGCTGGCCAAGAGATGCAGATTCTGAAAAAATATAAATATAGGGAAATGACTAAATATGTTGCATATTCCTGCACTGCTTACAAACATGTCCACAATCTTATATCCCTCTTTTTGTCATTTCTTAGAGTCAAAAAATATAAAAATCAGACATTGTTTCAGTAATTTATATTATGTAGTTCAATTCCACATCTATTTAAGTAGAGCATACATTCTGCTGACCGTAGGAGCTTCACAGGGGTCGCAATCCATCCAGATGAGCAGTTCCTATCTCCTGACTTTTCAGTCCCTAGTAAATAATTAAAAAATCACTAATTAATGTTTATGATGAACCCCAGAATGCCTGCTATTAAAGTATAGCCTGTAGTATAGGTAGTACCTTTTCCTTCTACACACTTTCAATTTAACTAAGGTATGGACACAATTTCTTAATTTGATCTTAAAACGTTTATGCAAGGCAAGTTCATTAATTAATCAGCTAATTATTAATGTCTTAACTAAAACATTGTTGGAAATAACCAATTTATTACATTGTTTTATGTAAAGAAGTCATCATGTGTTGTCAATTTTAAAGGCTTACCACTAACTGACTTAGGAGATCTTGAAGGGGATCTTATCTGCTCCGCTTCCCGCTCCATGAGTGGAGCAGCAGTGGATGGCCCAGGGTGAATACCCTCTTCTGCTTCCCCAGATTCAATTCCGTCATCAGCTGATAGAAAGTAAAAAATGTGCAAATTAGAAGTGGGTGAAGGAAAATGAAAATGGCTTTGCACAAAAATAATATACTCAATATTTGAACTAAGACATATTCAACACGAATGCTCTAGTGTTTGGTATAGAGTATTAAAACACTATGGACAACTAAAATAAGTAACTAGAAACGCTGAACCTCAAGTAATATATTCCAGCTGTATCCTCTTTACAACATAAACATAAAAACAGTTATACTTACAAAGGTTTACATCTGGAATTGCAATTTTTTTTCAAATTCTCCGTTCCAGTAACGAATCGATGCGGGGAAAAGTGTTCCCCGCAAACTCTATACGACTGGTAAATCAGAATTGGGTCTAGCTCCCTTAACTCCCTGTTATTTATTATTTTAATCCACAGGCCATATCGCCTGTACGGATCCGAAAATGGATGTGGGAATCTGATGTAAAGGCAATAATTATTCCATTAATTGTGAAAAAGACTAAGACATTCTCTGACAAATGTTTAACTCGCGGAGAAGTAAAGACATGCGAAAAAATACCATGATAAAAAAATTTGCTTACCTAAATCTTCTTTTTGATTTTCCATCACATTTCGGGACAACATTTTTTCTGGCCTCCCATATTTCTATTCCGTTCCTTCTTCACAAATATCTACAAGTTAAGTGAAAAATTCTCGCACTCCCGAAAGCAAAGCATTTTGAGGATTCGTATTTTATTACTTTCACACAGCAATAAACCCAACCCGACAGCTGCTTCTCAAGACGGTCAAGGGATTAAATTCAGCATAAATACCGTTACCCGTACAACAGTCGCCTTTAACATCTAAAAATAAGTGTCACCCACTTTCTCGGAAAAAACAACCAGTACCACTTCTCCGAATAATCGAGAAATTCAACGTCAACATCTAAAATCACTAACTAAACGGCACAGCACTAGTATTTCAAACCAAACCATTTCAAACATCTATTCAAATTCGTAACGTTCGAAACAGTCGCCCAGTGCTGCCGTTCCCCCGAGGTGGAGAGCCGTGTAACTTGGTATCCACGGACAAATGCTACTACTAGCGCCAATCTGGTCGGACTACTTGAGGCCTTCAGAAAGTCCTCCTAGCGTAATTTAAGGCCATGGAGCCTACATAGAGGAGATACCACTCCAGCTCTAAAGAGGGCGTATTTTGTTGCCAATTTAGTCGCAGCGTATTAGTTCCAGTTTGGCGGCGCTGGTGTTCTTAGGTTTGCTGCAAATTGGGTAGTTTACATGTGGTCTTACGGCTAATCGTAGTATCCGTTTCGTTTGTGTGAAATTTTTTCCATCTGCGGTGGAATATTTTATTACAAAATGATGCGAAATTCAAAGTGTTGCTTTGTGCCTGGCTGTTCGACAGGTTATAGCAAAACAGTACGAGTGAACAAGATTTTGGGAGTGAAGAACACAAGTGTTTTAAAGGCAAGGGTAAGTACACATTAGTCAGTAAATATAAATTTATTTAATGTAGAAAGGATATTAATTGAATTGATATTGTCATATTGAAATCGTTTGCTTTCAGGATGAAGCTCAGCTTCAGAAATGGAGGAGGATTATACCCCGCAAAGATCAAGTTTTCAGCGCAACGGACGTTGTCTGTGGGCTGCACTTTGCCGAGGAGGATTTTTTTTATTTCTAATTATCCTTCTCTCTTTTCAGGTTGCTTCCTCAGTAGAAAAGTATGTATACTGAATGTACTGCAAGTCCCTCAAGTTATGTAATTTATGTATATTTATGTGAAATTGGTATTCAAAGTGGTTTTTGGTCAAGTGATTTGTTTTTATTTGTAATTATCCTTCTCTTCTTTTCAGGTTGCTTCCTCAGTAGATTTGTATGTATACTGAATGTACTGCAAGTCCCTCAAGTTATGTAATGTATGTATATATATATGTATATAGAAATTTATGTGAAATTGGTTTTTTAATGTATACAGTGGCAGACATAGAAAATACAAGAGCCTAAGGCGAATGTTATTTACAAGGCCAACAGCTTACGTCTGACCATGTGTGCCATTAGGTGTTCTGCTCATAGCCCTAGGTGCTTGTCTAGGTCGCCTAGCCCTGTAACTGACCCTGAATGTACGTATATATATTTGTTATTAGTTTGTATTATAGTTTTTGTTCTTGTGACTTGGTATATTTTGTAATTATCTTTCTGTCTTTCCAGGTGTGCTTCCTCAGTTGAACTGCGTTTTTCAATATTTATCTGAATGCCTTTAGCCAGCAAAGGCATAAATAGAATAGATAACATTAGTCTGGAGGAGGCTTGAATGCACGGAATTTCTGCTAAGTTTTTTAAATGTATATGTATCTACTTTAATTGCATTAATTTATTTTATATGCGCTTAGTTTTCACTATAGTTTTTAATGTTCTGAGTAGATATTTTTAGTAATCATCTTTCTTTCTTTTCAGGAGCTGGGCAAATATTGATCAACTTTATTTGCACTTATTTATTTTATATTATTGTTCATCATTGAATTGGTTTTTTAAGTAATTCTCTTCCTTTATTTTCAGGTGCTGGTTAATTGTGTATCTTAGTTTGGTTAGCTACCTTCTATTTTCCTTCGCAGGTTTTTTAACCCCCCTTCCTTTGTGGGTTTTTCCTGCAACTGTGGGTTTTTCTAGAGAATCCTTAAGGTTCTATAGCTTTTTCCCACACACAATCTTTATTAAATAAACTGTTTTAATACAGACTTAAAATGCCATTGTGTTCTTATTTCATATTCCCGTTTTACTTTTACTATAAAATATCTCATTGGATTACCAAAACAAAATATGACGTTCCTATTTAATGTGACAATATAACTGCATAGCATTTCGAAATGTCAAATTTCTGACAAAATACCTTATGGACATGTTACGAAATTTAAATAATCGTCAGCTTAAGAAAAAAATGCAACAATATATGTACCTATTACATGACGGTGTAATACTTATTTCGTCTCGAATGTTTGCCCGTATTTTGTAATAATATTATCATTTCGTATTATAATAAAATACTGAATGTCGCATATATTTACCATAAGTAAAATTAGATATACTGATTATATTTTTGGATATTGCTATGTACACGTGGAGCCGAACCGAAGTAAAAGGCACTCGATTTCCAGATACCGTGGATATTGATAAAGTCCAAATTTTACCTCCACCTATCTATCCTCTATACAGTGAATTCCATAGTAGACCGAAGCCACAATAAATTTATCGAATATGGATTAAGCGAAATACTGAACATCAGAACAACCATTCCGTCCTGTAATTATACCCTAAACGAGGTTTTTTCAGAACTATTCTGCTTTTATTTGTTATGAAGCCACTGCATATTTAGGTTCTACGATTAGAATTTATTTACACCTTCATGCATTATATTTTATTTATTGCTTTCTTAACTAGTCCTTTAATTTTGTAAATTCATGCGAGTCAAAAATTTTGGAATGAATATATATAATCATGAATATATACTAACTAGTATATTACTAACACTTTGGACAATAGTTCATATAAAAAATTTCCTACCGGGGCATGTGAGTTTAGTTACAAAACAACACATGAAGGTGGCGGCAAAACATAGCGGAATTTTTGAAATCAACCAATCGGAATCGAGCATGAATCTCCTATTCTGTGGCCGTGTAGGATATGGCAATACGTGCCTGGGCCTAGTGCCCTGTCTCAAAGCACAAGTGCACATAAGCATGCATTTGAAGTACATATCTAAAGTTATTACTGTTACTCAAATCAAAATACAGCAAAACCTCTACCTTTGAACTCCCTTAGAATAAAGAACTTCATATAAGCTGCCTAATGGCAGCAGGATTTCGAGGTGGTCGGATTTAGGGACGGAAATTTAAACAGATTTTGGGGCTGTCCTTGCAGAAGATTTTTTGATCTACAGAAGTTACTTATCTGAGAGGATGATAGGCTCAATCTCTTCCTTTGAATACCATCATTTTTTCTCTCTCTCACTCGAGAAGTTTTTTTGGTTTCCCCTAGAGCAGGGGTGGGCAAACGTTTCTGCATGGCGGGCTGCATCGGTGTTTGCGAATTCTTCAGCGGGCCACATTGAAAGATGCCAATACTTAGGCGGGCCAGATTAGAGTTTAAATCGGAAATTGCTTAGATTCTTACGCATCATACATAAGTGAAAAACAAGCACAAACAAGGATTGTAAGGCTAAATTTTCAAAACTAAAGGTTTTATTGTCATAATTTTACCAAAAGTAATATAAAATTTTGTTAAATTTTACAGATTGCTTTTTCACCAAAGCTTTGCGGGCCACGTTAAATGCTCTCGAGGGCCACATATGGCTCGCTGGCCACATTTTGCCCACCCCAGCTCTAGAGCGTAAGGGTAAGGCGAAAATGAATGAAATCTCGATTTCTGCCGAACATGACCAATATGACGACAAAAACAGTTAGGTGTTTAACAAAAGAGGACTACCGAGGAGATTTCTGCTAGTACTGATATAAAGAGCACCAAATAAATTCGTCACGTAGGAGTGTGAAGATGCTTAACTTGAGCGTAGCATTTTTGAGAAACAGGAATTGGTGATTTAAAAAACCCTTTTTCGGCTCAAATAAATTTTTTTCCCTAGAGCTGGCCCAAAAACCGGGGTGCGCGGGATACACGGGGGCGCGGCTTACACGAGCAAATACGGTAAAACTTGCTATTTGACGATAATGAGAGTGATCAGGTAATTGAAAAATCCTTCCCATATGGTGACGTCAATCAGCCTTGCAAATAAATATTCGCAACCCGAGTATTTTAGTCTTACAATGGATAGAAACACTTACTGACTCGAATGAAATTCATCGTTATTGAAGCTTTGCACACTTGTTTGTACCCATCTAATTTATAGTGCCCGAAAATACCTCCCCCCTCAACTTTTGCACTTCACTTTTGGCCAAAAACAGGGGGGCTATATTCGGTCAAATACGGTATATATATATATATATATATCATCATCATCATCAGCCTTTTTCAGTCCACTGATGGATGAAGGCCTCCCCCAGACTCTTCCAGTTTTCCCTGTCAACTGCCTCCCTCCTCCAAGTTTGCCCCAAGAACTTAACAACATCTCTGTCCCACCCGTCTTTCGGTCTTCTTTTCGGTCCCTTGATGTTTCTTGGGATCCATTCGATGACACTGGACGTCCAACGCTGGTCATTCCTTCTAGCAATGTGGCCCGCCCACTGCCATTTTAACACCTTCACTCTTCTAATCACGTCACAGACTCCCGTCTTCTTTCTTACCCAGTCGTTCCTCTTGCGGTCTCTTCGGGTGATCCCTAACATGCATCTCTCCATGCCCCTCTGTGTTGTTTGCAGGCGCTGTATCATTCTGGCATTCATGGCCCATGTTTCACAACCATATGTCAGAACAGGCAGAACACATTGGTCATACAGTCTCCTTTTTAGGAAGACTGGAATATTTGATTTAAAGATGTTCGCATTCTTGCCAAAAGCACTCCATGCCATCTTCACTCTCCGGTTGATTTCTCCAAGAAGCGAACCATCAGTAGTAATGAGTTGACCTAAGTAAACATAGCTGGTAACTTCTCCGAGTTCTTCTCCGTTGACATGTATCTTCTAAGAATTTGTGAAGGAGTTGTACATAACCTTTGTTTTATTAAGGTTCATCTTAAGTCCAGCTTCTCAGCTTGCTTGCTCAAGCTCTTCAGTTCTTCTAAGGAGCTCTTCTGGGCTCCCTGCGAACAGTATGATATCATCTGCAAAGCGCAGGTGACTTAGATGTTCTCCATTCACCATTATGCCTTTTTCCTCCCAGTCTAGCGTTTTGAATACTTCCTCTAGAGCTGCTGTAAATAACTTAGGGGACATAGTATCTCCTTGTCTCACTCCCTTTTCGGCCTTAAAGGCACTCGTCTCTTCATGCAGCTGGACAGATGTTGTTGCATTTTTGTAGATATTCTTGATGAAGGCGATGTACATTTCTTCTACTCCTTGTTTCTTTAGTGCACAATTCATTAGTGTTGAGACAACTGTTTGTTGAGGTTGCATTTTGCGTGTCTTTGTTGGCACTGATGGAGGTCTTGACATTTCTCCTGCAGTATCCTTGCCTGGATGAACCTCCTCGTTGCTTCTGTTTTTGTTATCTCCTATGGCCGATTGATGAAAACGTTCATTTTCGGGCTCTGCTTGGTCATGTCCTTCTTCATGTTCTTCTTCTTGCACATTTTCGAAGTTACCTTTGGTTTCCCTTTCTTGAAAAAAGTCACTTAAGAAGCTTAGCTGTTCTGAATATTTATATTTCTTAACTTTTTTTTGCTGCTTGTCCACTTTTAGTGAGCTGTTTTTTAAAAAGATTTTCTGTAGTTGTCAGGATATTATTCCATCTCGATTTGCAAACAGACCCTAAAACAAATTACAATAAGTTCATATATGCGAAATAGCAGCCCGTTGTAGCCAGGCTTGCAAATAATCTAAATAGTTCGGCCCTAGGTTAGATGTTCTTTGTTCCCTATTAATTTGACGTGTTTACCTATGTCTTTGTCTTTCTTGTACTCTCCGCTCCTCATCTACACGGGCAATCCTATGAGCTTCCGCATCTATTTCTCTCTCTTTCCTACAATACTCTTCCTTTGATCTCTGGCTCCTCTTCCTTACTCTGGTAGCTGTAGCTGGGCTAATAACTCTCCTTTTTTAAATTTTCTGCGATTTTACAGCAATATTAGAGCAATTACGTGATCACAATGTCGCAGAGTTACTCAATCCTAGTTTAATATTGCGGTATATTCAAAGGGGAAAATTTTTTAATTCTACCTTGCCTTAGTTCCAATGATTATCGTTGCACCCAAGTGTTCCGGGTTAGAATCCAGGAGGCAATAATATTTTCCCATAAGTTTACACGGGATTTTCGATTTTTCAGAGTGCAAGGTTTTTTCCTTCATCCAAAAAAATACGTGAATATTGACCGATTTTCTTTGTTTTTACTTTATTCGACGGCTAAAACTCTATACTACCTTATCCTAGCGATTTTTACATGTTGCATGGTCGAAGTTTTCAGAAATACACAATTGTTTTTGAAGTATTGTGGATTTTTCGTACTCTTTCCGGACGTTGCGAAGGCGACCATTGTTGCCTCCGATTCAATTAATGCCAATAAAACCTTCAATATAGACGAAATAAAAGCGTTATTCGCTTCGAACTTCTGGTTAAGCATCGAAATTAATGATGCATAGCAACGTACACATTTAAGGATAATTATTCTGTTGACTGCGTATGGGAAGCGTTTATAACGATTTAATCAAGGTATTTCATTGTTTGAATGCTGGAAACTTACCTTTTTGTAAGTAAAACCTTTACATCATACATCTGTAATGCTTATCAACGCAAATAGACTTACGCATAAATTTAAAATTAGATGAGACTAGGGACGTACGTTATTTAAAAAAATCATATTGAGAGTTACATGATAATTAAAAATGCGTTTGGAGACTACGGCGAAATGGACGTTTCAAAATTAAGAACTCCTTAACCGTAAAAATTGTGAATATTTAGGGACAATAACGATAAGGAAAATTAAAAGGAAAAACAAATGAAGAAAGAAATAGAAACGTTAAACTTACAGGTTTACAGGAAAGGCACCTCACCAGTGACCTGATGTCAACGCTGCAACCTCTGCCACTCATCGAAACGGTGAAATTCAGGCCACCAGAAGGTACAATCAATCAGTCAAACAAGAAACAAAACTGTCAGACGAACAATCACTCACAACACGCGCTCAAGAAACAAACAGGATACACTAAACTCACTCACTCATACAAGATCAACTTGTCAGACGAACACACGCACTCAAGCAAGAAAAAACAAGTTAGGAAAGTGTACAACGTATCACAAATGGGCGCGTTTCGTGCAATGGAAAGAAATTATATACATGTAGGTCTTTACCTGGCTGTCGAAGTGAGTGGACGTGCCTTTCACTTCCTCCTCCAGTGAAGCCCAGCGGATTTACGAGCGACCATTGTAGCAGTAGAAGTAGTAGTAGCCGTATTGATTAGTACAACTAATATTTCCCTTATACTATTTGTTAACCCTTCCTTTAGTTTATATATCTGTAGTATTTGAATAATCTTATAATCTCCTTGTCATCGTTTCTGTGCTAACTTAATATTTCATTGTTGAATACCGTAGTGTCGTTCTTTTTCCAGCACCCAGTTCCTTTATAAGCCCGGTTATTTAAATCGTAGTTGTATTTTTTCCGTAACTCATAGTTTATACAATTGCACGTTGATTGTGTACTAACCATCTTGTGTGTGAACTAACGTTGTTTGCGTTGTGACTAACTTTCACTTTCTACCTGCGGTTGAGCCTTGATCCCTTCACTCGGGCACACCAGGAATAACTTCCCCTCGTATATTAAGCGTTAGCCTAGTCTTTATTGTTCTTATATACGTTATTTAAGAGCTAATAGAAACCCGTAATTGGAAAAGATAGGATGACTCCCCACAGACCCCCTGTTTCTCTCTTCAAGAATGCTGCAGATTGCGAGTCCTTGCGGGCCCGGGTCGCGGAGCTTGAGAAGTCAGTTGCGGAGCTCCGCTCTAGGGTGGAAGGGGCCGAGGAGTCTTGTGTCCGGGTGGAACACAAGAGGCGCTCCCCGAGATCCCTCCGCGCCGGGATGGCGGCTCGGGTTCGCCCAAGTGCTAACGCCGCTGGGTGATCGAGTCATGGGGTGGTGCTGCGGAGGCAGGTGGTAGGTGAACCTACCCCTGTTAGCAACAGGTTTGCGGTGCTGTCGGAGGATAGCTCAACGAACTCTGTGAGGAGTCGGGTTGGGAAAGGGGGGTTGTTACTGATAGGTAGCTCTAATGTCCGGCGTGTGATGGCGCCTTTGCTATCAAGGGCCAGCCGGGAGGGAGTGGTGGAGCGGGTGTTCTCCAGGTGTATACCAGGAGGTACGGTGCCCCAGGTGACGAAGGTGGTTCGGGAAGAGGTCGTTGGCACGGGATGCTCTAGTCTGCGGGTGGTGGCGCATGTTGGCACCAATGACGCCTCGAAGCGTGACTCCGAGGAGATTCTGAGTTCCTTTAGGGACTTAAACTCCGAGGTCGGTCATGTCCGAGAGGAGTCCGGGGTTGATGTGCGTTTAACCATCTGCAGCATTGTCCCGCGGATTGACTGTGGCTCTGAGGTTTGGAGTAGGGTGGAGGGGCTAAATCGAAGGCTATGATCTTTCTGTAGGGACATGGGGGTGGATTTCGTTGACCTTCGTCCGATTCTCGGATCGTGTGGGGCACCCCTAAATGGCTCGGGGGTTCATTACATCTACATCTACATGATACCCTGCAAATCACCAGACTGGTGGGTGGCAGGGGGTGCAGCACACCAAGCCCTACCTAATAACGTCCCTCGTGGGAATCACTCTCCTGTTATGATCCCGTATGGTCCTTGGGAAAAACGAGCTCTCATATCGCTCGGTCCTACAGTCGATCTCTCGTATTTTATTCTCGTGATCGTGCCTGCCCATGTACGTAGGTGCCTCTAATATTCCTGAGACCTCCTCTAAGAGAACTTCCGACCTAAATTTCTCCAGAAGCCTTAACCTAGCGCTAATTCTGCGATCCTCTAGCGATATCCAATTCAACTCCTTCAAGAGTGATGTGACGCTTAATTTTTGCTCATATTTTTGCTTAACGAATCTGGCTGCTCTGCGCTGGATTCTTTCTAACTCAAGTATCTGTCCCTTTTCGTACGGATCCCATATGCTGGAAGCGTATTCGACCTGAGATCTGACCAATGATAAATAACACGTTTCTCGTACCTGTTCTGTGCTACTTCTTACTATTCTGCCTACACGTCGGAGGCATTCCAGGGTGTAGCGCGTAGGATCCCTGAGCATAGTAGGGCTTTTTTAGGCTACATTTACATCAATACCCTGCAAGCCGCCAGAGCGTTTGGCAGGGGGTGTAACAACAACAAGTGAAATCTAACTAATTCCTCTGTTGGACTGTCTTATCGCGTCTGGGAAAAAGGATCTGTAGTATTTCTCTGTTCTAGCGATTGTTTCGACATATTTTCTCCTCTACTCTGATCTAACATTACGTTCACTAACACCGATGGGAACGACTATGCCGCGTACGTCTTCAACGAATTCGGAGGTTTCGAATTTTTCAAATAGTTTCCCTTTGTATTCAATTCTTTTACTCTTCAACGTCTGCCATTTCAGATCCCTCAATATCTCTGATACACTCGCATCATACCGATATTCTCCTTTTACGAATCTAGCCGCTCTACGCTGAACCATTTCGATCTCTCTAGATAGGCCCTCCTCGAAAGGGTCCCAGACGGCGCAACAGTATTCCACTACGGGTCGGATTAGAGAAAAGTGTGCGATTTCCTTCACATTCGAGGGGCATCCCCGCAGGACTCTAGAGGAAAGCCCTTGAACTCTGTTTGCCGATGCTATAACGGTTTTCATATGCTCTCTACTAGACAAATTGCTACTGAGAGTTTCTCCTAGGTATTTGTAGCTAATGAGGTATTTTAGCTTTAATTCAGATATTTGGTATGGGTAACGGTTGAAATTCATGGAGCGGGTGAAATTCATTGCGGCGCATTTCTCTATATTCAGGTCGAGTTGCCAATCTTTACACCATTTCGTAATAGGTCCTTTTGCAAATTCTGCTGATCGTGTATTGTGTTGATTTCTCCATACACAAGTATGTCATCCGCGAAGAGTCTAACTTTAAACTTTATATTATCCGCTAAATCATTTATATATATCAAGAATAACAGAGGTCCGATAACACGTCCCTGAGGCACGCCGGAAGTCACTTTGACGACGTCTGATGCAACTCCATCGAGAACTACTCTCTGGGTTCTATCGGAAAGAAACGACGCCATCCAATTCACAATTTTCTCGTTAATTGAATAAGCCCTGAATTTTTGAACTATTTTCATGTGAGAAACGGTGTCGAAGGCTTTCCTCAAGTCTAAAAATACTGCATCAACTCCTATTCTTTTATCCCCTGCTTTCACAATATCTTGTGTGAGTAGAGCTAACTGAGTCTCGCATGTCCTGCCTCGCCGGAAACCATGCTGGTTTCTAATAAGCGCTTCTTTGTATTCGAGAAAAATTATTAAGGTACCGATAATGTGCTCAAAAACCTTACAGAAGATTGACGTCAACGATATAGGGCGGTAGTTCTCCAGTTTTAATTTACCTCCCGTTTTATGTATTGGTGTAACGTGGCCTGTTTTCCATATCAAAGGAACTGTTCCCTCATCTAAAGATTCTGTGAATACGATCTTAAGGTACGGAGCTAAATCGTTTGCTAACGAGTTTACAATGAACGCATGGATGGCTTCCGGCCGTGGTGATTTCCTTTTATGGACCTTACTTAGTAATTTAACGATACCGCTTTCGGATATTTCTATGTCGCTCATATTGGAGTCTATACGAATAAGGAAATCAATGAAATCACCGCTGTCGATTGAGAAGCAATTTTCGAAGAACCGATTTAACATACTAGCCTTAGTAAAAGAATCGTGAACACTTTCACCGTTGTCTGTACGCTGAAGAGGTACTGTGGACTGACCTCCTCGAATTTTTCGCACGTACGACCAAAATTCTTTCGAGTCGTTTTTGAGTGAATCCGAGAGTGTCGTGGATCGGTAGGCGTCAAATTCCTTACGCGCTTCGTCTCTTGCAGATTTACGACTATTTCTGTATATTAAATACTCGTTCGCGTGACCGATCTCCACTTCTTTAAGGTGCTTTATGCGCGCGTGATGCCGTCTTTGTTTCTTGAGCAAGGCACGGAGTTTCGGTTTCACCCACCGCGGGTCCTTGCGATCACGAATTGCTTTGGTTGGGACAAACGTTTTTAGCCCTTCTCGAGTGATTCGCAAAATTTCCGTCCAAAAGTCATATACGCTGTTACTCTTCGCAAAATTGATAAATGTCGCTATTTGGTTTGTATCATAACTTTTTAAACCTGGGAGATCTGCTTTACTAAAGATATAGACTAATCGCGTTGGCTTATCTATTGTCGCAGCGGTGTATTTGAAGTCGGCAATTACTATTTTATGATCACCTATGCCGTCGTCGATTTGTATGTTTCTAGTCGATTGTGGTTGGATAGTGGTTAACAGATCTAATATGTTTCCGTTTCCGTTGTTGTCATATCGCGTCGGCTCGTTGACGATTTGCTCTAGCGAGTTTAGAGTAAACGCTTCAATTAATTCAAGACAAGCTTCTCTATTTTTTCCACCACTAACGTAGGTTACGGATTACCAATCGATCGATGGAAGATTAAAGTCTCTTCCAAGAATGATTACTGGGTCGTTCTTCCTCCTAGCTATCACCTGCAATGTACGACTGAGTTCTCTAATGTTCTCTACTCCCGAGTCAGGTGGGCGGTAAAATGAGCAAAAAAATAATTTTTTACCATTTCTCGTACGAAGGGAGCACCATATCGTTTCGCAGTGTTCGCTGACGTTAATCTCCTCTAATTGGCTTGATATACTCTTTCTGACGGCGATGAAGACTCCGCCTCCGACTCTTTCCCTCTCTGTCTTTGCGATACACCATGTAATCTGGTGGGAAAATCTCGTTAGAATTAATGTCGCCCGATAGCCAGCTCTCAGTTCCCAATACAACGTCTGCACGATGGCTTTTAACTAAGTGGCAAAAATCAGCCTGTTTCCTTCGAATGCTTCGGCAGTTCATAATAATAATTTTTATTATGTTTTCTACGGATATTTTCGTTGTGGATTTCCCCGCCACTTGATCTAACAATTTTATTTTTCTACTTCTCACTCTATCGCTATTCTTGGACTCCTTAGGGTTAATGTTGGCGGACTCTAAAAATTAGAGTTACCGAGCGATGAAGGCGCTGACATCCCTGATATCAATAGTGTTAACGTTTGGTATTTCGATAAAAATGGTGAAATAAAACGCGATCAGAAAGAAAATGCTTTATCAACCAATTGGCGGAATAATCGTACGAAGAACGCATGTAGTCCTAAAACGATTACGAATGGTAAGGCTGAGCTTTATCTGAGAAGCGATAGTGAGAAATTAAATCTACATCTACATGATACCATACAAATCACCAGACTGGTGGGTGGCAGAGGGTGCAGCACACCAAAACCTACCTAATAACATCCCTCGTGGGAGTCACTCTCCTATTATGATCCAGTATGGTTCTTGGGAAAAACGAGCACTGATATCGCTCGGTCCTACAGTCGATCTCTCGTATTTTATTCTCGTGATCGTGCCTGCCCATGTACGTAGGTGCCTCTAATATTCCTGAGACCTCCTCTAAGAGAACTTCTGACCTAAATTTCCCCAGAAGCCTCAACCTAGCGCTAATTCTGCGATCCTCTAGCGATATCCAATTCAACTCCTTCAAGAGTGATGTGACGCTTAATTTTTGCTCATATTTTTGCTTTACGAATCTGGCTGCTCTGCGTTGGATTCTTTCTAACTCAAGTATCTGTCCCTTTTCGTACGGATCCCATATGCTGGAAGCGTATTCGACCTGAGATCTGACCAATGATAAATAACACGTTTCTCGTACCTGTTCTGTGCTACGTCTTACTATTCTGCCTACGAAGCCCAATTTCTTATTAGCTGCGCCTACGATCCTTCGAATATGAATATTCCACGAAAGATCACGACAAATGGTGACTCCTAAATATTTAACGTACTCCGCAGATTGGATATTCAATCTATCAATTCTGTACTCCGAGTCTAATTCATTGTTCTTACTCTTCCAGAAACTCAATAGGAAACATTTGCTGTGATTAATTTCGATTTTCCAATCTTGACACCATGCTGAAAGGGCGTTTAAATCTTCCTGGAGCGATTTTTGGTCATCCTGACTCGTTATCTCCTTATATAAAACGGTGTCATCTGCGAAAAGTCTTATTTTGCAGCGAACTACCGAGCAGATATCGTTTATATATATCAGGAATAGTAGTGGCTTATGACACTTCCCTGTGGAACACCTGATGCGACTTTTACCGGGTATGAAGATTTCCCATCAATAACTACTATCTGTTTTCTGTCTGAGAGGAAGTCTTTTACCCAACTCACGATATTAGGGTTTATGCCGTACTTTCCTAGTTTTCCTATTAATTTATTATGGGGTACTTTGTCAAAGACTTTTTTAAAATCAATGAAAATGGCATCAACCTGGGTGTTTTTCTCTCCGCATTGCAACAAATCGAGCATAGTAGGGCTTTTTTAGGCTAGGGAGCAGGGTAGAGTGTAGGGCCTACACTCTACCAAAGTTGTAGGGAATAATATTTCTTCCAAGTTTTGTTTGAAACAAATTTTCGTAGAACCATCCATTTTGGAGATATTTCGCTTTATCTTAATACTAGAATACAGCGCCAGCAACATGTAGCGGTGAATTCTGTAAACATATTCAAAATACACGTAATTTACGGCAATAAGGAAGACTGTATGCTTTTACGATGCGAAATAATTTATCCTCATAATGCTATTCATAATAATTTTAATATCTATACCCCAAATATGGAGAAAGTCATGTGTTGGCCACATCAGATTTTTGAGGAGATATTTGACGGAAACCGAAAACCGGTTATTTATAAATAACTCCAAAACAATAACTCCCATAGAAAATTGTTTCAAATGAAAACTGTAGGAAATTACATTCTCTATAAACTTTGTATAGAATTGTATATACAATAATGATGTATTATTGGAGAAATATTCCAGAAACGAATCGGGCTTCGAATAAACCTCGACTCCGGTTAACCGTTATTGTCCAAAAACTAATCAGTTGTTTGTGATCACCCTAAAGTGTGTTATATGAAATTTGGTATCGATATGGCAAGTTTTTTTTGAGTTAGAGCGCCCACAATCACATACACACACAGACATCTTTCCGAAAATAGTCTAAACGTATTCTAGGAACCTCAAAACGTGTATTTCCGTTAAAATCTCGGAGTCGATTTTTTCATGAACACAATACTTTCCCATTACTCCTTATGGAGAAAGTAAAAATGCCAAGTCAGTAACAATCAAATTTAAACTCTGGTATATCCAATATTTGTTGATACGCTTGAGAAAGAGTCGAGAAGTTTAATAGCCACAACTAAAAAGAGACTCGTATAAATCCAGTTCACTGCCCATGACCCCATCATTAAGCTTTAAAAGAGTGCGATTTCCATTGTTCATTGCACCCACCTCTCCTCAAACCCCTTTTCCCCTCTTATCCCTTCTCCTCCACGTTCCCCTTTCGCTGTTCCTCTATAAGAAAAGCCACAGCTGACCCACATCTGCCGTTTTCCCTCTCGTGCAGCACTTGTGCGCCCGCTTCTCTCCTGCAAGAACGACGTTTGAGAAGGACCGATTTCTTTGGTCGCCTGGCATTGAAGTCTCTATAGCAACGGATCATCATCAAAAGTTCTTACGGCAATGGCATTCATTTTTGCCGTAATTTTCGCTTTGATTGGCTCTACCGTCGCCAAAGAGTCTTCCCAGTCGGTTCAGGTGAGTGATTGGCATCCTTATTAAAGTAATACCGACGGAAGACCAATAGAAAACCGATTAATTAGCTAATTTCCTTCGGATTCTATAACTGATCAAACGAGAACAAAATATTTATTGAAAGGAAAGATTATATTATTTTGCTGAGTTAGAAATATTAGCAGAATATATGACGGATTACAATTTTTACGTGCGATAAGGAAAATATATGGAGTGTATTGAAACAAATATCAATGATATCCAATAGAGTGCTTTTCGGTTGTAATCTCTTCGCTTAAACCTAGGATTCGGATACACTCTCCGTGCTTTCTGCAGCGAAGTTATGAAAAATCCATTGTATTTGAGTTTGTTTCGGTGTCATTTATTGTATTTTTTGTTGCTAGTCGTCAGTAAAAATAAAACTTCCAAAT
Source organism: Uropetala carovei (assembly GCA_036926305.1). Taxonomy (NCBI): domain Eukaryota; kingdom Metazoa; phylum Arthropoda; class Insecta; order Odonata; family Petaluridae; genus Uropetala; species Uropetala carovei. The sequence continues at coordinate 271,905 of JAXCHB010000099.1, read as the reverse complement.
AAAACAAAAGAATTACGCTTGCACGCTCTGCGACCTCAGTTATACAGCGAGATGCCTTCGCAATGCGACTCGTAGCAACAATCCTGAAATCCGCGTTATAACCGTGAACCCACTGTGCGTTACAAATGTTTTGGTTGAAAGATAAATATGGCAACAATAGCGATCTCGCATTTACAAACAACTACTAGCAGGAGTGCCCGTTGAATATCAAGGGGTTTAGCGCATCTAAAACTTCGACCGTGCAACATGTAAACATCGCAAGAATAACATAGTACACAGTTTTAACCGCCGAATATTTAGATGAATGAAGGAAGAAAATCTTGCACTGTGAAAAATCAAAAATTACGTGTAAACTTATGGGAAAATATTTATCGGCATATAGTCAGGCGCGTAACTTGGGGGGCGCAGGCCAACGCATTGCGTGGACACCCAAGATATTTGGGGCCCCACAAAAATACTTGGAATTTTCCCCGTAATCTGCCGTAAGGTATTCGAAGTAGTAATATCCTTATGGGAATGAAAGATTTCATCGCACGAAATGAGACGAAAATACCCATCTCAAGTGTTTGGAGTTGTTTTGTCCTATCCTTATAATGTTAGAATTATAGAAGTCTCGATGCGTTTTTGGAATTAAACCGTAAAAAAATCGATAAAAATCAAAACGGTATAATAATTTCATATATTTTTATATAAATAGGGTTTCAAAAAACTTGACTTGCGTGGGGGCTCCAAAACCGGAGTTACACCCCTGCATATAGCCTATGTTACCCGCAGATTAATATTATTTACCTATGCGAAGTTTCGTGACAATATCTTCAAGGGTTTGGAAATCACAATTTGTAGACAATCTACCTATAATTATTTAAGTTACTTACGTATTTTTAAAAATAATTTGCTTTAGAGAACTCTACACAACACGAAAATATCATTAATAACACTCTATTGCTGGCCCCGGTGGCGGAAGGGTTAGAGCATTGGCCTACCATCTCTGAGGTCGCGGGTTCGAATCCCGCCAAGGGCATGGATGTTTGTGTTCGTACTCATAATTCATATTTTCATCACTCGTGTGTGTGTGTCTGATGTGGAAGGTAACGAGAAACCACCACATTATATGTGTTTATTCCCCAGTCATATCAAACCAATCTTACGATTGAAAACCATTAATGAATGAATGAACAGTTTGTTAGTAATATTCCAATTAAAATCAACAAATACTTTTTTGCCATGTAAACAAAGCAAAATCGCACACACAAATTGAAAAACGATTGTACGTTAAAATCTTTCCCATATAGTTGCATTGGACTCTCAACTTCGGCGAAAATAGGAGTTGTCATGGTAGCTTATATTTGGTATTGTAATAAAATTAATAAAATCACGTATTTTGCTGATTCTATACGAATTTTTACGCTAATTCGATGAGGATTCGGATTCTGTCTTCGATAGAGATAAACTTTGTTCTTTCCTTCATACAACCATCCAAGTCTCAAGTTCGTATCATATTTCTAAGCAATTTTTAAATTCAAATGAAAAATAAGCTGCACTTATCCCTATGTTATTCATATGGAGAAATGAAAAAGTAAATATATTTAAATTAGAAAGATCAATCAAAACGGTATAAAAACCTGACTACACCACTTAACTCTTTCTTCGGGTTAAAATTATACCTTCTTCTTGTTTCTACGTGCTGGAGTTGCTGACATGAGCTATAAGAAACATACATACAAACACTTTGTTTTAAGTACAGCAATCGACCTTTCCTACAATTACAACATAAAATGAAAATACAAATAACACGTGACAACTGCTTAAATATTTTTAATCGTGGGACGTTCTAGTATACGTAATATCGTATTTTATTATGTACAACTTTCGTTTCAAATTTATCAATATACATACATTTATATTATGGATTTGAAAGCAAGTATATATCCGAGCGAAGTTAATAAAAATCTGATGTGGCCAACACATGACACCCTCCATATTTGGGGTATAGATATTTAAATTATTATGAATAGCATTATAAAGCAAAATTATTAATTCGTATCGTAAATGAATACAGTCGTCCTTATTACCGTAAATTATATTTTGAATATGTTTACAGAATTCATCGCTACGTGGTGCTGGCGCTGTATACTGGTATTAAGAAAAAGCAAAATATCTCCGAAATGGATGGTTCTACGAAAATTTGTTTCAAACAAACTTGGAAGAAATATTATTCTCGACAACTCTGTTTCTCACGAAGATTACCAATAACGATATTTTAAAGGAGATATTTGACGGAAACCGAAAAATCGGTTATTTATAAATAATTCCTAAACAATAACTGCTATGGAAAATTGTTTGAAGTAAAAAATGTAGGAAATTATATTTTCTACATTTTTTGTACTGGTCAATGTATACAATAATGATGTATTATCGGAGAAATATCCCAAAAACCGAATCCGGTTTCGAATAAACCTCGACTCCGGTTAACCGTTATTGTCCAAAAACTAATCAGTTCTTTGTGCTCACCCTAAAGTGTTATATATGAAATTTGGTAACGATATGGCAAGTACTTTTTGAGTTAGAGCGCCCAAAATCACATACATCCACAAAGACTTCATTCCGAAAATAGTCTAAACGTGTTCTAGGAACCTCAAAACGTGTATTTCCGTTGAAATCTCGAAGTCGATTTTTTTCATGATCACAATACTTTCCCATTACTTCGTATGGAGAAAGTTAAAAGTGTAAATTATCTAAGGCGCTTCGTTTGTCGTTATTAAGAATTTACGAATAGCTGGCTTTCGCTATCTACAATATCTTTTTTAAATCAAACGAAATATTTATTTAAAAAAATGTAATATAAGTTCACCAATTTTGTGAATCAGTAAGACAAGAAATTAAAATGAAAGAACACAAACATAGTTTATCTTTAAGAACAATAATCCAACAATGAATTTGTTAATTTAAAGTTTGTTATGCAGAAAGTTTTTATGATGATTCCCTCTCCAGATTACTCATTAGCATCTCCTCAGATATTTTCCGTTCCATTTTTCTCTACATAAGGAAATATTATGTGTTATCGTTGGAGGGCAAGTTCTCCAACATATAAATCGTCATTTCCTCTGAAGTGGGGGCAGAGCTTTGAGAGCCACGAGTGAAAAGTCGAGAAGAAGATTCATCATCTGTTTTTGGAAAGTCGAAATGGGATTCCAAATAAGAGGTCAGCTTAAACATTATCATAGAGATATGAAATGAAGCAGTTGCCATGAAATTTTGAAAGAATCCATGGGGGCTCTCACTTTTGTATCTGACATCATTTTCCTGTTCTGGAAGCGTACAGTGAAAGTGAACCAACGACTAGGGCGAAGAAGGATTTTCCGAGTCGTATGTATGTACTACTGCGCAACTGCACGTGCGTTGTATTTTCTCTATCTTGAGAAGGAAAGATTGATTGCTCACATTTAAGAAATGGCATCAGGAACCATCGCATCGAAATTAAGCGTAAGGATCTTAATCCTTTCTGATTTTTTGTTTGAAAAAAAAACATTTGTTTAGATATGTTATTACTTTACATTCGATAAGAGGAGGCCGATTTTGGTGAATACTCAGGCACGTCGTTAGCAATTTTCTATTTAGAGTGGAACAACTGCAGAGTAATATGAAACTATTATTACGCTACAAAAGAACAAACGTTGATTTATTTGTAATGACCCTAAAATGCTGAACACTTAACTGCCGAAACACATCCTACGTTATTAAATGTTAAAAGACTGCGATTCATAAATTACTTATTTTTCAATTTATTTAGGATTTTATTAGAGTTAGAATTACTCAAAACTTTAGGAAGATATTAAAAAAATATTTTCTGTTTACAGTTAATAAATAATACATAAGAACAAGTCCCGTGCATGCGTTCGGATGCGCATCGCGCTTTACTTTTTCAAGGTCAACGCCTTCGATATAAAATTATTGACCGCATGTATTGTTTATGAATACACAATAACCCTTTTACTACTGAGCTAGGTAAATGAGAATATTGAACTAATCTGCTACTTTACATTTTACGAAGAAATAACTAAATTATTATGTTTTTGGCAGGAAAGAGATGGAGCGGAGAAGGGAGATAGGAAGGAGTGTTTGGTAAGAGAGGAATAATTTCGAAAGAAGAGGTTGTGGGAATCCATTGACAGCCGCACACCAACCCAATCCACCTAGCCGCTCTCTCCCTAATATCTGCCCCATAATTCTCGCCCTTTTCCTTAAAAAGCTAAAAGTCACTCTGGGTCACGGTGAAGGTCGCAAAAACAAGGAAGTTGGGTAAGGGGGGGGGCGTAAGGGTTAAAGGAGTGGGGGGTGAGATTTTGTTTTTTTTCCTTCCCTTCCCCCTCTCTCTCCGCCACTCTACTTTCTCCCAACGTGTTTCCCTGGCATTTTCTCTTTCTTGGAGGAAAGGCAGATCTCTCAAGAAAATGTTTAGTATTTACTGATGGATTCAAAGTAAGCAAAACGTAGGCAGCAAATCTATAAATTTGCGATTCAGAAAAGCCGTCCTTTCATTGAAACCGTTCTTTCTTTTTCACAGCCTCATTCGATCGATGTCTTACGCCATTTTAAAACTCGTAGTTATTTGACGAACAAATGAGGCTAACAAAACCCTTCGCAATGTGACGAGAGAGAGAAAGCGATCCTTTTGGTAATCGATAGACGAGTGACGACGATTTGTAGAACGCCGGTCGTGTCACAGCCGAGAAAAAGATGCCATGAATGAATGCCGAAGGAAGGCTCTCCTCCACTTAAAGTCACGACTATGGAGGACTTCTGAATCAACGTACGCTATGTCATGCATCTTTAGAACTAATAAATTTATTTGAAAGGGGTGTAAAACATACATTTTGTATATATCTATTCCAAAAAATTAAAATTTACCATATTACATACTTCGAAACGTCCGTTATGGATACGTTCCACGAAATTAATTCTGCTACTTGAAATTATAAACGTCTTCAATTTCAAATCATTGTTTCTGAAAAATTTCTTCTCGCTACTCCTCAAGAGAAACGCGGGCTGTCCCCACAATTCCTACTGGAAAGACAATGTTTCGACGAGTTTTCATAAACTCGAAATAAAGGACTATATATGGAATAAGAAGACAATTTTCTAATTATAGCGGATAGTTTTCTTTTTGCTTTGGTCTATTTCACCTCTTTATAAAGAGAACGTCCCCATTTTCTTTCGTCCCAGCTTTTTATTACTTTCTCCATACGTAGTAATGGGAAAGCATTGTGATCACGAAAAAAATCGACTTCGAGATTTCAACGGAAATACACGTTTTGAGGTCCCTAGAACATGTTTAGACTATTTTTGGAATGATGTCCTTGTGTGTATGTGGATGGATGGATGGATGTGATTGTGGGCGCTCTAACTCAAAAAGTACTTGCCATTTCCTTACCAAACTTCATATATAACACTTTAGGGTGAGCACAAAGAACTGATTAGTTTTTGGACAATAACGGTTAACCGGAAGACGAGGTTTATTCGAAACCCGATTCGGCTTTTGCGATATTTCTCCGTTAAAACTTCATTATTGTATATGTAATTCTATACAAAGATTATAGAGAATGTAATTTCCTACAACTTTCATTTGAAAGAATTTTCCATAGGTTATTGTTTAGGAATTATTTATAAATAACCGGTTTTTATGTTTCCGTCAAATATCTCCTTAAAAACGTCGTTATTCGTAATCTTCGTGAGGACCAAAGTTGTAGAGAATAATATTTCTTCCTACTTTTGTTTGAAACAAGTTTTCGTAGAGCCATCCACTTCGGAGATATTTAACTTATTCGTAATTTTCAGTACACAGCGCCACCACCATGTAGCGGTGAATTTTGTAAACATATTCAAAATATACGTAATTTACGGCAATAAGGACGACTGTATTCTTTTACGATACGATGATAATTTTGCCTCATAATGCTATTCATAATAATTTAAATATCTATACCCCAAATACGGAGAAAGTCATGTGTTGGCCAGATCAGATTTTGTTTAATATGTTTACAGAATTCACGCTAGTTAGTAAAGACAGGTGCCCATGATAATCCACCTTTCCCAGGACCCACCAATTGCCTTTAAGCGACCCTACTGCCAGCCACCGACCGCAGCGCTGTCCTCTACGTCTTTCGACCATATCTCTGATGGAACGGAAAGTGAGAGCGAAGGGAACGTGGCGAGGTCAAGTTTCGGGGATCCGTGGACATCGACGAATAATTCACGTTAATGCGACCCGAATGAATACGTCTGGAATCTCTCCGTGATTTCCCTGAGGAGGAGGAGAAGCAGGAGGATTGGGGGGTGGTTTGGGGGGTTTCCTTCGACCTACGATTCGACTGTATGGGACCCGAATCGAACCGAAAAAAAATAAAGCGGTCCGATTCCCAGACGAGAGGCTTTCACTGGCCTGTTTCGGAGAAGATTTCACCCACTTCCGGAGATCTCTTTGTGACCGACCACTTATCTCCTACTTCACGCGAAAATATCCCTATTGACCACGTTCCCCATACAAACCATGTCAAAAACGAGTTAATTATTTTGCCTCGTTCTTTTCGTCGACCGCTCTTCGGAACTTCCCGTCAGAATTTCCTGCCTCCGAAGGGTGAACAAATATTGTTCTAGTTTCATAATTAAGCGCGAACTTTTACCTTAGGTGGCGAGAAAGAAGAAAGCGAGACTCGTTCCGTTTTTTACAAATCATAACAGCGCCTCCGTGGCTCGTCCAAAACTTCTCCCGATTCGTATATGACCTGGGTCATTATTAGGCCACTGCCAAATAGCATAGGTTCTACGAAAATTTGTTTCAGACAAAACTTGGAATAAATATTATTCTCTACAACTTTGCTCCTCACGAAGATTATCAATAACGACGTTTTAAAGGAGATATTTGACGGAAACAGAAAAAACCGTTTATTTATAAATATTCCTAAACCATGACTGCTATAGAAAATTGTTTCAAATGAAAGTTGTAGGAAATTACATTCTCTATAACCTTTGTATAGAATTGTATATACAATAATGATGTTTTGACGGCGAAATATCGCAAAAATCGAATCGGGTTTCGAATAAACCTCGACTTCCGATTAGCCGTTATTGTCCAAAAACTAATCAGTTCTTTGTGCTCATTCTGAAGTGCTATATATGAAATTTGGTATTAATATGGCAAGTACTTTTTGAGTTAGAGCGCCCACAATCACATAGACACATCCTCACACACCGACATCATTCCGAAAATAGTGTAAACGTGATCAAAATCGTTGGAGCCGTTTTTTAGAAAATCCAATTGCTATTAAAGTTGCCTAGAATAAACTATCCGTAATTATTGTGCAATGTCAGCCTTTCTTCATATCTTCTATTCTGTATGATAAAAGGCTCAGTACGAGATTTAATTCATTTTCGCTCTACCGTTTAGGCTCTAGAGCCGCGAAGAGACAGACAGACAAGACGGCATTGCGGAAACCACTTTTCCGGACTCCAGTACACCTAAAAGGGGTCACCAACTAGTTTTCTTTGCGGTCCGTATTAGAAAAAATTTAACTTATCGCGGTCCGGATTCCTTACTGGGTGGAGTTTAAACAGGCGAACATGGGTGCGTAATTTGTTTATTTATTGTTAATTATTCGTCTACGAGTTACTTGCAATCGAATGACACCCATGGTTCTAGTATTACGTTTATAAATGTTTGACCTTCCCCCTTCCCTCCCCGTACCGTAAGCCTTGAGTGCGTGATTTGTTTATATATTGTTAATTATTCATCTACGAGTTATTTGCAATCGAATGACACCCATGGTGACAGTATTACGTTTTTTAATGTTTGTCCTTCCCCCTCACCTCCCCCTACCATAAGCGTTGAGTGCGTAATTTGTTTATTTATTGTTTATTATTCACCTACGAGTTATTTGCAATCGAATGACACCCATGGTGCTCGTATTCTGTTTTTAAATGTTTAACCTTCCCCTTCTGCTCCCCTTACTCCCGTGAGCGTAATTTGTTTATTTATTATTCATGTACGAGTTATTTACAATGGAAGGATATCCATGATGCCATTATTTCTTTTTGTCACACTATTCCATCTTCCTTCTCTCATCCCCATACCCACTCCTCCTTAAACTTTAATGGTTTATTTTTACGTGTCATTGTTGCCAACATTCCGTCATATATTACTTCCGCTCTTCCCCGTCTTCATAAGGTGAATTGGAAATTTCGATGAATACTACATTCGATCAATTGTGGGTCGGTGAATTTACCTTTCGGTGAATTGTGATTCGGTGAATTGTGGTTTCGGTGAATTGTCTTTCGGTGAATTGTCGTAGACCCGCGTATGATAGTGCTTCCTTGTATCCACTATGTATAGGCGAATCCAGGGATATAAGGCGCTTCCCTTTAATTCCGATGAAAAAGGAATCCCGAAAATAAGAGGAAGAAAAAGGAATTTAATAACACGATGGGAACTGTAGGACCCTCAATACCTGAAACAACAAAATACTATTTACGATGCAGTGCTTTAGACAACAAATTCTCTTCAAAGGCGACTGTAGGCACGATTTACATCTTTATACGAAATTGATAATGATTTAAAATTTTAAGTTGTGCTTTATATTGTATAATACGACTGAGGATGAAATGATAAATCCCTGTGAAAATGCTGCGTGTATGTATAAAATCAATGTGGATGAAGGCGAGTCAATCGAAGAAGTTCCAAGTTTGAAACACCACCTGCCTTCGATAAAAGGTGTAAAAATTACACAAAGAAATATTGGAATTTCTTCATGAATATGGTGTTTTAAGTTTCTTTCTCAACGTGGAAAATTTGCTGAGAATTTCTTGACATTCTCCACATCAATTTCAAGTGGAGAGCGTTCTTTTAGTAAACTGAAATTGGCCAAAAATGACCTATGGTCATCAATGAATCATGAGACACTTTCTGGTCTAACCATCATATCTATTGAATAAGACACTGCTATAAATATAGCTTCCAATGACATAATCAATATTTTTGCTGCAAATAAAGCCTAAAAAATAAATCTGTAAAGAAACGATTGTTTATTTTAGTTAAATATCCCTTTTAAAATAGGCACTTATCATTTTATTTGATTATTTTGGGGCGACAAAAAATCCTCTGCCCAGGACGAGGTCACTAAATTAATAAATATAAATATATATATATATATATATAGGGCAACTAGGTGTTGAAGAGTTGTGTCTCTCTTGTTCTGACGAAGGGATCATCCCGAAAGCTCTAACCTCTACAAATGTGTCTCTCCAAAACCCCAGCGGCTCTACTTACGGTAAGTGTTCACTGGGTTTCCTTCAACACCTAGTTGCCCTAAATATCCTTACTTATCTTTCCTCTTCCGTAGTATTTATATATATATATATATATAAATATATAAAGGGCCGTGCCCAGACATTTTGCCGCCTGAGACGAGATATAATATGGCGCCCCCTGACCTCGCTGGCCTTATGTATTTTTTTTGATAGGTTTTAATTTTTGTCAAATTTTTGCGCCTCCCTCCGAGAGGCGCCCGAAGCGGTTCCTCGCCGCTTCACCCATCGGAATATATATATATATATATATATATATATATATATATATATATATATATATATATAAATAAAGGTTCCTTGTGTCTTCAGCATCTCCAGCGTCTCTGCAATTTAGGTGTCCACTGGGCTTCCTCCAACACCTTGTTGCCACCTTTATTGTTACCTTTCCTTTTATGTAAGCATTTATACATCTATTATATATATATATATATATATATTAGTTTTCAAAGAAAGAATCCATTGAGTATTTCGGACCCGCGGTCACTCCATTTGGAGCGGGAGATCATGAAGTGAGACGATGGAAGCCCTTATTTCAATCTCCAAAATAATCGACAATGGTTGAATTTTATACTTCGTTACATCATCATATCTAAGTTAATTTTCCGAAAACGTTAACCAATATTCTCTCCGAGGCAAAAAAGACGCCAAAAAGACGCCAAAGAAAATCTGTTTGTTTTATTTTCTGGGTTATGAGTGATGAGAGCGAAGATTCCCTTTGATAATTAATGTAGTGAGGAAGAGAGAGTGTGCTCTGAAAGTGGATGAGTATGGCCAATACTACCTATAGATATATACTACATATATATATGCTATAGGTGGTGTTGGTATGGCCGCTGCGAGAGAGAGAGAAGGGAGAGGGAGAGAGAGAGAGGTTGCGTATGTTGAGGGAAAGTGAGAGGGAAGGATGAGTGTAAGACTGGGAACGGGAACAAGTATTTTCGCGGAAGAGAGGTGAAAGGGCGGCGGTGGCTTTAAGGAGGCAAGAAGTCGTCCATCGAGTGGGAGGGAGCTATGCTCGATCATGTTTGGTAAAATGCGTTGTTAATCGCCTAAACGAGAATAGCCTCTTCACTCTCACTATCTCACTTATGACATTTAAAGAGATTATTTCCATTGCACGCAGTTCAAATTATTCAAACATAAAGAATATTACTGAAAAACGAGCTTGCCTTCGATACATCGACGTAATTAATTTCACTTGGACGTTGAAACGATAATTGCCATAGACTGAGGCAAGTTGTTTTCGGAAAAATTATACATATTTGAAAGTTTTATCATCGTAAGGCTTCAACGCGTGATATATTTCGATTAAATGGAATATATATATATATTTTTTTCCAGAAGAATTTAAGCCATTCCGTTGGATATTGAGCGTTGAACCTTACTCCACTTTCTATTCGTGAATTCCCGTCTATTACGCAATCGCGTGACTTTAAGGACGACGCGGAGGAGCGGAAGAACAAACCAGACCTAGCGTAGTAAACGAAAAAGGTGTATTTTTGGTGAAGCCGGTTTATTGAGGACAGTAGCTACAGAAAGTCGATCGGCCCAATAAGTGCTTGGAGGCTACTCGCTCTAAAATGCGAGGCATTTTAAGAGAATACAGAATGAGATGCGAACCGAGCGTCGTCCGGGTTTCGACATTTTTCCCTCAAAGTCAGAAAATCTTTGTGGAATCGAAGTTTAATAGCCAGCAACAAGTGGCCATATAAATCAAATTTGAAAGATTGGACGCACAAAAAACATCGCTGTTGCCTTTAAATTTCGGAGCTGTTAGAAATATTTCGGGCGTTAAAATCTCTTAATTTTACTAATTTCAGAGGGAATAAAAACTGTGAGAGAAAATAATATGAATAACCTTTAAATATACTCTCAATGTTTTATGAATGATTCTAGTTGCGAATATCTCTTTAATGATTGTTTTTCGAAAAAAAAAGACATCTACTGCCCAGTTTCCAAGAAATAGCTATCTCCAGTAAGCCAGTAAGCACATCTGCGGAGAGTATGGGCTGAAAGAGTTGCTGGAAGCTAAGTTGGTAGAGGGGGGGGGAGGGGGGGGGGGGAGAGAGAGAGATTTACATACAAATTCTCGCTCTTGAGGAGTCGAAAGAGTACGAAACATTTAATGCCGTTTTGCACACACACACACACGCCTGCTGATGTTTACATAAATAAGATCGAATTCGGACCAAATGACTGACTGCTAACAAATGTCCAATGCTAAAAACCATACAGTGGTTTTAGGAAGACGGTCGGAATGGTCCGACTTCATTCAATACTTCATCTTAGAGAGAGGTCCTTTCGGAATACATACTTTCAAAAGAAATCATGCGTTGGTCTTTTGTAACCCTCTCTCCATTTTATACACTTCATGTATTTGTTACTACAGAATGTATGATTTGGTTCATTAATCTTCAAAAGACTTTTGCTTTGATACTCGACGGAAAAGACAACAAACAGACAACAATAGTCGGACATAGAACTCTCCACGGGCCTGATTTTCTAGGTCCGGCCCATACAAATTCGGACCCGTCTAAAATTTCTACTTCTGGAGGCTTCTGTTTATACTGTTAGGAAATATGTTTGTTTACAATATTATATGAATCGGAAAGGAAATATTGCTATTATGAATAAAATCTAAGAGTAATAAATGTACCTTAAATGCAGAGGAAATGAAATATTACTTCAATTCTTCAGGAATATTCTTTTTCGTAACTAATACAATCGGACTACGCTTTCATGTCGCATGATCATATAGTTCAATTCCTTCCGCTAGAGGTTTCTTTAACTACTAGTGCAAAGCCGTAAAAAAAGACGGGAAGACAATTCATCTTGTTCGGATGAAAAAATCACTTTAACAGCTCTTTAATCACCACATTCCACATTCAATCGGGTACCATTAAGAAGTCCTTTTCTTGGATCTAATGCTCCAACTTTGAGACGAAGACGATGTTGTGGCTTACCGGATGGTTCAGAAATTCGACTGGAAAATCAATTTGATCGTTTGGATCGTCAGTTGACATGGTGTCAATGCTGCGATATTCTTTCATTTCACCGTCTATCAAATTCAAAATACTGAAGTAGAATTCAGTCGCTGTGACATTTTTGGGCTTTAAAATAACTTTTTTCGACACATGCATGATCTCTTCATCTGTGTTGGTTGCAATATGATCACCGTAAATTGATGAAATGAAATTGTTGTTTTCAGTCATAGCTTCAGGTAATTCAATGGGCTCCGGATCAAGTTCCTGATGCTGATTTGTTAGGGTACAATTACCCAACTGCAACACCCATTCGTTAAAATAATCCTGACCAGCTGTACGCATTTTAGTAATTAAGCTGCGTTGGCGAACAAATATCCAAACTTCAATGACATATGTTGTTGTTCCTCTTTGCACGACATTTGAAGTCTGACGGAAATCGCCACTCAATAACAGAAGTTTGCTACCAAATGGTCTTATATCATTCATTATTTCCTTGAGCAATTGGCCAATGACTGAGAGTGAGTGACACGATAACACTGATGCTTCATCGATAATTAATAAAGAAGCTTCTCTCAGTTTACTGGATTCTAGTCTAGATAAGTGCTATCTGTTCGACGCTTAGCCGCTTGTTCTCCACCTTCGAGCTCACCTTGTGTTCGACGTCGTTTTCTCATGTATTCTCTCGTATATGTAAGCGTTACGGTCTTGACGTTTTCATGCGTCTTGACTTCAATGATCAGATTCCTGATTCATGAGTTATGGTAGAGGGTTTTTAGGAAATTAATTTAGTATTAGAATACAACAATATTTAATATTTAAATGTAAACTTTATTTTGTTTGATTCTATGGAACGTCGGGCATTTTAACATTCGGGCTATTTAATATTTAAATCTTAACTTTATTTAAATTTATTTATTTAAATTAATATTAAATGTAAACTTTATTTTGTATGTTTATTTTGTTTGTTTCTATGGAACGAAATGTTAACAAAATTGTGAAATCAATCACAAAGGAAATTAGTAGTATTAATAGATAAGAGCTCCACTCCGCGAGCCAACGCTGTGGGATTGGCGGCAAAAACTCAGCGTATCTTCCTAGCTAGGTTTAATAGATTTTGTGTTAAGTCTTCTGTCTCTTTTCCACATCTATCTGGCGAGGGGGAGAATTACCCATATGTCAGTCAGAAATTTGCATTTAAAAAGTCATATTAGAGAGGAAATTAATGCTACACAGTAATTGATCACGAACATTTATGTTTAAAAGTTTCTTTGTTTCTTGTTATTGAAATATATGTCCAATCTTTTTTATACACCAATCAATGCAACCGTTTATTTAGATTAACTACGAAGGGAGGATAACCGTGTGACTTTCAATATGTTAAACAAATAATGGGTAGATATAAAAATAAATTTTTATAAATAACTTTTATATTTTAACATTAATTATACTCGTTACTTCAAATTTGGTGAAATTACCCGCATAAGTTACCTTTTACTGGTGGAGGCGGTGTTATATTCAATTAATCTGGATATAAAGGCAGAAGACATTTCTTGTCGTATACAAATCAACGAAGGTAAGTAATCGGTACTATTACACAATCATTATGGGTGTAAACGTGCTTTGATTGCTTTTAATACGAGAGAGGGGACAAAGGGAGGGAGGGTGAGAGAGGGAAATGACTTTCAATACAATTAATGTTTCTGATGCCAATTTGATCTCCATAAATAGCTTGAACGACCGAATCTTTACTCCCGTTGATATTTCAATGGGCATTACACTAGTAAGGTTTTAAAGGAGAAATATAAGACTCTGATTCCCATTAAAAGTTTACCCATATGAAAGCATTACGCTGGTTGCCTAGGCAGCAGATTGTTGCCACCCAGAAAAACTATATATTTTTTCGGATAAAAACTATAAATTTACGTTAATTCTACTCGGATATGAATTCTGTCTTCAAAAATAAGAAACTACAATTTATATCCTATCCGATAGTTTGTCTCGAGTTCGAATCTTGATGCGAAATAATTTTATAATGTAAAAACCTATACACCGATTTGTGTTTTCTTGTGGGCCAAAAATGGAGCAAAAAGGGGCCAAAATAGCCCCTCAAAGTGGGAATTTCGAAAGTTTCAGATTTTTTCCTTCGATTACGACCAAAAACCTATAATCCTACGAAATTTCAAGTTTCTAGCACACCTGGAAGTGCCTCATAATTTTGTATCCTTCCAAAGTGGTTACAAACCGCTATATACACCTATATATATCGAGTGAGGTTAATATAAAAGCTATTAAAAATAACGTGCGTCCCTATTCGCATCTAATTTTCAATTTATGCGTGAGCCTATTTGCGTTAATAAGCATTACAGATGTATAGTATAATGATTTTACTTACAAAGCGGTAAGTTTCCAGCATTCAAACGTTGAAATGCCTTGATTAAATCGTTATAAACGCTTCCCATACGCCTGTCAACAGAATAATTATCCTTAAATATTTACGTTGCTAAGTATCATTAATTTAGATGCTTAAACCAAAGTTCGAGGCGAATAACGTTTTTCTTTCGCCTATATTGAAGGTTTAATTGGCATTAATTGAATCGGAGGCAATAATTAAGGTCGCCTTGGTAACGCCCGGAAAGAGTACGAAATAACCGAAAATTTTCGAAAAGAATGCGTATTTCTGAATACTTCGACGATGTAACATGTAGGCATCACAAGAATAAGATAATGTGCAATTGTAGCCGTCGAATAAAGCAAAAACGAAGAAAATTGTTCGACATTTACGTATTTTTTGGAATGAAGGAAAAAACCTTGCACTCTGAAAAATCGAAAATCACGTGTAAAGTTATGGAAAAATGTAATTATCTCCTAGAGTCGAACCCGGGACTTCATGAAAATGAAAATAGTTTTTTAGGGACCTCCTAACTTGTAGAAACAAAATGCAGCTTACCGTATATCTCTACGACAAACGGCTTTTGAGATACAGTAGTGGGAGGCAGGGGGGGAGGGGGGAAGGACGGACGGACACTTCTAAAATTATATATAGGATAAGAAGATATTAATGAAGAAAATAATAACTTTGTCAAATTCCACAATTTAACAAAGTTACTATTTTCTTCGTTAATATGAGAGTATCGATTACCACAAAGTTCAGCCAAATTCCATGGTTTTTTTATTACAAGGTTTAGGGTTGAGTTAAGTTACAGTGCGCGCAGAATTCCTATCGCACACCACACGTTACAGGATTACAGCTTCGAAAGAGCCTGATTTTCCAGGCCCGGCCCATACAAATTGGGACCCGGTCCTTACGTTGTCGAAGAAATTGTAGTCCCTGCCCGTGAGGCTACTCACCGCCCATTTAAAGCACATCGGCTCGAAAAATGTAATTATTTTATTCCAATTTTTATGCCAACATCTGTGTGCTGCTCAATGATTCGAAAAGGATTTTTTTAATGAACATATTTGTATGCCTTGGAAGACCGCAAACAAAACGAATTACTACGCAAAAAATATATAATGATATAGGCCAAAAATATATTAACCAATTCAGTAGGGAGGACTAATGGTCACGCTCCTTCTACACTATGCCACTTCTTTAGCTTGAACCCATTCAGTACGGAAGACTATTGTGACTCGCGTAATTTGTAAAGTTCGGCTCTATCTCCGAAATTAATTCCAATGGAATCGCCAAAATACTGAAAATTACTTTTAACGTGTATTTACCTCGAAATATTGAATTCGATTCTTTCACGAAAACAATTCTTTCTCCTATATTTACTACGTATGCAAAAAAGTAAAAATTTAACATATTTAACTCATTGGGAATAATTTCCCTCCTTAAAGTTCCTATGAAACAGAGTAGAAAATGTTCCACTGATACTTTTTCTAATGGCTTAGATATCCTCTTTAGGAGAAGAGAACTTAGAGAGATTTCCAATACCGTATACAGTGGTCGCCATTAAAGGGAAGCGCCTTATATCCTTGGATTCGCCTATATATAGTGGATACAAGGAAGCACTATCATACGCGGTGCTTCGCCACCACAGGTCCCGCCACGCTACTTAACCATCGTCTATATCAGTGATGGCGAACCTTCTATTGCCCAGGTACCAATATTACTGAAATTGTCGAATCTTTTCCGCCTCACGTGAAACAAAAAAGTCCTTGATTTTTTTTTGCGTGCCAACTAAATTAAATTCGTCCTTAAGACATAAGATATTGAAATTTGTAACCGTAAAACTAATGCTTACAATAGTTAACTAAATAACACAAATGTTTTTGAGGCACTAAATCAGTACGATAAATGCTTTGATTGGTTTTTGCCTTTCGTTCACGTGCCAACCAAAATCGTCTTGCGTGCCATAGGTTCGCCATCACTGGTCTAGAGGGGCGCCCACCCTTCGGCTCGCTTTGTTGTAATGGGTAGTCGTCTCCGGGCGCTACCGCGCCCTTCGCCTCGCCCGGAACCAAAGAAACACTCGAAACCCTCCACGTTGTCCGGAGATTGGGTTTGTAAATGTCGAGACCGGCCAATCAGATAATTATTATTTTTAATTATTTTATGGGGGCCCCGCCCCAAACCCCCGAGCAAGGGGGGGGGGCAACTACAGTAGTGCCGTTTGTTTTTTGTTTACATTTTGTAGTAGGGGGGTACCCATGTAAAGAAGTGCCGTTTAATATTTTATTTTGATTTGTTTAGAATAAAAGTAGCAATATTATGCGATAATGACTTTGTAATCCTCACTTTCATATATCGTCTGTATTATTAGGCAAAGCCAACTTTATTCAGAATAGATTTCAAATCAATTTTTCGTCAATAAGTTCTTCACTGAAATTTGCATTTTTAAGCAAATTAAAGCATTTGAAAGCAGGGCATCGAACCGTAATTATTTTCGCTCCGGATCACTCAAAACACAAAATTTCGGTTCAGGTTTCGCTCAGACAATCATCAGTGAACCGGTTTTTTTCGCTCCGACCTTAAAATATTTTTAGGAAACTTTCAATAACTGATTTATTAATTTACCTAGTTTTCTAATTAAATCAAATACTTCTTCACTATAACAACAATGGTATTAAAAAACTGATATTAAAACACGAAAATATATTATTCAAATGTAAATATTTAGTATGTATTTTATTTTATTTATTTAAGATTTGTTTAGGATTGAATAATACGTCGCAAATGATCTCAAAAGATTAGGAATGTGTAAGGTGAATTACAAATAGGCACGTTTCCTGCGATAGAGTATTCTAAACTTATTATGTTATGCAAACCATTCATCTCGTTTTCTAATTTACTGTGCTTAGTCTTTAGTACTAAATTTCATTTTAATTCTCTGAACAACTACAAGGAAAAGAATTGCATCCTGATAGAAGAACGGACAGACCGAAACTAATATGCGCTAAAGCTGGAATGCCTAATAATGAATTATTAATATTTTTATTCACAAATCGTGCGGCAAAATAAGAGATAGAGTTGTCTCAACAGTGTCAATAAGTTGAATAAGACATTAGGTTATTTTCATTACAATTTTTTTAAAACTGTGAATGCACGCCTATATGTTTTCATTCAAAGATCACGTAAATGAATGAAAAAATGTATAAAATTTTGACGAGGAAGAAGCCCGCGGAAATTGAGGATCCGAGAATTCAGAAAGACCGAGAAATGTTTATTAACATGATACAAATTTACTATGACGGGATTTTGCAAACACACAAAGAAAACATTCATTGACACTAACTTACAAGCAACAGGATAAATGGGAGATTCTTTAAAATAGCACTTAAAACAGAAATTTGACGCTTGAAACTTTGCTTTGATTTCGATGATATCATCATCAAATACGCAAGTAGTTCCATCGAAGCCACAACAATGAATTACATTGAATCAATTTCTTCTCTTTAAATTAAAGTATGTACATATATATAGAAAACGTCACTTAGGTATTCCGCGGTGGATGATTTATCTTTTCCTTAATGCTGGCAACACTATTTTGATGGAAATAACAAATATACATAAATTTTTTATTCGTATTTTTAAGAACGACTAACATCCGATATAAAATTGAATTTTTCGAGTTTACAATATATCTAACTATACAGGGTGATTCACGAAGATATGGAATAACTTCAGGGGATGATTTCTGAGGTCATTATGAACAAAAAAGTTCATATGAACATGTGTCCGATTCCGAATAATTAAAGAGTTATGGCTGTTTGAAAATTAGAAAAAGGCAAGGCAATATCCAGAACTCGGGAGACAATTGCCGACCAGTACGCGATGCGTTCTCCGCTACATTGTTTATTTACTTGTTTATTTACTTATTTATTTACTTATTTACAGTCTGTATTGTCAAATACGAATTTGCGGAGTTATGGCTGCTCGTAGATTTTCAGCACTGTGAATCTCACTCATAACTCATGCGCCTGCGCGACCATGACCTTGTCCGAACGTAGCCTGTCGAAACATGCTCACGCAAAAATCGACAATAGCATTGTTAGTTGTTACTGTGTTAGTATTACTTTCAAGATGCTTTTTACATTTACAAGTGCTGAATATGCCGATATGATGTATGTTTATGGATTTTGCGATGGAAATGTTGTAGCTGCTGTCGCTGAATACCAGCGACGTTCTAAATCAAAAAGTTATTAGCAGTGTGTTCCAAACTTTGCGAGATACCGGCTCACTTACCAGCGTTAACACTCCATATGAGCGTGTGGTTCGACAAGACGTGGCTAAGCAAGATAACATCCTTGAGGCGGTACAGCGTAGCCCTTGTACTAGTACGCGAAGGATATCCACACGTCTCGGTGTTTCGCAATCAAAAGTATGGAGAACATTGAATGAAGAAGGAATGTACCGTACCACTTGCAACGTGTCCAACACCTCGAACCTGGGGATCCTGCCCGACGACTGGAATTTTGTCATTGGCTTAATGAGAATCGGCATCTGCATCGTTACATCTTATTCACTGATGAAGCTTAATTCACCCGCAACGGTGTTAACAACACACACAATTCCCATGTTTGGTCAGAAATTAATCCCCGTGCCACTGTGGACAGTAACTTTCAACATCGATTCAGTATTAATGTGTGTTGTGGAATGTTGTGTGATCAGGTAATTGGTCCATTCAATTTTGAGGGTCGTCTTACTGGACAGATTCATTTACAATTTTTGCAAAACGAATTGCCGCAACTGTTAGAAGATGTGCCCCTGGCTACAAGACTTCGAATGTACTTCCAACACGACGGAGCAACACCTCATTGTTTCCTTGCAGTGGTTACTTACCTCAGTGAGCAGTTCCCTAGGCGATGGATCGGTCGCAATTGTCCACAAAATTGGCCAGCTAGGTCCCCAGACCTAAACCCATTGGATTTCTGCGTGTGGGGGTGGATGAAAGATCTTGTGTACCATACTAAAGTGCAAACACGGGATGCATTACTTCATCGCGTATTGAATGCTGTGGCTCGCATAAAAGACAGTCATGATGAACTTCGGCAGGCAACGAGCGCGATTCACACACGAGCGGTGAAATGCATTGAAGTCGAAGGTGGTGTTTTTGAAAACCTACTTTAATAATACACACGTTCGTATTTGACAATACAGACTGTAAATAAGTAAATAAACAAGTAAATAAACAATGTAGCGGAGAACGCATCGCGTACTGGTCGGCAATTGTCTCCCGAGTTCCGGATATTGCCTTGCCTTTTTCTAATTTTCAAACAGCCATAACTCTTTAATTATTCGGAATCGGACACATGTTCATATGAACTTTTTTGTTCATAATGACCTCAGAAATCAGCTCCTGAAATTATTCCATATCTTCGTGAATCACCCATATAATTTTACGTTGACATCTTTAGACATTTGTTTACTATTTATATCGGCGTATTTCTCGAGAACCGTTCGTCGTAAAGATATGCGGTAAACGGCGTTTTGTTTCTACTGGCTATGAGGTCCCTCGAAAAATATTTTCGTTTGCTTAAGTGTCTCGGGATCGAATCCGGGGGACAATTATTTTTTCCCATAAGTTTACACGGGATTTTCGATTTTTCAGAGTGCAAGGTTTTCTTCCTTCGTTCGTTAAAATACGTAAATATGGACCGATTCTCTTCTTTTTTGCTTTATTTAACGGCTAAAGCTCTATACTATCTTATTCTTGCCATGTTTATACGTTACACGGTCGAAGTTTTCAGAAATACGCATTCTTTTTCGAAATTTTGCGGATTTTTCGTGCTCATTACGGGCGTTGCCAAGGAGACTCATTGTTGCCTCCGATTCATTTAATGACAATTAAACCTTCAAATAGACGAAAGAAAAGTTATTCGCATTGAAACTGTTGCACAGCATCAGCAATATCACCGTGAGAAGCTTCTTTGTTTTGGAAAATTTGAGCCGTTTCTCTTACGTCTTCATTTTTTTCTAAAACTTTCGCAAGTGACATTTTGCCTTTCCCGAATGCAGCAGACGTCGAGTCACAGCCGGAGAAAGAATGCAGAAACAAAATATTATTCTTTACATTTGCTTTATTGCCAGACTGTACGATGAATATAAGGTTGTTTGAATTTTACCTCTACCTGGTTTTACAATGAATATTTCTTTCTCTGGAGGCGCTAAAGCAGTCAGCAAAACAAGGAGATCAACGTCCTCTCCAATAATAGCTGTAACCTCACCAGAACCTGCTGTTTCAATAGCCGTTTTAACAATTAGCGTGTCTGCATCTCCTTGAGCCTGCTTTACTTTAAAATCTTTTTCCGAAAATGTTTTCATAACCATGGAGATAAGATTCGTCTTATTTCGATCATTATACAGAAATCTTTCTTGAGGTATTGTTACATTCGTGTGTTCATCAAACTGGATATCAGGCGCGAAGTTTTTATAAGAGCGACGTGATCTTTCAGCTGCTTTTGTATTGTATACGTTTTCTGAATAACCGTCAAAAACAATTGATTTACGATTGTAGTTTCGTTCGACAAATGAAACGTAATTATTTGCAACCCTACAATATGTGCTACCTGTAGGCCAAATAACGCGATGTAGAAGCCATCCTCCATCTATGATGCAGGTGCAATCATCCGCAACCGTAGGATCACTTTTCTTTTCAAAAACTGCATAAAGCGCTGCTTTGTTGGTTTTTCGCGTGCCGTTTTCATCAAAAAGAGACAAGGGGAAAGGAGCAAGTTCATACTGGAAGTAAGAACTCAATTCTTCCTCAGACTTCAAAAATACTGAAATACGCTGAAAAAGGAGCAACGGATCGGCAGTGACAACAGAACCCTGGAATTTAAAAGAATTATTGACCATTGCTATTGTTTGTACTCGGTCTTTATGCGAAAGTTTTACGTCACCAAATTTTTTTCCAACATTCGCCTTCGTTGCTTTGCTTCCGATATTGTGGGCATCATAACAGTTTATTTTTTCGTCACCGACAACTCCACTACTGACTGACATACACTTGCCTAAAACAGGAAAAGGCGGGCTTCTTGAAAGTCCACTTTCTGTACATCTGCATCATCTCTATTTGATCGAGAATCTCGCCAGTCCACGTGTTGTTCTGCAGCGCTGGAGTACAACCCACACAAACGCGCCATATACTTTACCTCCAGGGTGGTGTGGAAATAAGTATAAAAAGATGTAAATGTGAACATCAGAAGTATATCGTTCAGCGCTTCTTTCTCCAAGAATGAAATCTTTTAGGGGGGTCATAGTTTTAAGCGAATCACTTGGGAATTCTTTCAGCTCCGGCCCCAGATTTCTTCAACTGGCCATACCTACTACGCCCTCGGTAAAACTTCATTTTTCGTTTTACTTCTGTGACATCAGTTCCCACAGCCAGTGACGAGTCTTTCCATGCATCGTTAACTGTATTTCGACATTTGAGTTTTGCACTTCTGGGATTCCACAAATTTTCATTTTATTTATAAAGTTCAAGAAGTTGAATAATTTTATCGTTGGTCCAGAAAGTCATTTTACTACAACTGAAAAACCCGATGTGGCCAAAACATGACTTTCTCCATATTTAGGGTATAGATATTTAAATTATTATGAATAGCATTATAAGGCAAAATTATCATTTCGTGTCGTAAAAGAATACAGTCGTCCTTATTGCCCTAAATTATATTTATATTATATTTTTTGCTAAGGAGACTCTCATTCTTTCCTTAGCAACGCCCGGAAAGAGAACGAATTATCCGTAAAAATTCGGAAACAATTACGTATTTCTGAAAATCCCGACCTTTTAACATGTAAACATTGCAAAAATAAGATAGAGTTTTAGCCGTCGAATAAAGCAAAAAAGAAGAAAATTGGTCCAAATTTACGTATTTTAATGTCTGAAGGAAAAAAGCCTTGCACTCTGAAAAATCGAAAATCCCGTGTCAACTTATGGGAAAATATAATTTTCTCCTGGATTCGAACCCGGGACACTTTAGCAAACGTCAATATTTTTTCAGGGACCTCATAACCAGTAGAAACAAAACGCAGTTTACAGCATATCTTTACGACGAACGGTTCTCGAGAAATACGCCGATATAATTACGCGAGGCTTCAGACGCACTGACGGACGGACGGACGGACGCAGCTTCACTACGCGCATAATATACAGGATATCTATACCCCAAATATGGAGAAAGTCATGTGTGCGAACTCGCTGTTCTCTTAAACGGGTGTTTCTCTGTGTACTTGATTCGGCTGCTCTATTTCGAGAATTACGCAAGCGATTTTCATTCAAACGGGGCTCTCTCTCAGGGCTTGTCTCGTCGAGGCGTCTGGCATTGTTCTTTGAACGCATTTGAGAAAGTCTTTATGACTTTTTACTTTCTCCATACGTAGTAATGGCAAAGTATTGTGATCACGAAAAAACCCGACTTCGAGATTTCAACGGAAATACATGTTTTAAGGTCCCTAGAATACATTTAGACTATTTTCGGAATGATGGCTGTGTGCGCGCGTGTGTGTGATTGTGGGCGCTCTAACTCAAAGGGTACTTGCCATATCGTTACCAAACTTCATATGTAACACTTTAACATGAGCACAAAGAACTGATTAGTTTTTGGAGAATAACGGTTAACCGGAAGTCGAGGTTTATTCGAAACCCGATTCGGTTTTTGCGATATTTCTCCGTTAAAACACCATTATTGAGTATACAATTCTATACAAAGGTTATAGAGAATGTAATTTCCTACAACTTTCATTTGAAAGAATTTTCTATAGCAGTTATTGTTTAGGAATTATTTATAAATTGTCGGTTTTTTCGGTTTTCATCAAATATATCCTTAAAAACGTCGTAATTGGTCATCTTCGTGAGGACGAAAGTTGTAGAGAATAATATTTCTTCCAAGTTTTGTTTGAAACAAATTTTCGTAGAACCATCCATTTCGGAGATATTTTGCTTTTTCTTAATTTCCAGTATACAGTGACAACACTATGTAGCGGAGAATTCTGCAAACATATTCAAAAACTACCTAATTTACGGCAATAAGGACGACTATTCATTTACGATACGAAATAATAATTTAAACTAGTATATATATATATATATATATCATCATCATCATCATCAGCCTTTTTCAGTCCACTGATGGATGAAGGCCTCCCCCAGACTCTTCCAGTTTTCCCTGTCAACTGCCTCCCTCCTCCAAGTTTGCCCCAAGAACTTAACAAGCTCTCTGTCCCACCCGTCTTTCGGTCTTCTTTTTGGTCTCTTGATGTTTCTTGGGATCCATTCGATGACACTAGACGTCCAACGCTGGTCATTTCTTCTAGCAATGTGGCCCGCCCACTGCCATTTTAGCACCTTCACTCTTCTAATCACGTCAGAGACTCCCGTCTTCTTTCTTACCCAGTTGTTCCTCTTGCGGTCTCTTCGGGTGATCCCTAACATGCATCTCTCCATGCCCCTCTGTGTTGTTTGCAGGCGCTGTATCATTCTGGCAGTCATGGTCCATGTTTCACAACCATATGTCAGAACAAGCAGAACACATTGGTCATACAGTCTCCTTTTTAGGAAGACTGGAATATTTGATTTAAAGATGTTCGCATTCTTGCCAAAAGCACTCCATGCCATCTTCACTCTCCGGTTGATTTCTCCAAGAAGCGAACCATCACTAGTGATGAGTTGACCTAAGTAAACATAGCTGGTTACTTCTCCAAGTTCTGCTCCGTTGATATGTATCTTCTCAGAATTGGTGAAGGAGTTGTACATAACCTTTGTTTTATTAAGATTCATCTTAAGTGCAGCTTCTCGGCTTGCTTGCTCAAGCTCTTCAGTTCTTCTAAGGAGCTCTTCTGGGCTTCCTGCGAACAGTATGATATCATCTACAAAGCGCAGGTGACTCAGATATTCTCCATTTACCTTTATGCCTTTTTCCTCCCAGTCTAGCCTTTTGAATACTTCCTCTAGAGCTGCTGTAAATAACTTAGGGGACATAGTATCTCCTTGTCTCACTCCCTTTTCGGCCTTAAAGGCACTCGTCTCTTCATGCAGCTGGACAGATGTTGTCGCATTTTCGTAGATATTCTTGATCAAGGTTATGTACGTTCTTCTACTCCTTGTTTCTTTAGTGCACGTAACACCGATGAAGTTCGGACAGAGTCGAATGCTTTCTCGTAGTCGATAAAGCACATACATAGAGGTAATTCATACTCGTTAGTCCGACTGATTACCTCTCTCACGACTTGGATGTGGTCCATCGTGCTATACCCACTGCGAAATCCAGCTTGCTGTCTGGGTTGGGCAGAATCAAGATGGTTTTGAAGGCACATAGTGAGTATTTTGGTGAATATTTTGTAGACTGTTGGGAGTAGGCTGATCGGTCTGTAGTTATTCAAGTCTTCTTTGGAACCTTTCTTGTGCAGAAGGATAATACATGCGTGGTTCCATGTTTCTGGTATCTTTTTCTTCCTCAGACAGGAATTAAAAATCATAGCGAGAATTGTTTCCGTATGATTACCCATTGCTTTGAATACTTCCACTGTGATACCATCCATTCCAGATGCTTTTCCATTCTTCATACTTCTGATTGCGTGTCTCACCTCTTCCGGAAGGATATCTGGGACCTCTTCGGTGGGCATGTTTCCATTATCATTTACTTCATCATTTCCTAGAGGATCCTCATACAGCTTGGTGTAAAATTCTTGTACCCGTTTCAGGATCAGTTTCCTACTATGGGTTATGGAGCCGTCTTCTAGCATCAAGGCCACCAGCTGCCTCTTTCCGATCGAGAGATGTTGCTTCATTTTCTTGTAACTTCTATTGTTTTCTATGGCTTTCTCGATTAGCTCATAATTATATTTTTTCACATCTTCCTTGATGCACTTCCTTATAGTTTTGTTTAGTTCTGCAAAATGGATCATTTCTTTAGGATCATTAGTAATTAACATTTTCCTTCTTTTTTCCATCAGCAGTCTTGTTTTTTCAGTCAACTTTTTCTCTGGCTTTGTTTTAACTGTTCCTCCTCTTTCTTCAGCGGCTTCCTTGAGTATCTCTATAAATTGGGATTCAACTTCTTGGTCTTCCAGTGCACTTAATCGATTTTTCAGTTGGAGCTGAAATTCTTCTTTTCGTTCTTTTAGCACCTGCGTGTTGATAATAGACTTAGGCTTCTTTATAAGCTTCTGTCTTTCTAACTTTGAGTTGAATTTTATTCTGCATCTTACCAAGCGATGGTCGCTTCCAGTTTTAAACTGGTTGAGGACGGAGCAGTCTTCAGTCAATTGCTTCTTATTGACTAGTATGTAGTCAATTTCGTTTTTGGTACCATTGGGTCCTTTCCAGGTCCATTTTCTATTGGGACTCTTTTTGAAGAAAGTGTTCATTATATATAGACTAGTACATTCAGCAAAGTCTACAAGTCGGTCCCCTCGTTCATTTCTGTCACCATAGCCCCATTTTCCAACTGCGCTGTCGTCTTCCTTTTGTTCTCCTACCTTGGCATTGAAATCACCCACGACCACTTTTAGATGGCAGTTTCATTTGTCGTGCAGTTCTCCAACTTCTTGGTAGAAATCTTCCCCTTCCTCATCCGAGTATGATGACGTTCGCGCATAAACTTGGACTATTTGAAGTTGATATCTTTTTTTTATTTGAAGCACTAGTCTAGCTGCCCGCTCGGATGAACTTTCCATTTCCACGATATTATTCTTCAATTTTTTGTTGATGATGAATCCAACACCTCCTGTTCTTCCTGTGTCAGTTCCCCTGTAATAAAAAATATGTCCACTCTTCAACTCCAATGGGCCTTCACCTTTTCGTCTCACCTCACTAAGTCCTAAAATGTCCCACTTGATCTTCCCCAGTTGTTCTTGGAGCTCTTGAAGTTTATCTTCACTGGACAAAGTCCGACAGTTAAAGATAGTTAGGTTGAGGTTAAAGGAATTGGGTAAGGATGAGAAAGAGTGGCAGTGGGCGTTTAACCTCCGGGGATTCTTAGCACCCTCTGCCTTCCTGTCTTGTTCCTGACCACTGCCACGGTCAGAGGCAATCCAGCCTCCGGAGAATGAGGGCCGTTTTTTATGGGTGTACATGTCATGGGGGGATTGTGGGCCTTAAAACACCACGCTGGCCCAGAGCGGGTTGGTGAGTACCTCTTTCGCTTTGGTCGGAGATATTGCAGAAAGACTTCACAGCATGGTTGAACCTACCGGTGTCCGAGGACACCACTGTTATTCGCCCTTTAGCCTCCGTTTACACCCTTCCGCTGACTTTGAGGCAGTGAACTGAGGCAGTTGGAAGGGATATATATATATATATATATATATATATATATATATATATATATATCATCATCATAGGTAGTCTGTCCGTTGACAGGTCCGTGATTATTTTAGGTTAAACTTGGTTATCCATATACTCCTATTTTCCGCAGTTTTCTTCATGTCTTGATAGCTCTCTTTCCCTTTCAAGTAGTCTACTAGCTAACACCTCTTCCTACCTCTTTCTCTTTTTCCATCCAGTTTTCCTTCTAGCACTTCTTTAATCATGCACTCTCTCCTCAGGTAATGCCCAATCTCGCCTTCCTCTTTCTGATAGTCTGTATAATCGTTCGCTTCTCTCCTATTCTTCGTAGTACTTCCTCATTTTTCACCCTATCTGTCCATTTTATCTTCAGCATTCTCCTCCATGTCCACATTTCGAATTTCGAAATAAATATATATATATATATAGTTGTGTCTCTCTTGTGCTGACGAAGGTATCATCCCGAAAGCTCTAACCTCTACAAATGTGTCTCTCCAACACACCAGCGGCTCTCCTTCCGGTAAGTGTTCACTGGGTTTCCTTCAACAACCAGTTGCACTAAATATCCTTACTTACCTTTCCTCTTCCGCCATATATATATATATATATATGGCGCCCTCTTACGCTAACTGCTACTTGGGAGAATGTGAGTCCCAGCTCCTCCAATCCTCCCTCCAAAAGCCTCTCATCTGGCTCCGCTTCATCGATGACATCTTCTTACTGTGGACCGATGGGGCGGAATCTCTTCATTGCTTCCTAAATACAATCTCCACCCACCCTCTCCTTCACCCACCACTCCTCCACGACAGAATCCACGATCCTCGACGTTAATCTATCTTTTACAAATGGACGCATCAGCACCTCGGTGCACATCAAAGACACCAACCACCAACAATACCTCCATTACGCCAGCTGCCACCCACACCACATCAAAACATCCCTTCCTTACTCCCTCGCCCGCCGAGGATATAGAATATGTTCGGATAGCACTTCGCTATCTGAATATTGCACAAAAATTCGGGAGGCATTCCTCAACCGAGGCTATCCTCCACCCGCCACCAAATACACCGTGCCATTTCTCCTTCCCCCACCTCCGGAAAAACACCGAACCCAAACTCACATACACAAAGCGACACCCCCCTGACTCTCACAACAACCTTCCACCCAGGGCTACACGAAGCCCTGAAAAACATCCTTGCCGCCGCCCACCCCATTCTCACATCCCCACCCATCACCCTTACACTCTTCCCCAAGCCACCCATCATATCATTCCGTCGACCTAGGCGACTTGTTGTGGCGCAAAGAACTCCCTACAGGTCCAACACCACCCCCCGCAGGGTCTTTCCCATGCGAAAGGCCACGGTGCTTCACTTGCCCCATCATAGAGACTTCCTCCTCGTTCACCAGCCCGAAAACAGACATCACCTACCCAATTACGTCCCACGGAACCTGCACCTCCAGAAATATAATCTATTTATTAAACTAATTTTTAAGAACATTAAAATAAACCAATTAACATTTAAATTATTTTTTATAGATAACAATTGAAAAAACAACCACATTTTAATTTCTGGTGGCAACTAAAATAAAAACAAAGGGAGCTCGCCAATATCCTCTCCATTTGCGGCGCAACAGTCAAGCGAGATATAATTCCTTTGTAGACAACAGATATCATGGTAGAAATCAATCGGTACTTACGTATTAAGTTGGGCTCCCCGTTAATACGTAAGTACCGGATAGATAAATGCGGTAAATTATGTATTTTAAAATATGCTAATGTTTGAAATAATTCGACGATGTTTTAACGTGCCTTCGTTGTCTTATTGAAGTCTTTCTGCATATTAAAGGCAGTTGCTTGAGCTGTGCCTTCGCATTATCTGAATACATATAACAGATATTATGAAAATTATTTTTTTCGTGCTGTTTATTTTTTATTCGCGTCAATCCAATTATAGGGTAACCAACCAAACAACGATTACATTGTTATCTAAATAAATAAGGTATATGCGCTGACTAGGGATGGGTCGCGAACGGAGTCGCGAAGAGTCGATTCCTGCTGCCTTGGAGTCGAGAGAGTCGACTCCGGAGTCGACTCCAGTTAAGGAGGTTGTAACGGTAGGAACTAGTCATAATGGAATCTAGTTGAAAGGTTTTTATAAGGAACAAAAAAATGTTATTATCTAATAGTAATGAAATTGAACATTTTGGTATGTGTTTTAGATGCTTATGTTAGGGTTTGTCCGTTATTAATATTTTAGAAAATAAAAATAATGTGTAAATAGTCACTCATTTGACGCGAATACCAACTTGTGTTCGTAAAATGTCAATATGAGTAAATATATTTTCATTATATTTTTGATGGCGGTCTCTTGTAATGCATAAATAAGACATAAAAACTCAAAATATATTATTTGTAAATGTTTTACAATTAAAACTAAATGAATTATCTTCAAATATTAACTGTAAATAAGTTTTTGATATAATTGTTGAGTTGTTGATTGAAAATAATAGAATGAATAAGATGTAGTTTTTGCTATTAATCTGTGATTTTAAGTTTTAGAAAAGAAATAAAAATATATATAACAGTTCCAACTAGGGATTGCAATCCCGGAGGAAATTCACAATCCCGGGATTTCGGGATTCTAAATTTCCAAACCCGGGAACCCGATCCCGTTTTATTAAATTTTATAAAAATATTAAAACCATGGTTTTATCTACAGAAAATGTTTTATCCAATTTCCATAACGCATATAAACTGCTTCACTGTAATAAGTGAAGGTGGAAGACAGCAACACAGGTGAAACAGTAATAATAACACATACTATTATCTTATAAAACGCCAGTGGTTTTACTCTATGCTACTATACGAAAACGAATTCAATTTACACTTTCACTGTATAATCTGGTGCACTTATATTATGAAGCACAAGGGACGAACAGCGACGAAGATGTTGCGCCGAGCAAATTAGGTTCAAAATAAAATCCGCACCATAACGAAAACTTGCCTCTTCAACGAAGTGCGCGAGAGACGATTTTGCTACCCTTCCACGGTGACGTCATCAGAGAGTCGACTCCGCGCACGCGAAGCGACTCCGCGGCGTGGAGTCGATGGAGTCGATTCTCGCGACTCCAGTGTTCATTCGCGCACATCACTAGCGCTGACTGCGTGTGTACTGAGAATTGAGATATCTATTGAGATTGTTCTTACCTGCTGTTTAGTGGATTTGAACGATTGATTGTGATTACTTACTAAATATTGCTTTTCACATGGACAGCTGTATGTAGCCATAATTAGAACACGTGACAAATATAATTTGAAATTTTGGGTTAAGGATAAAGATAATCAAGGGCAATTGCTGTTAAACGAAAGAGTATTTACAAGGAACGTCGTTAGAAGAGAGCTACTGAACAGCTAAAATAATATTATTGAGGTATAAGACTGTTTTCCTCTTAATTTTTTAAAACTATCCTTTTGTTTTCATTTGTAGCACTTTCCAATCTTATTCATCTTTATAATTTTATCATTTGTTTGTTGGTTTTATTTTTATATTGTTTGTTTTCAAAGGTCGTTTTAAACGGGCTCATTCGCCTAGAGTATTTAAATAAAGGCTTAAAGATCAAAAATAAGATTACAAACTCCTGGAAATGACCGAAGATATGAATTTAATGCAAATAAATCGAACGCAGTATTCATGTTATTTATATTTTTTATCTATATGTATTACTAAAATCCTATTTCTGGTTCTCTCTCCCTCCCTCCCCCTCTCCCACTCCCACTCCCCCTCCCTCTCTCTCTCCCCCTCCCTCTCTCTCTCCCCCTCCCTCTCTATCTCTCCCACCCTCCCCCCTCCCTCCCTCACCCCTCTCTCTCCCCCTCTCTCGCAACACTTTAGCAATAGTTATGAGTAACATGGCCATGCACGATGATCTTGTAATGAGTTTCATAATGATTAACTTTAGTTATAATCTATTATAGCACCAGTATTGGTTTCGTAACCTAACAGAAACAGTTGATAATCATCCCATTTGCTCAATACAAAATCTACAGCTTGATTGCTGAGTTGTAAGTGATGTTCCACAGTACCAAACAAATGCACGGAAACAGAATTAAACAAAGAGTTTCCATCGCCTAGAATAGAAATTATATTAAACGCTGTGTTTTCATAAGTAAATATCTCATAAGATAGACCTTCCTCAATCACATTGCTCTCTTTTACCACCTTTCGTTTCTTATCAGATTCTTCTTTTCTTCCAGTTAAGCTTCGTTTTCGTCTTGGGGCCATTTTATTCTTACAAAGAAAAAGTAAAAACAAATTTAACTTATTAAATCAAACCAAATAAACAAATTTGTAACTGAAAATTGCAATATATGTCCTTTCTTTTTATATAACAATCAATGCAACCGTTTACGTAGATTATCAATGAAGAGAAGATAACCATGTAATATGTTTTAAAAAAATAACGTATGTCCCTAATCTCATTTAATTTTAAATTTATGCATGAGCCTATTTGCGTTAATAAGCAGTACATTTGTATAATATAATGGTTCTACTTACAAAGAGATAAGATTCTAGCATTCAAACGATGAAAGGAAGATTCAACTGCTTTAATTAAATCGTTAGAAATGCTTCCCATACGCAGTTGTCCGCAGTTAACTGAATAATTATCCGTAAATATTTATGTTACTAAGTATAAATGTTGACAATGCTACAGCAATAATTTCGATGCTTAAAAGTGAGAAGCGAATTCTTTCACGTATTTGAAGGTATAATTCATAGTAATTGAATCGGAGGCAACAATGACGGTCGCCTTGGCAACGCCCGGAAAGAGTAAGAAATAGCCGTAAAATTTCGAAAACAATTGCGTGTTTCTGAATGATTCGACCGTGTAACACGTAAACATCGGAAGAATAAGATAGTTTTAGCCGTCGAATAAAGCAAAAACGAATTGCATGTGATTGCCAGAAGAAAGAACGATTCAGTAATTATTCTTGGAGGAGATTTTTATATTCCACCGATCGATTGGAAATCCGTAACCTATGTTAGTGGAGGAACAAATAGAGAAGCTTGTCGTGAATTAAATGAAGCGTTTACCCTAAACTCGCTAGAACAAATCGTCAACGAGCCGACGCGATACGACAAAAACGGAAACATATTAGATCTGCTAGCCACTACCCACCCACTATCGACTATAAACCTACAAATCGACGACGGCGTAGGTGATCATAAAATAGTAATTGCTGACTTCAAATATACCCTTGCGACAATAGATAAGCCAACGCGATTAGTCTATATCTTCAGTAAAGCGGATCTCACAGGTTTCAAAACCTATGTTACAAATCAAATAACGACGTTTATCAATTTTGCGAAAAATAACAGCGTATATTATTGCCGAACGGAAATTTTGCACATCATTCTCGAAGGGCTAAAAACCTTTGTCCCAACCAAACCCGTTCGTGAATGCAAGGATCCGCGGTGGATGAAGCCGAACCTCCGCGTCTCACTCAAGAAACAAAGACGACATAACACGCGCATAAAGAACCTCAAAAGACTTGGTACGGATCACGTGAACGAGAATTTAATATGCAGAAACAGTCGTAAGCCTGCAATAGACGAAGAGCGCAAGGAATTTGACGCCTACAGATTCACGATACTCTCAGATTCACTCAAAAATGACTCCAAAGTACGTGCGAGAAATTCGAGGTCAGTCCGCAGTATCTCATCTACCTACAGACATCGGTGAAAGTGTACACGATTCTTTTATTAAGGCCAGTATGTTAAATCGGTTCTTCGAAAATTGCTTCACAATCGACAGCGATCATTTCATTGATTTCCCTACTCGTATAGATTCAAATATGAGCGACATAGAAATATCCGAAAAATGTATCGTTAAATTACTAAGTCAGGTCCATAAAAGGAAATCGCCAGGGCCGGAAGCCATCCATGCGTTCATTGTAAACTCGTTAGTAAACGAATTAGCTCCGTACCTTAAGATCGTATTCACAAAATATTTAGATGAGGGAATAGTTCCTTTGATATGGAAAACAGGCCACGTTACACCAATACATAAAACGGGAGGTAAATTAAAACTGGAGAACTACCGCCCTATATCGTTGACGTCAATCTTCTGTAAGGTTTTTGAGCACATTATCGGTAGCCTAATAATGCGATTTCTCGAATACAAAGAAGCGCTTAATAGAAACCAGCATGGTATCCGGAGAGGCACGCCATGCGAGACACACTTAGCTCTATTCACACATGATATTGTGAAAGCAGGGGATAAAAGAATAGGAGTTGATGCAGTATTTTTAGACTTGAGGAAAGCCTTCGACACCGTTTCTCACGTGAAAATAGCTCAAAAACTAAGGGCTCATTCAATTATCGAGAAAATTGTAAATTGGATAGCCTCGTTCCTTTCCGATAGAACCCAGAGAGTAGTTCTCGATGGAGTTGCATCAGACGTCGTCAAAGTGACTTCCGGCGTGCCTCAGGGAAGTGTAATCGGACCCCTGTTATTCTTGATATATATAAATGATTTAGCGGATAATATAAAGTGTAAAGTTAGACTCTTCGCGGATGACACACTTGTGTATGGAGTAATCAACACAATACACGACCAGAAGAACTTGCGAAGGGACCTTCAGGCTATTACGAAATGGTGTAAAGATTGGAAACTCGACCTGATATAGAGAAATGCGCCGCAATGAATTTCATCCGCTCCATGAAATTCAACCGTTACCCATACCAAATATCTGAACTAATGCTAAAATACGTCAATATCTACAAATTCCTAGGAGTAACGTTCAGTAGCAATTTGTCTAGTACATATCAAAACCGTTATAGCATCGCCAAACAGAGTTCAAAGGCTTTTCTCTAGAGTCCTGCGGGGATGCCCCTCGAATGTGAAGGAAATCGCATACTTTTCCCTAATACGACCCATCGTGGAATACTGTTGCGCCGTCTGGGACCCTTTCGAGGAGGGCCTAATTAGGGAGCTCGAAATGGTTCAGCGTAGAGCGGCTAGATTCGTAAAAGGAGAATATCGGTATGATGCGAGTGTATCAGAGATATTGAGGGATCTGACGTGGCAGACGTTGAAGAGTAGAAGAATTGAATACAAAAGGAAACTATTTGAAAAATTCGAAAGCTCCGAATTCGTTGAAGACGTACGCTGCATAGTCGTCCCCATCGGTGTTAGTGAACGTAATGTTAGATCAGAGTAGAGGAGAAAATATGTCGAAACAATCGCTAGAACAGAGAAATACTACAGATCCTTTTTACCAGATGCGATATGACAGTCAACAGAGTCATTAGTTAATGTTCATTTGGTGCTTTGACACCCCCTGCCAAACGCTTCTGGCGGGTGTTAATGTAAATGTAAATGATCTCTTGATAGAAATTCACTTAATCCTTTACTATTCGGCAGCATTATTGAAATTATGACAGCCATCCCTTAACAATTACACAAAAAGGACAAATACTGCGTATATAGGTAGGTTGCTTAAATATATCCTACTTCTAAGGTCATGTCAACTACAAAAAAACT
This sequence comes from Uropetala carovei, assembly GCA_036926305.1. NCBI lineage: Eukaryota > Metazoa > Arthropoda > Insecta > Odonata > Petaluridae > Uropetala > Uropetala carovei. The sequence continues at coordinate 237,284 of JAXCHB010000099.1, read as the reverse complement.
TATTAATTTGCCGAATTATTTCGAACAAATATTTATCTTCAAATTCCGATCCGAAAAATGGAACTTAGTGGCCATATTAAGTACGTATGGCGTTCGCGTCATTCCTTACTTTCTCTTGACTTCATTTTCATCATGCGCTCGAATAGTCGAATGCTGCATTCCACTAGACTTTGGATTAAGATTAAATGCATAATGAATCAAGTTACATTATTTTATGAGTATAACCGAATTTCCCAACAATGTGAGATTTCTTCATTCTCGCTGCTTTAGATGCAAGGATAAGTATTTTTTTAAAATTCACTAAGCTCCGTAGTTTGTTGGTCGAGAAATGCAGAAGTACTTAATAAAGGTGTCTTCCTCAAACGCTTCTTGGAGTAACTATATAACAACTACGTAGAATTTTCAGCTGAGATATCCAGAAAGAACGAAAGCGTGACTCCAACGCTTCCTTCCAGAGATGACTGCGATTTTCTATTTAAAGTTCATCCGCTGCAAGTGCACGCTCCACACATTCACTTTTGTACATTCCAATTTCATCATCCCTCTCTCTCCCTCTCTACCTCCCCCCGCTCCCTCCCTCTCTCTCTCCCTCTCTCTCTATAAACGCTTCCTCATTTCTTAACTGCCGGATTTGGGGATGAGGGAGAGTGTTTACTCCTATCAGATTACGGAATTTCGCGTTTCTTATTCAAAATATAAAAGGGAGAGAGACAGACAGAATGGCGAAATTCCAGTCGAACCGACTTCTAAGGCGCTCACGCGTAATTTCCTCTCGTCTCGATATAAAAAACTGCTTTCCAGAGCTCACCAAAATTATTGGTGTGATTCGATCCATCCATAATCGAAGATGTCTTGTCCTAAATATGAAAACTAGAGTCGAGTGCAGTGAGTGGACGACGACTACGCTTATATATATATATATATATATATATATATATATATATATATATATATATATATATAAGGGTAGCAACAAGGTGTTGGAGGAAGCCCAGTGGACACTTACCTAGAATGAAGAAATTAGAAAGAAATTATATACCTGTACTTAAGGGAAATTGCGTTTTAAAGTTCTTTTCTTCGTCATAAACAATCCATTTTATTCCTACTAGCTGAGCCCGCGCAAAATTTGCGCGTTTAATGTTTTTCGTGTGTCCTCAGCACCCCCAGCGGCTCTTCATTCTAGGTAAGTGTCCACTGGGCTTCCTCCAACACCTTGTTGCTACCCTTATTATTACCTTTCCTTTTCCTTAAGTATTTATATATATATATATATATATATATACACACACGTACACACACATATATATACACACACACATATACATATATTCAGTCTATTTCCCTTACCTTTACGGAAACGGCTCCTTCCATTATCTTTTGAAACGAACGCATCAGAGATATATGAAGCGCGAGAGGGATCAAGGCGAAGATAGAACTCCATTAAATACACCTCTTCGATTATAACGGTGTTTTGAGAATCTGTGCCGAGCTAATTATTTTTGTGAAAATCTTGAGTTTTAATGGCCACTCGAGAGAGGGGAAGGGGGAGAGGGAAGGAAGGGGGAAGGAGGTAGAGGGGGGGGGGGAAGGGGTACCTACCCGTCGCGCAAAAGAGAGAGGTGAAAGGTAGGACGCGCCTGCGAGAAGACCAAATTCGCTTGGCAGCAAGGGCACGTTCGCGAGCCTCGATCACGTTCGCCGAAATATTCAATCTCCCGACGACTCTTTGTTTCCGACACGACTTTTTCCCTCTTTCTTCAGAGGAATGCCAAGCCTTGCGTTAAAAAATTCCGTTTTGTAGACTTTGCGTCAGAATCGGTAGGAACTGTCTTTGATTTAAAAACAAGTTAGGAAAGTGTACAACGTATCACAAATGGGCGCGTTTCGTGCAATGGAAATTAGAAAGAAATTATATACCTGTACTTAAGGGAAATTGCGTTTTAAAGTTCTTTTCTTCGTCATAAACAATCCATTTTATTCCTACTAGCTGAGCCCGCGCAAAATTTGCGCGTTTAATTTTAAATTGATTCATAAAAAAATAATAAGTTTGTAAAATAAGTTGATGTTAATAATTCGTATTTTACTCTAGCAATGAATTTACACAGTATAGGATACTTAGATATTTGATTCCCAATGTAAGGTTTGCGTGTTAGAATCTCACTGAGGGAAAGGCGCATATTTAAAAAAATGTTATCCGTAGGTAATCAGAAACCTGTATTTTATAAGTTATGGTAGAGAGTAAATTGAAGCGGCACAGTAATTAAATTGAAATGATTAGTGATCGGAAGATTCCTACGCGACAGGCATAAACTGTAGTGATGTGAAATGAGGAAACAGAAGAATAGAACTGCTAAGACCGGGAGTCAAACTGGGTCTTAACACCTCAAAGAAAGCAAATATTGGGAAAAGAAAGATGTGAACTTTCTGTAATTTTCAGGAAATTTCATCCACTCAATCAATCACAAAACATAACTCTTGTAAAAGCTACGCCACAAAAAATAATTATCTATCCACTTAAGCCAGGCGAAAGTAATAAAAACGTAAGCGCTGAAACAATTGATTGTAGAATAATGCGGAGTACAATCTTACCGGGATTTAAGAAGATTCCTCCTCACTAAAGCCTTCGTAATGAAATGGCAGTCTTACGCGTATTTCCACTGACAGGGTGATTCTTGGTCGCTTCAGTCACGAAAACAAAAACATTTGGTATTTCCAAAAGGTTGAATACTCACAAGGGAAGGACCCAAGTGTAAGTGGTGGATCACGACCAAGCTTCACAGGAGGAAAGAAAACGAAAAATAATTAGACAAGTATTTTCGGAAAGGCGTCTAACGAGCCCGCGTTTTCGAGATATTTGCAATTGAAAATTGAAAAACAAGTGGCTTGTGTACTAATACCGTGACGAGCGAGTTCCTGACATTAGGTGGCGGTAGCCTAGTGATAAGGTGTCGGGCTGCGAAAATTATGTCGTGGGTTCGATGCTCGACATCGCCCAATTTCTTTCGTCTCCAATCAATGTTTTATGACTTTAGTTTTATGTAAGTTGTCCAAATTACATCATTAATAATTTTCTTTCTTTTTTCAGGCCAGTATTTTAATTTTAAATCCATTCCAATGCACTTTTTACGACATACTCGGATTATATAGATACTTGATAAATATATACAACATTTTCTACGCACACCCTCCTCGGTATTTCCACTGTAGAGTTGCATAGTTTACGTGCCGAATAAGGAGCACTTTATGCCACGTTCCCACGGTTTCTCGAGTCCTTTCGGTGCGTCCTGGCGGTGGGCCCTACCGGGTGGGGTCGCTTTTCGCTCGCTCTCCTAGGGATGGATTAGGGAACCGTAATTTATTCATATGTAATGGTTATACCGCCAGTAGTCGGTCGCCATTGCCTCATTAGTTACAATTGGCCGGGAAGGAGAACAAGAACGGGAAGGTGAAAACAATGTGTGGGGATTATCCGCATTTAATTAATTAATTAATTAACAGCAACGTTAACAGTATAACATGATAACGAAGTAACGATAGCAAATAATACATTTTAACGAAAACAATGGCGGCGCGCATGTATACGTTTAAAATTTATTTAATTTAATTTCTTCGCGTTGCCGTTCTCGTTCCCGGGCAATTGTGCATCTGCCTTTACTCACATTTGGTCGCCTGTTGTCGGCTGCACGCCGTGAAGTGGGGAACATTGGATTTTTCGAGCGCTTTGCGGGTTCTCTGACCGACAATGCAGACCCCGGTGAGACGGAGGCCGCTACCTAATCCATCCCTAGGAGAGCGAGCGAAAAGCGACCCCACGCGGCGGTAGGGCCCACCACCAGGACGCACCGAAAGGACTCGAGAAACCGTGGGAACGAGGCATAAAGTGCTCCTTATTCGGCACGTAAACTATGCAACTCTACAGTGGAAATACCGAGGAGGGTGTGCGTAGAAAATGTTGTATATATTTATCAAGTATCTATATAATCCGAGTATGTCGTAAAAAGTGCATTGGAATGGATTTAAAATTAAAATACTGGCCTGAAAAAAGAAAGAAAATTATTAATGATGTAATTTGGACAACTTACATAAAACTAAAGTCATAAAACATTGATTGGAGACGAAAGAAATTGGGCGATGTCGAGGACCGAAACCGCAACATAATTTCCTCAGCCCGACACTTCATCACTAGGCTACCGCCACTTGTTGTCAGTAAGTCGCTCGTCATGGTATTATACTGCGTTTCCCGAAGTCGTACGGGTCAGATTCGCAGTATTCCGTCCGCATTCGGGTTATTTCGCTTAGGCTACGACCCAATGTTGCCACATTTCGAATTTCGCTCGTTTCAACAGCAGCTGTGGACGAGTGAAGTTCTGAGAGCAATCGTGTCAACAGCGCTCGTCAAGAATTTTTGAAAGGCGTGGGAAATTTAAGACCTCTTATTGGCTGACACTTTCTCCCCCTCACCCTACAAGTCTAACCGTAGACACGCCTCACCCATACGATCTCTGGAAACGCAGTATAGTAGACAAGCCACATGTTTTTCAATTTTCAATTGCAAACATCTCGAAAACGCGGGCTCATTAGACGCCTTTCCGAAAATACCTGTCTAATTATCTTTCGTTTTCTTTCATCCTGTGAAGTTTGGTCGTGATCCGCCACTTACACTTGGGTGCCTTCCCTTGTCAGTTACAGTATTTAAAAAAATAAATATGCTTTTCTACCACAATCTACGATAAACGCGTCCTAGTCACAGAAAATAATCTTACTGAATGTTCTCGAGTTAGATCATTATCTTAATGAATTCATCCATTGCTATATTTATACCAATAATACTTTAATTAAAGCAAAAATGTAGCGTATAATGATCTTACTAACTTAAGGATTTCATTTTTACGTCAATATGAACGTTTAATCGATGGTAATTGAATCAGAGGCAACAATTAAGGTCGAATTGGCAACGTCCCGAAGGACGAAAATAAATCGGCAAATTTCGAAAACAATAGTGTATTTCCGAAAATTTCGACAGCTTAGGGTATAAACATTGAAAGAATAAGATAATTTATAGTTTTAGCAGTCGAATAAATCAAAAACGGAGAAAATCGGTCCATATTTACGTAATTTAACAAATGACGGAAAAAAACCTTGCACTCCGGAAACTCGAAAACGCGATTTTTCGACGTGCAGGCTTTTATTCATTTGGAAATTAAAATTAGAAGAAATTAACAGACGACCTTCGGATTTGAACCATTTTGAAGATAAAGTTATAAAGTTTCTTATTCCGTTCGTCTTTTTTCGTCCACAGTTCCACGTTAAACGTTCGATTTGCAAATTTTGTGGAAATCTCGCAATTTTAACGTGATGTTGCTATGTCGACCATTATCATTGTTAGCTTCAATACGAGAGAGAGGAAGGAAGGGGAGAGATTGGCGTGTTTTGTGGAAAATAATTACATTAACGTAAATATAAAAAAATTTAAGTATCAACAGTGTCATTTTAGAGAAATCGGATATAAAAAGCATTCTTAAATTAAATTATTTGTAAACCATACGTGCTTACGAATTTATGTTGTTATTCTTCGAATTCATTTCGTAACAATGGCCGAAGTTTGGAAGTGAATATAAATTAAAATTCAATTAAAATTAAAAGGACATTTAAAACTGTTAACAGGCAATTTTCGAAGAAACAACAGTGGATATTTTAATGAACTGATTTGTTTTTATAAAAGGAATTTAGGTGCTTATTTAATATAGAGTAAGTTCTAAGGCTTAAAATCCATTTAAATCTAATAACAGTGGCTATTATAGTTTAAAGAAAGAACTTTATTTATTCACTTTACAGAATGAATTAATTTTAGGCTAGCGTTGCCTATTATAAAAGGAGTTACTTTGGAAATTACAGTGTGTAAAGTGGAAGTTGTACTGAATTGACTCAAGTATATTTCAAAGCAAAAATCAATTTAAAACTATTGAAAGTTGTTGTTTCGGAAACTGAGAAGTCTAAGTTTGAAATCCATTTAAAACTGGTGAAAGTGGTTGTTTCAGAAAATGAGAAGGCAAGAGTGCTGAGCAGACGATAAACGATATTGAGGTACATTATATTCCAAAATCTATTTAAAGTATTATCAGAGGCAATTGAAGATTGAACCAATTTTTTGGAACCTGAATTCTGCTTATTTAATGAAATTGAAATCCTAATGCTATAATCAATTTAAAACTAATAACAATGGCTATTTTAGTAGAAAGAGGGAACTATTTTATTCACAAGGAATTTCTGTGAGATTTCAGTTAATTAATTAAAACAGACTTATAATATAGAAATATTCAATGGTTAAAACAGTGCAGAATTTTATTCTTGCGATTTTTACTGGAATGCCTAATAATGAATTATTAATATTTTTATTCACAAATCGTGCGGCAAAATAAGAGGTAGAGTTGTCTCAACAGTGTCAATAAGTTGAATAAGACATTAGGTTATTTTTCTAGTATACAGCGCAACCACCATTTAGCGCTGAATTCTGTAAACATATTCAAAATATACCTAATTTACGGCAATAAGGACGACTGTATTCTTTTACGATACGAAATAATAATTTTGCCTCATAATGCTATTCATAATAATTTAAATATCTATACCCCAAGTATGGTGAAAGTCATGTGTTGGCCACATCAGATTTTTACTTTCTCCATACGTAGTAATGGGAAAGTATTGTATTCATGAAAAAAATCGACTTCCAGATTTCAACGGAAATACATGTTTTGAGGTACCTAGAACACGTTTAGACTATTTTCGGAATGATGTCTGTATGTGCGTGTGTGTGTTATTGTGGGCACTTTAACTCAAAAAGTACGTGCCGTATCGCTACCAAACTTCATATATAACACTATAACATGAGTTCATAGAAGTGATTAGTTTTTGGACAGTAACGGATAACCGGAAGTCGCGGTTTATTCGAAACCCGATTCGGTTTTTGCGATATTTCTTTGTTAAAACATCATTATTCTATATACAATTGTATACTAATGTTATAGAGAATGTAATTTCCTACAGTTTTAATTTGAAACAATTTTCTATAGGAGTTATTGTTTAGGAGTTATTTATAAATAACCGTTTTTTCGGTTTCCGTTAAATATCTCCTTAAAAACATCGTTATTGGTAATCTTCGTAAGGACCAAAGTTGTAGAGAATATTATTTCTTCCAAGTTTCGTTTGTAACTAATTTTCGTAGAACCATCCATTTCGGATATATTTCGCTTTATCTTAATACCAGCCTACAGCGCCAACACCATGTAGCGGTGAATTCTGTAAACATTCAAAATGTACGTAATTTACGGCAAGGACGTGTCTTCTTTTACGATACAAAATAATAATTTTGCCTTATAATGCTACTCATAATAATTTAAATATCTATACCCCAAATATGGAGAAAGTAATGTGTTGGCCACATCAGATTTTTTCGGTTCGGGTTCGATTCCACTCCGTTCAAAAATATCGGTTTTACTTTCTCCATACGTAGTAATGTAAAGTATTGCATTCATGAAAAAAATCGACTTCGAGATTTCAACGGAAATACATGTTTTGAGGTACCTAGAACACGTTTAGGCTATTTTCGGAATGATGTCTGTGTGTGTGTGTGTTTGTGTTAGTGTGGGCGCTCTTACTGAAGAAGTACGTGCCATATCGTTACATAACTTCATATATAACACTTTATCATTAGCATAAAGAACTGATTAGTTTTTCGACAATAACGGGTAACCGGTAGTCGAGGTTTATTCGAAACCCGATTCGGTTTTTGCGACATTTCTTCGTTAAAATATCATTATTGTATATACAATTTTATACAAAAGTTATAGAGAATGTAATTTCCTACAACTTTCATTTGAAACAAATTTCTATTGTAGTTATTGTTTAGGAGTTATTTATAAATAACCGGTTTTTCGGTTTTCTTAAAAACATCGTTATTGGTAATCTTCGTGAGGACCAGAGTTGTAGAGAATAATATTTCTTCCAAGTTTTGTTTAAAACAAATGTTCGTAGAACCATTCATTTCAGAGATATTTTGCTTTTTCTTAATTTCCAGTATACAGCGGCACCACCATGTAGCGGTGGATTATGTAAACATATTCAAAATTTAAGTAATTTACGGCAATAAGGATGACTGTATACTTTAACGATACGAAATAATAATTTTGCCTTATAATGCTATTCATAAAAAGAATTTAAATATCTATACCCCAAGTATGGAGAATGTCAGGTGTTAGCCACATCAGATTTTTTTCGGTTCGGTTCCAGTTCGATGCCCTGGAATGAATAGCTGTCTTCTATCCGCTCTGAGTTTCATCGGGGGCCATATCCCCTGCAAGTGGGATGCGGAGTGTTTCACCTCGATTCAGAGGGGTCATTTAAGGTACACCAACTGGCTCTGCGAGGCTACCTGATATTTATGCACTATATAAACGAACGTCCGGCTTCGCTTCCAATCTGGTGTGGGTCGCGGTACAGCGTCCGCTGTGCCCTAGGGCGTACAACAGGCATTACGAATCCAACTCTTCAACCAAGGCTCGGTTCCCGCAGTACCAGCATTTTGTCTTTCGTTTCCGTAGAACACCGACACTATTCGGTCGGCCGCTACTTATTTTCTGGCGCCGATAACCAGGGAAACCCTAATGTTGTTTGGCAGGGGAACACTACCATCAATCGCTTTGTCTCCCACCATCTCTATCGCCATTACTTTGGCCTCAGATTTTGCCAGTGTCTCGCTTCCGCACCTCCGGATTTTGCTATTAAGTACGATACACTATACGATGTTTCCAATGCTTCCGTCACACTGCGCACTCTTTTCCTCAACTTTTCCTTGCGTCTATTTTGGAGGAATTATACTGGTTAGTCATGGCATTCTTTGTGTGTGTTATCGAAGTGGCGAATGAGGTCGGAGGGTTTCATATTATCATTTGTGAGAGTCTCTTTTCCCACCACACATAGTGGAATAGGTTCCGTTTCTTCGCCAGTTCACGTTGCATATCGACCGCAATAACATAGACACTGTCCGTGTCTTTATCAAACCAAAATTTACAATAAATGATTTTTTCTATTTTATTTAAAACATACTTCATCTGGAACAATTTTAAATAATTTATTTCCTACCGCGTATCCCTTGAAATAATTTCGTTCACCGCAATTTGAGAAACAAAACGTTAACCACTAGCCACATGTGGCTAATCCACATGTGACAGCGAATATGGTACTCTGATTGAAACAATTACTTATGGCGAACATCTAAATGCTATCGGAAACTTCCGTGTTAGAGTTACTCTAGCAGACGTGGATTCCAGCGATATTTTACAGTATATTGAGGATTAACTTTACCTGTTGGCTTTTTATATTCTCCATACGTAGTATGGGAAAGTATTGTGACCACGAAATATCGACTTCGAGATTTCAACGGAAATACGTTTTGAGGTCCCTAGAACACGTTTAGACTATTTTTGGACTGTGTGGATGTATGTGATTGTGGGTGCTCTAACTCAAAGGGTACTTGCCATATCGTTACCAAACTTCATATGTAACACTTTAGCATGAGCACAAAGAACTGATTAGTTTTTGGACAATAACGGTTAACCGGAAGTCGAGGTTTATTCGAAACCCGATTCGGTTTTTGCGATATTTTTCCGTTAAAACATCATTACAGTATATACAATTCTAGACAAAGGTTACAGAGAATGAAATTTCTTACGACTTTCATTTGAAACAATTTTCCATAGCAGTTATTGTTTAGGTATTATTTATAAATAATCGGTTGTTCGGTTTCCGTCAAATATCTCCTTAAAAACGTCATTGGTAATCTTCGTGAGGACCAATGTTGTAGAAAATAATATTTCTTCGAAGTTTTGTTTGAAACAAATTTTCGTAGAATCATCCATTTCGGAGATATTCAACTTTTTCGTAATTTCCAGTGTACAGCGCCACCACCATGTAGCGGTGAATTCTCTAAACACATTCAAAATATAATTTACGGCAATAAAGACGAATGTATTCTTTTACGATACGAAATAATAATTATCCCTCATTATGCTATTCATAATAATTTAAATATCTATACCCCAAATAGGGAGAAAGTCATGTTTTGGCCACATCTGATTTTTTATATTTACCCAAATAATATATGAGCTTTTTCTCTTTTTGGAGCCAGTTATACAAATAGCAAACTGTTAAAATTTTCCCAAGTTTATTTTCTTCCAACGTGCAGATGCAGTACTTTCAATTATGGAAAATTCAAAGATACCTGGAACTTTCGGATAACGATAATTAAGCTACGTGTATTGTGTATCCAAAACGTGAACGTAGCCGTCTTTTTGCTTGTGACAGAAGGCAGCTCCATCCATTTCATGTTTGTTTTACACATTCTTTATCACCTCTCGAATGCATCATTGCATTTACATTTATATCCACCGAAACGCGTCTACTCGTTCGTTGAGGATGTTCCAGTCGGAGAAAGAAGAAGGCTCTATCGAAAACATCATTGGCGCGCAAGAAGAGGCCTTTCTCCGTGGACGAAACGTGACTTTCGCCATCCTCCCTAAAGGCCGCTTTCTCCCTCCGACTTGCTCTCCTCCGCACCACACGGTTTCCTGGATCATTCATATCACCCTATCGCCGTCACGGAGATATCGCAGTAAAAAAAGTGTCGAAAGGAGACCGATCTTCCCGACTGCCTCCGTCTTAATTCACTTCCCTCGAATCGAATTGAAAGTGAAGAGAGGATGCTGCTGCTGCTATCGCCGATCGCGGCGGCGGATTGTTTTTTACTCCTCTCTCGGTCACCTACATCCCCTGCCGTTCACCCTCGCAGACATCTCTCCTATCATCGTGCATCCGAAAGATATGCTTTCTTTTCGCACTCCGCTCCGGACTGCGTCACGCTGTCTGTCCCCCCCCTCCTCCCCCCCCCTCTCCCCCCCTCCTCCCCCCCCCCCGATTCTCCCCTCTCTCTCTCTCATTGCCAGATTCATTCAGGACTCGCAGGGGAAATTTCATGAGGTTTGCGAATCCCCTGATTTAAAACGTCATTTTAAAATTCGTCCCCAAAAGCAATATCCAGACCTTGTTCTGCGTTCAAAGTGCAAATTTTGGTCTACATACATTTGGGAGCAGACTTCTACTTCGATAGTATAGATCTGTGTTAACAGGCGCTCGTGCGGACATCTAACTTTTATTACCGACATCGGATATTGCTAAAAGATATGGGAATACAGAAATCGCATCGAATTGTTTTATAACAATATTTTCTCTTTCGTTAACATTTAAGTGCTTTCAGTAAAAACTTCAATATTTTATCGGTTTTTATCATTCCTGTTAATTTTTGGCGCAATTAATTTAGCTTTAGGTGCGAGGGAAGATTGCATATTAAGTTCCATTGCGGCATTTGCAGCAGACACTGGAAACTAAGCTTTGTGTATAAATTTCAGTCGGACATTTAGCGACATCATTAGGGTAATGGCCGGCTACGAAATTTTGGCCGTTTAATTGGCCAACCCTAGAAAAAGATTGGCCACACCTGCGCCAAGTCTTATCGAAATGTTTAATGTGACATTTTTAAAACTTTATTTTTTTGAGCCATCACAAACGGACAAATGAAAGATTTAATTTAATTAGAGTCTGATCATGTCGAATCATACTCGTTCCTTCCTCGGAGGCTGGTTGAAATAGAAAGTGCGCGTGCTTTGGGGCAGAACTTAAAGACAGTTGTACTTGCATGAAACTCGGTCCTCAAAGGGACCTTTCTCCCCTTCCGCCCTCCTCACGATCGTCACCGTGTTCCTTTCTCTCGTCTGACAGATTCACTTCAATTATTTTATGCTGCTTCTCCATCACCACACAAATCTCCTTCGGCGCAATGCGATGCTCAAGACATGTAACTCGTACATTGTCTTAAAATAGTAAATTCACTCATGATTTGGAATCGTCCGATTATAACCGAGGAACGATGGGATTTTAAGACTACGCTCGCTCAAGAAGAATATGACTAAGAATGTTACGAATTCGAATTCTATTAATAATGCATTCTACTATATGAAATTATTATTAATTTTTACGATGCTCGAGATTTTTAGCTAAACCCTAACAATGTTTCTACAAGTAATTGCTGTATTTTATTTGTAGTAGTTAACTTTGTTCGAGAGTCATTAGAAATTCATTTGCGGTACGAATATAATCAATTCGGAAAGAACATAATGGTCCTCTGAAACGGCACATCGAAACTGAATAGTAAAGCAGGTGTGGGTGGATAGGAAGAATGTTATAATGAAAGGTTCGACAAGGTGGAGACAGAGACAGACCTCATGCGGCTCTCGAAGCCGGATGCCGAGAGAGCGGTCCACGAAATTTAATGAAGAAATATTCCAGTGATTTTTTATTTTGAAACCTTTTTGTTAACGCTTGGTTTTCGCTTTTACGATAGGACACATTGTCGGTTTCATACATTCGAATGTTCCAGACCTCAAAGGAACGTGTGCACGGCGGACTGAGGAAGTGATTGCAAGCTGTCAGAAGGGAAGCCAAGTTATTTCCTACCAATCCGAGAAAGTAATGAGGTTGAATTTGCGAAGACTGGAGAGTTGGTTTCATAGCCGTAACTAGGATTTATGGCGCCGCTTACAAAAGGCGCCAAACGTTCCCGAAATAAGTGCGAAAAGTGCATTTTCCCATAAATATTATTTTAATACTCAAACTTCAATTTATATGTAATGAAAACGCTATTTTTATTGAAACGCAGAAAAAAGTATATGCTACATAACCAAGTGTTTCCTAAAATATCGGCATAGGTGCCATATAGCCTCGGTACGTCTCTCTGGAATGATAATCACTGACAGTAATCTGATAAGCCTGCTCTCAACAGTGGGCTTCCATTCCGGTCCTAATGACCAGGAATCACGAGAGGAAGTGTTTCTCCAAGAAATTCACAATTTATTCTTTTAAGACGAGGAAACATAATCTCGGAGAAATGTAAATTATTAGCGGAGGAAGCGATTATACTAATATAGCTCTATAGATAAATATCTGCATGTATACAATGTATAAGTCCCATCAGGGCCGCATTAAATTCTTTGTAGGTCCATAATATAATAACACAGGCAGACCTCCTCTTTCGCGGGGGTTACGTTCCTGAAAACACCGCGAAAGATGAAATCGCGAAAGAGAAGTAATTAAGGCAATGGTGAACACAGGGTTTGGTTCCGATCCCGTCATAATTTGTCCTCTGTATTGGCGACCGCAGAAAAATAGAGAAAGAGATGGAAAAATTAACTTCGATGAAAGTGGGACTTAAACAAATTAAAAGAAGACGAAAAAACCTGATGTGGCCAACACATGATTTTCTCCATATTTGAAGTATAGTTATTTAAATTATTATGAATAGCATTATGAGGCAAAATTATCATTTCGTATCGTAAAAGAATACAGTCGTCCTTATTGCCGTCAATATGTTCACAGAATTCACCGCTACATGGTGGTGGCGCTGTATACTGGAAATTAAGAAAAAGCAAAATATCTCCGAAATGGATGGTTCTACGAAAATATGTTTCAAACAAAACTTGGAAGAAATATTATTCTCTACAACTTTGGTCCTCAATAAGATTACCAATAACGATGTTTTTAAGGAGATATTTGACGGATCACGAAAAACCGATTATTTATAAATAATTCCTAAATAATTATTGCTTTGAAAAATTGTTTGAAATAAAAAATGTAGGAAATTATATTTTATACATTTTTTGTAATGGTCTATTAATACAATAATAAAGTATTATTGGAGAAATATTGCAAAAACCGAATCGGGTTTCGAATAAACCCCAACCTTCGTTTAACCGGAATTATCCAAAAACTAACCAGTGCTTTGTGCTCACCCTAAAATGTTATATATGAAATTTGGTAACGATATGGATAGTACTTTTTGAGTAAGAGCGCCCACAATCACATACATCCACACAGACATCATTCCGAAAATAGTCTAAACGTGTGCTACGGACCTCAAAACGTGTACTTTCGTTGAAATCTCGAAGTCGATTTTTTTCATGAACAGAATTTCCCATTACTACGTATAGAGAAAGTAAAAAACTGATGTGGCCAACACGACTTTCTCCATATTTGGGTATAGATAGTTAAATTTTTATGAATAGCATAATGAAGCAAAATTATAATTTCGTATAGTAAAAGAATACAGTCGTCCTTGCCGTAAATTATATTTTGATTGTTTCCATAATTCACCGCTACGTCGTTTTGGCGCTGTAAACAGGATAGTACGTAAAAGCTTAATATCTCCGAAATCGATGGTTCTACGACAATTTGTTTCAAACAAAACCTGGAAGAAATATTATTCTCTACAGCTTTGGTCTGACAAAGATTACCAATAACGACGTTTTTAAAGAGATATTTGACGGAAATCGAAAAAACCGATTATTTATAAATAATTCCTAAAGAATAACTGCTATGGAAAATTGTTTCAAATGAAAGTTTTAGGAAAGTACATTCTCTATAACCTTTGTATAGAATTCTACATACAATAATAACGTTTGAACGGAGATATTTCGTCAAAACCGAATCGGGTTACGAATAAACCTCGACTTCCGGTTAACCGTAATTGTCCAAAAACTAATCTGCTCTTCGGACTCATACCAAAGTGCAATATATATGTAATTTGGTGATAATATGGCAAGACCTTTTTCAGTCAGAGCGTCCACAATCACATACATCCACACACAGACACACACACAAACACAAATACACCATTCCGAAAATAGTCTAAACGTGTTCTAGGGACCTCAAAACGTGTATTTCCGTTGAAATCTCGAATTCGATCTTTTTGTGATCTCAACAGTAAAAAATCTAATGTGGCCAACACATGACTTTCTCCATATTTGGGGTTTAGATACTTAAATTATTATGAAGAGCATTATGAGGCAAAATTATCATTTCACATCGTAAACAAATACAGTCGTCCTTATTGCCGCAAATTACATATATATTCAATGTGTTTACGGAATTCACCGCTACATGGTATTCGTGCTGTACACTGAAAATTACGAAAAAAGTTGAATATCTCCGAAATGGATGATTCTATGAAAATTTGCTTCAAAGAAAGCCTGGAAAAAATACTATTCTCTACAACTTAGGCCATCATGAAGATTACCAATAAGTACGTTTTTAAGGAGATATTTCACGGAAACGGAAAAAACAGATCATTTATAAATAATTCCTAAACAACAAATGCTATGGAAAATTGTAGGAAATTACATTCTCTATAATTTTCGTATAGAATTGTATATACAATAATGATGTTTTAACGAAGAAATATCGCAAAAACAGAATCGGGTTCCGAATAAACCTCGACTTCCGGTTACCCGTTATTGTCGAAAAACTAATCAGTTCTTTATGCTAATGATAAAGTGTTATATATGAAGTTATGTAACGATATGGCACGTACTTTTTGAGTTAGAGCGCCCACAATAACACACACACACAGACATCATTCCGAAAATAGTCTAAACGTGTTCTAGGGACCTCAAAACGTGTATTTCCGTTGAAATCTCGAAGTCGATTCTTTTCGTGAATACAATACTTTCCCATTACTACGTATGGAGAAAGTAAAAAATCTGATGTGGCCAACACATGACTTTCTCCATATTTGGGTTATAGATATTTAAATTATTATGAATAGCATTATGAGGCAAAATTATTATTTCGTATCGTAAAAGCATACAGTAATTCTTATTGCCGTAAATGAGGTATATTTTGAATATGTTTACAGAATTCATCGCTACATGGTGTTGGCGCTGTATACTGGAAATTATGAAAAAAGTTGAATATCTCCGGAGTGGTTCTACGAAAATTTGTTTTAAACAAATGTTGGAAGAAATATTATTCTCTACAACTGTGGTCCTCACGAAGATAACGAATAACGTAGTTCTGAAGGAGATTTTTGACGGGAACCGATTATTTGTTAATAATTTCTAAACAATAATTGCTATGGAAAATTATTTCAAATGAATGTTGTAGGAAATGACATTATCTATAACATTTGTATATAATTGTATATATCATAATGATGCTTTAACGGAGAAAAATCGCAAAAACCGAATCGGGTTTCGAATAAACCTCGACTTCCGGTTAGCCGTTATTGTCCAAAAACTAATCAATTCTTTGTGCACACGCTAAAGCGTTATATATAAAATTTGGTAACGATATGGTAAGTATTTTCTGAGTTAGAGCACCTACAATCACATACACACACATACGCGCACACACACACACACACGCACGCACGCACACACACACACACAGACATCATTCCGAAAATAGTCTAAACGTGTCCTAGGGACCTCAAAACGTTTATTTCCGTTGAAACGTCGTAGTCGATTTTTTTCGTGATCACAATACTTTCCCATTACTACGTATGGAGAAAAGAAAAACACGTGGTCTCCTCTCATTACTTCAATTCTACCGTGATTAGGAGAAAAGAAAGCGCGGAATGGACAATAATGCTTTAACCCCTCAACGCCGAGCGACGTGTCCTGCTCGTCCCACAAGAACTTCGATTGTCGCCGAGCGACGCGTTTTGACTATATGTGTAAAAATATAATCAAACCTATGACAACGATTTGGTATTGAATTTTGTGTTTTCTGATAAAAACGTCATTAGTGTTGAACTAAATCCATCTTACAGCCCGGATAGAGCACCTTGTGAGTTAATGAAAGAGTTCAAAGGTGAACGTTTTGAATTGAATTAGCCATTTAACCCCTCAACGCCTAGCGACGTGTCCTGCACGTCCGAGGTAGTGCTTGCTTTCTTTACTGTTTAACTCACTTAATATTTCATACATCTATAAAACCATAATATATTTTGAAAGAGGAAACTTTGAGCTTTTCTGTAATGCATGTTAAATAATTTTACTATTGTTTCTATATTTTATAATCTACGTCAAATTTGCGATGAAATTTTCATTTTTGCGCAGAAAATACGGAGCGTTGTCTATTGACGCAAGAGATATTCGTAAATCTTAATAACCTTTATATATTTTGGAAGAGGAAGCTTTGACCTTTCTAGTAATGCATATCTTGTAATTTTAATATAGTTTTTATAATCTACCTGAAAGTTTGCAATGAAATTTTCATTTTTGCCCTAAAAATCGGTGCGCCACAACCATTTATTGTCTATTGACGCAAGGGATATTCGTAAATCTTAATAACATTTATATATTTATGAAAGAGGAAGCTTTGACCTTTCTAGTAATGCATATCTTGTAATTTTGATATAGTTTTTATAATCTACGTGAAAGTTTGCGGTAACATTTTCGTTTTTGCACCGAAAATTCGCTAATTACGCAAGGGAGATTTGTCAATCTGAATAAGCTATACGTATTTTGATAGAGAAAGCTTTGGCCTCTTCAGTAATGCACGTGCTGTAATTTTACTATTATTATTGTATTTTATAATCTAGGTGAAAGTTTGCGTTGAAATTCTCATTTTCCCACAATATTATCGTGTTTCCGCTTTTAAATATCGCTTTTCAATGCACGAGGAATGATTTCATTGGCTTTTGAAGTTGGGTCTTCTCACAGAAGAAATATAATTTTTTCCCTACCACATCCTTTTATCTTTCTTGAGTCTTGCGAGAAAAGTCTTCGCTGCTTGAGTTACGAAGGAAAAAGGTCTAAACACTATATACACACAGCCTACTTGAGATGCTTCTAAAATCGCTTTTCAATTCACCAAGAATCCTACTGTCATAATCGGCTCTCTCTGTGCCTTGCTGCATTTTACTTCACAAGCCCACTGAATGGTTCGTTCCATTGTAGTTTGAGTTACCTTCCCAGAAGATATATAAAACATTGGTATCTTTTCACAGAGAAGCTTACTAGATAGTATGTTACGAGTGTTATTAGGTAAATTTCATGCTGTATTAAATTACGCATGTGTACATTTTGTAAAATAATCGGGAAAAGACTTGTGAGCTAATATGTAACTTTTAAAATTTTTCCATATTCTGCACCTAAAAGCATTTAAGATATATGCAACATCATATCTCCGCTTCTAATGAATTAAATGTAACCATTTTTTCTATGTGACTTCTGTAATGATTAAGAATGATGACTGCCTAACTAAAACGTCTATATTATTAATGAAACACCTTCAAAAAAATCATAAATACAACATTTAGTTAAAAATTTTCAGTCAAGACATGGAAAAGTTGACATGCGACAAACTTTTCACCTAATTGGTTTTGATAGGTATATTCAGCGATGAAATATTTAGTAATGTTTAAGTGTTTCTTTGAATAAGATTTCATGTCAATATCTTTCATAGTTCATGCTATGCTGAAAGTTATATAAACCGCGAACGCGCACCGTAAGTGATTACTGTTCATTCGCTTCTATGTAGCAATGCTATGTGTGACGCATGATATTTTAAATGATACTGTTTAAAAATTTCATGTTTTATGTACTATATAAAAAATTTCATCAAAATACAGTGAAAACATCAAATGTTATGTTTTTTGAAGTTTTTCTAAATTTTGCATGTTTTCGCAACTTTTTTGTTTTTTCAAAAAACTCCTTCGTCCGCTGACGAGGGAATTATTAAAAACTCCTCCGTAGTAGAGGGGTTAAGGATCAGAAAGAATACAAAATTTAATATAATAATAGCCGTCATCTGTTGATTGGTTGGTCGGTCACTCTATGCAAACGCTAATAACTCAAGAAATAATAATTATAGAAACTCGAAATTTGGTAGGGATGCTTGATTAACACTTATTCAGAGAATGACAAATTTAAATCGTGAAAAAATTGCTTGGTTCGACTCCAATGGAGGCATTTCCATTTCCCATTACTTAACATGTAAAACACGATTTTACGACGTGTAGGCTTTTATTCATTTGGAAATTAAAATTAGAAGAAATTAACAGACGACCTTCGGATTTGAACCATTTTGAAGAAAAATTTATAAAGTTTCTTGTTCCGTTCATCTTTTTTCGTCCATAGTCCAAAATATTCTATGTTAAACGTTTAATTTGCATATTTTGTGGAAATCCCGCCATTTTAACGTGATGCTACTATGTCGACCATTATCATTGTTACACCTCAAATTACTATTATTGTATACATCCTTCTGGGAATAAGCGTGCCTTGAGTGCTTCAATACGAGAGAGAGAGGAAGGAAGGGGAGAGATTGGCGTGTTTTGTGGAAAATAAGTATATTAACGTAAATATAAAAAATTTTAAGTATCAACAGTGTCATTTTAGAAAATTGGTAATAAAAAGCATTCTTAAATTAAATTCTTTGTAAACCATATGTGTTTACGAATTTATATTTTTATTCCTCGAATTAATTTCGTAACAATGGCCGAAGTTTGGAAATGAATATAAATTAAAATTCAATTAAAATTAAAAGGACATTTAAAACTGTTAACAGGCAATTTTCAAAGAAACAACGGTGGATCTTTTAATGAACTGATTTGTTTTTATAAAAGGAATTTTGGTGCTTATTTAATACAGAGTAAGTTCTAAGACTTATAATCCATTTAAATCTAATAACAGTGGCTTTTATAGTTTAAAGAAAGAACTTTATTTATTCACTTTACAGAATGAATTAATTTTAGGCTAGCATTGCCTATTATAAAAGGAGTTACTTTGGAATTTACAGTATGTAAAGTGGAAGTTGTACTGAATTGACTCAAGTATATTTCAAAGCAAAAACCAATATAATACTATTGAAAGATTTTGTTTCGGAAACTGAGAAGTCCAGAGTGGTGAGCAGACGCTAAACGATATTAAGGTACATTTTATTCTAAAATCTATTTAAAGGCAATTGAAGATTGGACAAATTTTTTTTGTTACCGGAATTCTGCTTATTTCATGAAAATGAAATGTTAATGCATTAATCCATTAAAATCTGTTAAGAGTGGCTATTTTAGTTGAAAGAAATATATGTACATGGTACTTTTATTCACTTTTCAGAATGAATGAATTCTAGGTTAACATTGCATATTATAAAAGAATTTTCTTCGGAATAAGAAGTTTGTTATGTGGTTATTTTAACTGAATTGAATCAAGTTCTCTTCTAAGTTTGAAATCCATTTAAAACTCGTGAAAGTGGTTGTTTCGGAAAATGAGAAGACAAGAGTGCTGAGGATACGATAAACGATATTGAGGTACATTATATTCCAAAATCTATTTAAAGTATTATCAGAGACAATTGAAGATTGAGCCAATTTTTTGGAACCGGAATTCTGCTTATTTAATGAAATTGAAATCCTAATGCTATAATCAATTTAAAACTAATAACAATGGCTATCTTAGTAGAAAGAAAGGTACTATTTTATTGACAAGGAATTTCTGTGAGATTTTAGTTAATTAATTAAAACAGACTTATAATATAGAAATGTTCGATGGTTAAAACAGTGCACAATTTTATTGCGATTTTTACACGTTGCATTGACGAAAATTTAGATTCATTAAACCCGTTGAAATTCAACAGGCACTTATGCTAATATCTTAATAATTGGGAATTGTATGAAAATTGTTCTTGATTAAGATATGGTTCATTTTGAGTTGTGTGCTTTTGAGTTTCAACAAAATGATTTGTTTGCATGAAAAAAATCGATTTCGATTTTTCAATGGAAATACACGTTTTGAGGCCCCTGGAACACGTTATGACTTATTACTTTCTCCATAGGGTAAACTGTATAGTCGTCGGCACCCTTAAGGCGCTTTACATCACTTTTTTCTATAAATCTCACATTTTATAACTAAATCTCTCATTATGATAGTGAATAAAGAAGGAGAATAATTCAGAGATCATAGGTGTATATGGGTTATATTTTTATCATGATCATTCTTTTTATTAAAAATTTATAAATCTATAATACAAAAAAACACAGTCATTGGCACTTAGATACATAGTGATTGGCATGGTTATGCATACTCGTTGGCACTATGATTTTTAACACATTTATCACTTTCTTTTTTATTATTTCCTGCACAAAACTATTATTAAACTAATCAGCATCATTTAATGAAATGTCTGCATATTTCATGCATAGGTGACAAACATAAGTATCAGATTCGTCAGATTCTGGTTTGTGCATTTTATATTCGTTTGAATGCATTTGTTATGAAACAACTTACTGCAAATTGAGCATTCCAGGTCTGATGACTTAATGGTTTTTGTACACTTATAACACATTCCACTTTTATCATCATTATTTGGATTATTTTGCTCACTCTGATGGACATCAACAGAGGTGTTTGCTATATCAGGTTGCAAAAAGCTCTCTGCTTCCAGAAATGGCTTTACCTGTTCTTTAGTTTGCTTGTGCATATCAGATGAACTCTCAAAGATATCTGCTGATTGAACTTTTATCTTTTTCTTAACAGGTGCTTTTATGGTAGATTTTCCTGCCAATTTATTTTCTTCTCTCTTGTGTTTTCTTTCCATCTTGGCATTTTCTTCTTCCCTTTCCTTAGTTTCTTTCTGTTCAAACAAAACCTTCCAGGATTTGAAGGTTATCACATACGTCATCCTGTCTGTTTATTTAAAATTTACGCTTTGGAGTGCTTGGCCAATGCAAAATTTCTTGTAGTGGTGAAGTCTGGTTTCTGCTAGGAGATACATCTGCTGGACTTTCATTGATGCAAACTTTTTGACTTTCACATTGTGATATCTTATTTTCTCCATTAAAATGCCTACACCCAACTTACTCCAAATTTGGTTCATGGTGCAGTTCTGTCACTGGAATGTGTGTTTCAATGTTGGCTCCCATTTGTGCTATTATGCCTATTGCTCTTGAGCTTCTTTCCACATATGTGTTTCTTGTTTCCTCAAAAACGTCAATTAGCCGTTTTAGTATTTTTTCTTCATTGTGTTTCACTTCTCTCATCCTAAGTTCTTCTGTCAGTGTTCTCCCTGCAATTTCTTCAGATGCTTCATATGGTAAATATTTTCTTGATTCACTAACATTGGGACCTGGTTTTTTCCCAAGACTTTTTGAGTAATCAATGTCATCAGGGCTCCAAGGATATAAACCACAAGCTCTGAACCCATTTTTAACCATGTGTTTGAATGGATATTTCTTCAGTGCAGCTTCCATGACAGGAGCAAAGAATTCTTTTCTAACATAAGAACTTTGTCAGGATTTTCTCTGTGCCACTGCAAGACTGCTGTCTTCCAACCCATCCTCAGAGGTCTAAAGGCAGCTACGTCACATGGCTGAAGAATTCTGGTAGCATTCGGTTACAGGTTAATCAGAATTATCCCCACTTCAGAACATAGCTTGCTGAGTTGGTAAGTAAAGTGAGTCTTGTGTCCTTAACAGAGAGTTGTATGTCTAACTTCCGTTGAGGAAATCCCTTCCATGAGCAATCTGTTATCCACTTTAGTAGGAAGTGCTCTTTGTTTTCACTGAGAATTGGAGGTAGTCCCATAGTTACTTTTGTAAATTTGCTGCTTACGCAAAATTGCAAAGTTGACCTTGGAACTCCAAGCAGCTGCTTTTTACTTTCTCCATACGAAGTAATGGGAAAGTATTGTGATCATGAAAAAAATCGACTTCAAGATTTCAACGGAAATACACATTTTGAGGTCCCTAGAACACGTTCAAATTATTTTCGGAATGATGTCTGTGTGGATGTATGTGATTGTGGGTGCTCTAACTCAAAGGGTACTTGCCATATCATTACCAAACTTCATATGTAACACTTTAGCATGAGCACAAAGAACTGATTAGTTTTTGGACAATAACGGTTAACCGGAAGTCGAGGTTTATTCGAAACCCGATTCGGTTTTTGCGATATTTTTCCATTAAAACATCATTATTGTATATAAAATTCTATACAGAGGTTATAGATAATGTAATTTCCTACAACTTTCATTTGAAAGAATTTTCCATAGCAGTTATTGTTGAGGAATTATTTATAAAAAATAATCAGTTTTTCTGTTTCTGTCAAATATCTCCTTAAAAACGTAGCTATTGGTCATCTTCGTGAGGACCAAAGTTGTAGCGAATAATATTTCTTCCAAGTTTTATTTGAAACAAATTTTCGTAGAACCATTTTGGAGATATTTTGCTTTTTGTTAATTTCCAGTATATAGCGCCACCACCATGAGGAGGTGACTTCTGTAAACATTCAAAATATACCTAATTTACGGCAATAAGGACGACTGTATTCTTTTGCGATACGAAATAATAATTTTGCCTTATAATGCTATTCATAATAATTAAAAATCTATACCCCAAATATGGAGAATGTCATGTTTTGGCCACAGATTTTTTCTCGATGATGTCTGTTTGTATGTATGGGTGTGTATTTGGCTAGAATTTTGTGGGCACTAAGTATTTTCCATTTTAGTACCAAATTTCAAATATAATATTTTCATCGTACAGACAAGAGATTAGCTTTTGGACAGTACAGGCCAAACGGAAGTGGAGGTTTATTCCTGTCGTGTTTCCAAATATCTACTTAAAAATTTAATTTAGGTAAATAGTTGTTATTATTAAAGTTGTAGACAATATAATTTTTTACAAGTTTTGTTTGAAACTTTTTTCATAAAACCAATAGTTTAATAGATGTATTGATTTTTCTTCAAAATTTATGTTAAAGACGTTGCTAAGTGATACAATTGTTTCCGTTGTAGAGCCAAAAAGGTTGGATACGAATTATCCAAGCAATACTCAAAATAGGTCACGATGGCCTTTCAAATGACTTTCATAGTAGAATAGTGAATATTTCACCATCTTAGTCGTGTAAAGCGACAAAGTTGCTCTTCTGATTTCCTGTGAAATAAGGTATTTGACACATATCTGACATAGCGAACGATAGATCAGTTTCAAATGATTTCTCGATAAGCGTTCGATCCTCGGTATTAAAAATATCGATACGTTCTTCACTTGCAGTTGTCCGCAGTACCATCGGGAGGCAAATCCCTCCTGGAAGTTCTCGCCAATGGAGGTTCGCTGCCTCCAGGAAACGATTATGAGATAATCCGTAGGGCCCCGGACGGATCCCTACACGTACTCCAGGTGGACGGCAGCGGGGGCAACGATAATCCAGCCCTCCCGCCCCCGGGGGCAACCGTCGTCTTACTAGAAGAGAAGCCGGGCGGCGGCTACGAGGTGCGCGGGGTGCAGAGCTCTGCTCCCGTCGACCAACTGCAAGGACTCCTCGAGAACATACAAGAGGGCGCCTTGCAGTTTCCCCAGGCAGAGGAGAAGACCTCCAACAGGATATTCCTCCCTCCCACTCCTACCGGGATCCCTGCCGGCCCCACAACACCCTTGCCTTACACCCCCGTCGCTCCGGATAACAGAGCACCAGCACCACCGGACGCACCCGGCACCGGGCGACTCCCGTCCGACGAAGCGTCTACTCGCCCACCCCAGAGGAGGACCAACGTGCGACCTAGGACCGCCATCACGACCACCACGACCCTTCCTCCGTCCCCGGCGATCCCCCTCCCCAGACAACATCCCACAGCCACGCCTAAGCACCGCTTTGGGCCACGCCGAGGGTCTTCTAGGAGGCATCCGGACGACGAGTACGACGAGGGCGAGGAAGAGGCCGAAGAAAGCGAGATAGTACCGGAGACGAGCGAAAGTCTGAGGACGTCTCTGACTGAAGTGCTGCGTAGGGAAGGATATAAGGAAATGGCGAGGCTTGTGGAGAGGGCGGGGCTGGAGGATATGCTGGCCAAAACGGGTATTAATATTATTATTATTCTCAGTTCTCTCACCTGATGCTGCTGGTATTAAGTGAGGTACGGGCTTCGCCAAGCACACTCACTCTTGAGTATCCAGGAATTTCCTTACTATACAGACTGTGTTCAGTAGTATGGCTTTTTGTAATGGGATATATATGTTTTTGTCTAGTCCTATTATCCTTATACTATTGTGGAGGGATACAGGGACAACGACTGTGGTTGATAGTACTATTGGGACGATAAAGACTTTGGTCATGTTCCACATTCTTTCTATTTTGGATTTTAGTTTGTGTATTTTTGATATTTCTCCTGTATGGTCTACTGTATATTATGGGTTTTAAGTATGGCTATGTCTATGAGGTAGGCAATCCTCAACCGTTTGTCCTGCAGCACTATATCTGGCCTATTGCTGTGTATGGTTCTGTCCGTTATTATGGAGCGGTCGTAATATAACTTGAACTCGTCTGATTCTAATACTGAGGCTGGTTTATACTTATAATAGGGT
Source organism: Uropetala carovei (assembly GCA_036926305.1). Taxonomy (NCBI): domain Eukaryota; kingdom Metazoa; phylum Arthropoda; class Insecta; order Odonata; family Petaluridae; genus Uropetala; species Uropetala carovei. Next base: position 212,041 of record JAXCHB010000099.1, on the reverse strand, counting down.
GATTTACCTTCTAGTAATTTACATTTTAATGGTTATGTCGGTGGAGGTAATCGGACTGAGTCAGACAGCTGCAAGCACCTGTTATATGTTGAATTGTTTCAGGTTTATCTTTACATTTTCTACACCTATCGTCCTGCACTTGGGGGTTCTTAACAATATATTTCTGATAATTACTTGTATTTATGACCTGGTCCTGGATGATCCTCAGTTTCAGGGAAGAGTTCCCCTCATCTGAGCCAGGCGTTCGACGCTTCCTTGTCGGCCTCAGGGCTGCTCAGATCATGGGGGTGTGTTCCATGAAGGGCCATGCTCTTCCATTGGGTCATCTTATCTGCTGTAGTAATGGTTGCCTCAATGTCCTGAACTATAGCGTCTAATAAATTAAGAGAGGTGTATTTATTATCTGAACTGCAGATGAAGTAACAACGCATAACAGTTCCGTTTAAGTCGTCTGTCCATGCCATGCGTTGTCTAGCCAGACCTGCCTTAGTGGTTGCCGGTTACCCTGGAAAAGCACGTTCGGCTGGGTTTCAATTATTTGCAATGTTGGCTGGGAGATGTTGGGTGCCAGTATTAGCAGCAGCTGTGGCTCTTTCGGGTGATCCGGCAGTTGCCCGCTGCATTAGCAAACTGCCACTGGTGGCTCGTAGTCTGTCACGCCCAGCACCAGCTCCAGGTGTGCCCGGATGATCCTCCGGTAGCGGCTGTTTCCGAGGCTTTTTATTTTTCTCCATTGCCATAGGCTGGAGGTGACTAGGGTGCGCGGGTTTGTCATGCCCGTAGAGTAGAAACTCCCTTTGATTTACTCAGCCGCCCCTAACATGGGGTACAGTCGCTGTTTGTGGCCGCCCACTATGGGTCAAACGCCACGGTTGTAGGTTTTGGTTCGCCCCGGGTATTTTATTTCCCCGGTACTCTCCTTATCAGGTGAGCATTCCCCTATCCACCACCTGGGGAGGCGCCCGATGGGGGACCCACAAACCCCACAAGGGTTATTATTATTATTTTTTATGTATTCCCGGTTATGACCAGTGTTTTCCTTCCTTCAATGGGCATAAATGCCAAGTTGGAGGATCGTCATTGTATTAATGTGTATTAATGAATGCTCTTACTATATTACAGGTTTTAAGTATTGTTGCTTTTTGCATATTATATAGGGTGTATGGTGGTAGATTGAGCTTATGGAGGTTTTGGGTAAGTGATCTGGGTGTTATTCCGGTGACTGATATGATAAGTGGGATTATATTTACTTTTCTTTGTTTCCAGATACGTTGGAGCTCTGTTGCAAGTGGTGTGTATTTTTTTATCTTTTCTGCATGTTTACTTTGGATGTTGGGGGCGTTAGGTATAGCTATATCGATGATGTGGGTAGTTTTATTTATTTTATCAATAAGTATTATATCCGGTCTATTTGCTATTATTGTTTTATCTGTTAGTATTGGGTTGTCTCAGTATATTTTGTGAGTGTTGTTTTCTATTATTTTATCTGGGTTGTATTTATAATAAGGGTCTATTAAGTTTTTTTATTTTATATAGTTTAAGTGTATTCTGTAGCAGCAAGAGTTCTGCATCCTGAGGTGATATGGTCTACTGTTTCAGGATAGGTGTGGCACTTCTGGCATTTTTCGGAAGTTATGTTTGGGTCTTTTAGAATGTATTTTTTGTAGCTTAGTGTACTGATTTCCTGGTCCTGTATGGCTATTATGAACCACTCTGTTTCTGGATATAATTCTCCTTTTTCTAGCCAAACATATGTCTGTTGTATATCTGTATGTTCCTGCGGGACTGTGTGGTAATGTCTCCCATGTAGTTCTTTTCCTGCCTACCCAACATATCTGCTGGGCATTATAGTTCTCTGTCATAGGATAGGTCCTTTATTTAAAATATAAAACTGTTCTCTCAATCTATTTCTATCCTGAGCAATACAGTTCAATTATTTGGAACTTCTTCCTTCTTTTTAATTCATCAATAATTTGAATCCTTCTCCTACTTCTTCATTTTTTTCCTTCTATTTGTCCTTCAATTACTTCCTTCAACAAATTATCTATTCTCAGTAAACTATATGTCCCAACAAATTAGCCTTCTTTCTTTGCTTTATCACCTGTAGTATTTTTCTTTTTTCATCCACTCTGTCTGTAGCACTTCTTCATTTGTTACCCTATCTGCTATCAACCTGATCCTATCCATCCTTCGCCATAACCACTTTTCAAAGCTTTACAAATAATTCACGTCTATTTTATAAAGGGTCCATGTCTCTGTTCCATTCAATGCTATACTCCATTCGTAGCATTTCATCAGTTCTTTATCAAATTCAAATTCTGTCTGCTCCTCAGCATAAATCTATTCTTATTCAAAGCAGCTTCTGCCGTTGATATCCGTATTCTTATCTCATTTGTTGACTTTGCACCTCACGATATCATACTTCCTAAATACTTCAATTCTTTCACCTGTTCCAGTATTTTATTTCCAATTCTTATATTTAAGTCCCCCCTCCCTCCCTCTCACTCCCTATCCCCCCCCCTCTCCCTATCTCTCCCCCCACCCTCTCTCCCTCCCTCTCTTAGAAATCCTCATAACTTTTTATATTTCTTTGTCTGTAGTTACCTTTCTTCTTTAGCAATTACCGCCTATGTACGGGTAAGGTTCCTAAAATAAAACCTCCCACTTATATAATTAAACTAAAGAACCCTGCATTTCCAATTTGAAATGTTGCCTGAATTTTTAATAATAAACACAGAGCTGTTTCAAAGTTTATTGAATATTATTTTTAGGCGCGTTTCGCTTGCAGCGTGAGTGCCTATTATCGTCGGTCTGTCTGTCTGTCTGTCCTTCCGTCCGTCCATCCGCATGTTCGTTCTTGGCTTCTAATGAACGGATTTTCATAAAATTTGATATTAAGGATTTACAGTCTAAGATAATAAGAAAATCGCGAAAATGAATCATGTAAGCCAATCAGGGGTACCACTTTACTGCTGATAAAACGTGAACTTTCCGTCATATCTCGTAAAGCATTGCTCATATCAAAATAGCTTTCAACTAAAACTTGTAGAACTGGTAAATTAGAGTATTTATTTTTCCAAGTATTTTTATCGTAGCAGTAGCCGTTACCAAGAAAATCTAACAAGAATGTCTTAATTCGAGTTGAACTTTGAAATTTTCCTGCATGGTTACTTCTTCATTGTTGCTAACATAAACCATCTCACAAACAAAAGTTTACTTTCCTTACGCGTGGATGCAATATTATTAAATAGGAAAAAATGGATTATTTATGATGAAGAAAAGAACTTGAAAATGCAATTTCCCTCACGTACAGGTATGTAATTTCTTTCTAATAGTCCATTGCACGAAACGAGTCCATTTGTGATACGTTGTACACTTTCCTAACTTGTTTTAAATTTCATATCTATAATACTTAAGTGCTTAACGTAAATGCTCGTCAATATGAGGGGAAAGACAATTATGTATATTGCCGTAACTCCGTCCCTCCCCTCCCTACACCCTCTCGCTCCCTCTTCTCTCCCTCCCACTCGCTCGATACATCTACGTGAATGCTTCGTATTTCTATCCTATGACGTATGAATATTAAGGCAATAATAAGAATCTCGGGTCTCAACCATGATATCCATTGTTCAGGAAACTTATCGATAAAAGCGCGATATTTGGTCTAAATCTGTCACATATTCCTTAAACATGAGTAATTTAGAATGGAAGGCGTAAATCGACGATAAGAATAAGAAACCTTGTACATTCTTCTTTAAAATAGTCAACGTGCGGTGATTGTAGGTCAATTTTTTCTAATTTTAATTTGCAAAGAGTAAAAGCCTGCACGTCTAAATGTGATCCACAGATGATATGTCCACAGTCTTTATGTCCACTGCCTTTACGTCCACTCTTTTATGTCCACAGCCTTTATGTCCACTGCCCTTATGTCCAGAGTCTTTACGTCCACCGTAATATATGTCCACAGTCTTTATGTCCACTGCCTTTATGTCCACTCTTATATGTCCACAGCCTTTTCGTCCACTGTTTTCTTTGTCCACTTTTGCATATGTCCACAGAGACTTTATTTCGAAGTATGAAAAATATGAAGGGCAAACCTGAAGATGGAGGAGAGTTTGAAGGAGAGAGAGTAATCCGAAGGAAACACTGCGGACATTGGTGTCTATCGACTAGGAATTTTATAACAATTACGAATATGAAGCTAAAAATTAAAAATGGAGGGGTGCAGAAGGAGTGGGAGGGAAAAGGAGGTGCGGAAGCAATCCGAAGGAAACACTGCGGAAATTGGTGTCGTTCGACTAGGAATTTTATAACAATTACGAATATGAAGCTAAAAAATGAAAATGGAGGGGGTGCAGAAGGAGTGGGAGGGAAAAGGAGGTGCGGAAGGAATCCGAAGGAAACACTGCGGACATTGGTGTCTATCGACTAGGAATTTTATAACAATTACGAATATGAAGCTAAAAAATGAAAATGGAGGGGGTGCAGAAGGAGTGGGAGGGAAAAGGAGGTGCGGAAGCAATCCGAAGGAAATACTGCGGACATTGGTGTCTATCGACTAGGAATTTTATAACAATTACGAATATGAAGCTAAAAAATGAAAATGGAGGGGGTGCAGAAGGAGTGGGAGGGAAAAGGAGGTGCGGAAGCAATCCGAAGGAAATACTGCGGACATCGGTGTCTATCGACTAGGAATTTTATAACAATTACGAATATGAAGCTAAAAAATGAAAATGGAGGGGGTGCAGAAGGAGTGGGAGGGAAAATGAGGTGCGGAAGCAATCCGAAGGAAATACTGCGGAAATTTGTGTCTATCGACTAGGAATTTTATAACAATTACGAATATGAAGCTAAAAATTAAAAATGGAGGGGGTGCAGAAGGAGTGGGAGGGAAAAGGAGGTGCGGAAGGAATCCGAAGGAAACACTGCGGAAATTGGTGTCTATCGACTAGGAATTTTATAACAATTACGAATATGAAGCTAAAAAATGAAAATGGAGGGGGTGCAGAAGGAGTGGGAGGGAAAAGGAGGTACGGAAGGAATCCGAAGGAAATACTGCGGAAATTGGTGTCTATCGACTAGGAATTTTATAACAATTACGAATATGAAGCTAAAAAATGAAAATGGAGGGGGTGCAGAAGGAGTGGGAGGGAAAAGGAGGTGCGGAAGCAATCCGAAGGAAATACTGCGGAAATTGGTGTCTATCGACTAGGAATTTTATAACAATTACGAATATGAAGCTAAAAAATGAAAATGGAGGGGGTGCAGAAGGAGTGGGAGTGAAAAGTAGGTGCGGAAGCAATCCGAAGGAAATACTGCGGAAATTGGTGTCTATCGACTAGGAATTTTATAACAATTACGAATATGAAGCTAAAAATTAAAAATGGAGGGGTGCAGAAGGAGTGGGAGGGAAAAGGAGGTGCGGAAGCAATCCGAAGGAAACACTGCGGAAATTGGTGTCGTTCGACTAGGAATTTTATAACAATTACGAATATGAAGCTAAAAAATGAAAATGGAGGGGGTGCAGAAGGAGTGGGAGGGAAAAGGAGGTGCGGAAGGAATCCGAAGGAAACACTGCGGACATTGGTGTCTATCGACTAGGAATTTTATAACAATTACGAATATGAAGCTAAAAAATGAAAATGGAGGGGGTGCAGAAGGAGTGGGAGGGAAAAGGAGGTGCGGAAGCAATCCGAAGGAAATACTGCGGACATTGGTGTCTATCGACTAGGAATTTTATAACAATTACGAATATGAAGCTAAAAAATGGAAATGGAGGGGGTGCAGAAGGAGTGGGAGGGAAAAGGAGGTGCGGATGCAATCCGAAGGAAACACTGCGGAAATTGGTGTCTATCGACTAGGAATTTTATAACAATTACGAATATGAAGCTAAAAAATGAAAATGGAGGGGGTGCAGAAGGAGTGGGAGGGAAAAGGAGGTACGGAAGGAATCCGAAGGAAACACTGCGGAAATTGGTGTCTATCGACTAGGAATTTTATAACAATTACGAATATGAAGCTAAAAAATGAAAATGGAGGGGGTGCAGAAGGAGTGGGAGTGAAAAGTAGGTGCGGAAGCAATCCGAAGGAAATACTGCGGAAATTGGTGTCTATCGACTAGGAATTTTATAACAATTACGAATATGAAGCTAAAAAATGAAAATGGAGGGGGTGCAGAAGGAGTGGGAGGGAAAAGGAGGTACGGAAGGAATCCGAAGGAAACACTGCGGAAATTGGTGTCTATCGACTAGGAATTTTATAACAATTACGAATATGAAGCTAAAAAATGAAAATGGAGGGGGTGCAGAAGGAGTGGGAGGGAAAAGGAGGTGCGGAAGCAATCCGAAGGAAATACTGCGGACATTGGTGTCTATCGACTAGGAATTTTATAACAATTACGAATATGAAGCTAAAAAATGAAAATGGAGGGAGTGCAGAAGGAGTGGGAGGGAAAAGGAGGTGCGGAAGCAATCCGAAGGAAATACTGCGGAAATTGGTGTCTATCGACTAGGAATTTTATAACAATTACGAATATGAAGCTAAAAAATGAAAATGGAGGGGGTGCAGAAGGAGTGGGAGGGAAAAGGAGGTGCGGAAGCAATCCGAAGGAAATACTGCGGAAATTGGTGTCTATCGACTAGGAATTTTATAACAATTACGAATATGAAGCTAAAAATTGAAAATGGAGGGGGTGCAGAAGGAGTGGGAGAGAAAAAGTAGGTACGGAAGGAATCCGAAGGAAATACTGCGGAAATTGGTGTCTATCGCCTAGGAATTTTATAACAATTACGAATTTGAAGGTAGAAATTGAAAATGGAGGGGGTGTAGTAGGTGGAGGAGGGAAAAGGAGGTGCGGAAGGAATCCGAAGGAAACACTGCGGACATTGGTATCGATCGACTCGGAATTTTATAGCAATTACGAATTTGAAGCTAAAAATTGAAATTGGAGGTGGTGTAGTAGGAGGGGGAGGGAAAAGGGGGTTCGGAAGGAATCCGAAGGAAACTCCTGCTATAGGACAGTCAGGGAACATAATAGGCGAGTTTCAATCAGAACAGAGGAAAATTAGTGACACTTTGGTGCCTCGCATCCCCACCCACATAGAAACTTGTATAGCATATATTGCCATGCATTTTTCGTTGCTTTTGAAATTGCTTACAATTGCGCGTAGTAATTGGCGACTTTGTACCAAACAGCGTCTAAAAGAATGAAAATTCATTTTTTTATACAGTGGAAACCACTTAATACGAAATCGCTTAAAACGAAATATCGGTTAACACGGAACGCTTGCTCGGTCCGTTCCAGCGCCTATACCTTTCAGTATTAAGTATTCATTCACTAACGCAAAACGGTTTACACGAAATACTGCTTAATACGAAAATATTTTTCGGTTCCACGAAAATAAATGCATACAAAATTCTTCTGATTATGCGAAATGGCATTTGAGATAGGGTTTTCCCATGATTGCGATAATATCTTCTGCTGTGTATTACATCCTATTATTGATATGTATTATGGATTTGCCTACGAGCCTAATTCAATATTTGAACAAGTTAGGAAAGCATACAACGTATCACAAATGGGGCGCGTTTCGTGCAATGGAGTATTAGAAAGCAATTATATACCTGTACTTAAGGGAAATAGCGTTTTAAAGTCCTTTTCTTCACCATAAATAATCCATTTTCTTCCTATTTAATAGTATTACATGCACACGTAGGGAAATTAAACGTTTGTTTGGGAGATTGTTTATGTTAGCAACAATGAAGTAACCATGCAAGAAATTTTCAAAGTTCAACTCCATATAAGACATTCTTGTTTGATTTTGTCGATAACGGCTACTCCTACGATGAAAATATATAGAACAGGAAATACTCTACTTTACCAGTTCTACAACTTTTATTTGAAAAATATTTTGATATGAACAATACTTTACGAGATATGACGAAAATTTAATTTTTCTTCACCAGTAAAGTGGTACCCCTGATTGGCGTACGTAATTCATTTTTGCGATTTTCTTATTATATTTGATTGAAAGTCCTTAAAATCAAATTTCATAAAAATCCGTTCGGTAGAAGCTGAGAACGAACATGCGGACGGACGGACGGACGGACCGACCGACTATAATAGGCGCTCACGCTGTAAGCGAAACGCGCCTAAAAATGGAAATATTACCATGAAAGCAGTGAACGTGAAATTCGGTTAACTCGAATTTCGGATAACACGAAATAATTATGTCGGTCCCTAGCAATTCGTGTTAACCGGTTTTCACTGTAGTCGGTTTTTAAATAATCTTCAAAGTAGTCTACAAATTTGATACACAACTTTTTCTTAATGTTAATATCTTCGTAGGATTTACTTTTGAATGAAGAAACGGAATTCCGGGCAGAAATGGCAATAAATGTTTAAACTTCCTCTGCCATTCATTTAAGGTAATCTTTGTTTATCTATATTCTCAGAACATTTTTCAACGCTTGTGAGGATTAGTTCATTTCATATTTGAACTAATTCGCGCATCGCTGAATATACAGATAGTAACTCGATTATTTTAATATATTTCATAAAATTACCTTTCAGGTGTTAGAAATATTCCGTATGTGTACTGACTTTCGAAATATTCGTTCGAGTAACGCCGAGTCGAGAACGAAATTAAAAATTTTTCGTTCTCGCAGGAACGGCAAAAGGAGCTATGTGGATTTCCCCAGCAGTCAAAGACCTTAGATTTCAAATTCCTCCGTACCCCTCGCACTTGTGTCGTGCTGTGACGCCGTCCCACCCAAAACTCAGGTACAAGAGGAAAGGTTTACCTCCCCCACTACGACCCACTATTCACTGGGACATCTGGTCTTGCATACCGTCCATTTACACCCTTTGTCTTTTGAGCGAAATGGCCAAAAGAAGCTTTCATAAATGTTGCCGCTGGTCGTGGAGCCGTTTCATCTTCCTATCTATACCAACCGAAGTGCACGCCATTGTGTGTAACCTCGGGAAAGAGTATTTTTGCGATTCCGCCAAAAGGGTTTTTCCCAAATACTAAGTATATGAATGGAATAGCCTTTCACTAGAATATTGTCACTCTTGCTTTAGCAGTTGTATGAGAAACATTCTGATTTGGTAATTTTGGACGCTTACGAATACCTCACATTTATGCAAAATTTCATCGATATAGCACCTCTAGTAGTGCATTTATATGAATTTCATTGTTTAACATTTATGAATTTTTAACAGCCACAATATAAAACTTATATGTAATTTTCAATGGAACATTATTTCCTAACTTTGTTGACATTTTCAGCTTCCTAGATCTTCATAATGTACATAAACATTAGTCAATTTGTTTAACATTTAGGAATTTATTACGGCCGAACGAATAAAAATTTTCAAATTTCTATAATCCCGTTTTCATTATTTGGCAAATTCTACCATTAGAAAAAATTTCAGTTTCATAGCACATTTAGAAGTACCTAAACCATGAAATGTTTGTAAAATTGTTTATAATTTTCAACGGCCAAGAAAATAAACATTGTTGCAATTTTTCCTATCATTATTTTTTTCGATTCACCTATGTATTAAATTTCAGCTCTCCAACTATTGTAGTTTGGGCCAGACATTAGTATCCTCCTATATCCTATATCCTCCTCTGTAAGAAGAGTGCTTATAGAATGATGTGGCATCCCCCACTTGTAAATTTACGAATGAGTTCCTATGGGGATGTTAAGACGTTTATTTCCATTTATGCCAAGTGTATTTGTTTGTTAAATAACTTCCCATGGAGAAATTAAAATTATGAAAAAGTTGAATATCCTGAAAATTCCAATTTATGGAAAATATTTCAAACAGTGTTTCACGGGAATAACATGCTTTATTACCTCGCTGGAATTCAAAATTAAACAATAAAGATTTTCATATAAACTGCTTGGAAAGAAAAAAGATCCGAAAGTAAATTTACACATCCCATTGCAGGTATTTCAAGAAATCTAGGGAGTATTTGCGACTTCAATCAAATCAATGAATATAGATTATTGAGGATTTCGGATGAATGATGTTAAATATAGAAGGTCAAAAACCTGCCTCTCTCATACGGCGACAAATACCCACACACAAAAGAATAATTCCGAAAAATTGGTTAATTATATTTAGTGAAGCATAAAGGATTCATTTCATTAATTCAAATTGCTTTGTTCATAAAAAAATACCAATAGTAGAATATATTTGTAGAATGAAAAATCGATTCTCCTTCAATATCCGTTTAAAGAAAAATACTCGAAACGAAAGATGCGGGAATAACATCCTCTATGACATGTATGTCCAACTGCTGGACGGTGCGTAAGAATCATTCTTTGGAAGCGTGAGTGCCACCCTTCTACGGCGTTGTTGGTCCGCTGTTGTCTGTTTACAGTTTGCTCATATACCTACACTCCATAATTCCAGAACAAACCTAGGAGGAATGGATCCTCTCATCCCCTGCCTTACCTTCCTCGTATATAAGTTATTTCCACATACGTTGCTAGATCCCCTAGTGTAGGGTCGAGGATTGCAAGCAAGTGGTCAAAAATATCAAGTACGTCCTCAACAGGGATAAACGGTAATGCCATCAGCTTCCGTATACCATTCCTAATAACGTCGTTATTATTGAATTGAGCTTTTAGACCTAATGCCATTACATGTTCTATATGGATTGACTTAAATGGAAGAGGCATTCCTTAATGGTAGAATTGGGGAATGTTTTCCGCACTGCATTTATAGCACTTAATTCAAAATCAAGCATGAGCAGTTCTGGATTAAAATTATAATTTAAAAAGTCACAGTGTTGTTTGAGTTGTTAAAATATTTATGCATAAGAACCTTCGTTTTTCTTTTCGTTAAGCAATATACAAATGGAAATACACGCCCCTGCACCAAATCATGTATTGTATATAGCTAGAAAAATAGCTTAGGCGTTGTTTTGAAAATGCCATCCACATAGATCTGTGTGCTCCTGCACAACTGCTTGGGCCCCCACGCAACTCAAGTTTTGGAGCCCTTATTTATATAACGAGAAGAGGTTTTTAAAAAATTCAAAAATAAAATCTTTTTGCCTAATAAAATAGTGAAATACTAACCAAAGAATTGGATCCCTAAGATACAGAAGCTGCTTCTGCTATGCCCAGCTATGAGAACGTACCTTCAATGCTTCGTAGAGCTGCTGCATAATATTGTCCTTGTCTACCAGATTCATTATCAGAATTGATCATCCTGGATGAATATACTACGAAATTCCTAGTCGATAGACACCAATGTCTGCAGTATTTCCTTCGGATTTCTTCCACACCCACTTTTCCCTTCTTCTTGTATTAGCCCCCCCCTAATTTTTCGCTTCATATTCGTAATTGTTATAAAATTCCTAGTCGATAGACACCAATTTCCGCAGAATTTCCTTCGGATTCCTTCCGCACCTCCTTTTCCCTCCCACTCCTTCTGCACCCCCTCCATTTTCATTTCTTAGCTTCATATTCGTAATTGTTATAAAATTCCTATTCGATAGACACCAATTTCCGCAGTATTTCCTTCGGATTCCTTCCGTACCTCCTTTTCCCTCCCACTCCTTCTGCACCCCCTCCATTTTCATTTTTTAGCTTCATATTCGTAATTGTTATAAAATTCCTAGTCGATAGACACCAATTTCCGCAGTGTTTCCTTCGGATTGCTTCCGCACCTCCTTTTCCCTCCCACTCCTTCTGCACCCCCTCCATTTTCATTTTTTAGCTTCATATTCGTAATTGTTATAAAATTCCTAGTCGATAGACACCAATTTCCGCAGTATTTCCTTCGGATTCCTTCCGCACCTCCTTTTCCCTCCCACTCCTTCTGCACCCCCTCCATTTTCATTTTTTAGCTTCATATTCGTAATTGTTATAAAATTCCTAGTCGAACGACACCAATGTCCGCAGTATTTCCTTCGGATTGCTTCCGCACCTCCTTTTCCCTCCCACTCCTCCTGCACCCCCTCCATTTTTAATTTTTAGCTTCATATTCGTAATTGTTTTAAAATTCCTAGTCGATAGACACCAATTTCCGCAGTATTTCCTTCGGATTGCTTCCGCACCTCCTTTTCCCTCCCACTCCTTCTGCACCCCCTCCATTTTCATTTTTTAGCTTCATATTCGTAATTGTTATAAAATTCCTTGTCGAACGACACCAATTTCCGCAGTATTTCCTTCGGATTGCTTCCGCACCTCCTTTTCCCTCCCACTCCTTCTGCACCCCTTCCATTTTTAATTTTTAGCTTCATATTCGTAATTGTTATAAAATTCCTAGTCGATAGACACCAATTTCCGCAGTATTTCCTTCGGATTGCTTCCGCACCTCATTTTCCCTCCCACTCCTTCTGCACCCCTTCCATTTTCATTTTTTAGCTTCATATTCGTAATTGTTATAAAATTCCTAGTCGAACGACACCAATGTCCGCAGTATTTCCTTCGGATTGCTTCCGCACCTCCTTTTCCCTCCCACTCCTCCTGCACCCCCTCCATTTTTAATTTTTAGCTTCATATTCGTAATTGTTTTAAAATTCCTAGTCGATAGACACCAATTTCCGCAGTATTTCCTTCGGATTGCTTCCGCACCTCCTTTTCCCTCCCACTCCTTCTGCACCCCCTCCATTTTCATTTTTTAGCTTCATATTCGTAATTGTTATAAAATTCCTTGTCGAACGACACCAATTTCCGCAGTATTTCCTTCGGATTGCTTCCGCACCTCCTTTTCCCTCCCACTCCTTCTGCACCCCCTCCATTTTCATTTTTTAGCTTCATATTCGTAATTGTTATAAAATTCCTTGTCGAACGACACCAATTTCCGCAGTATTTCCTTCGGATTGCTTCCGCACCTCCTTTTCCCTCCCACTCCTTCTGCACCCCCTCCATTTTTAATTTTTAGCTTCATATTCGTAATTGTTATAAAATTCCTAGTCGATAGACACCAATTTCCGCAGTATTTCCTTCGGATTGCTTCCGCACCTCCTTTTCCCTCCCACTCCTTCTGCACCCCCTCCATTTTTAATTTTTAGCTTCATATTCGGAATTGTTTAAAAATTCCTAGTCGATAGACACCAATTTCCGCAGTATTTCCTTCGGATTGCTTCCGCACCTCCTTTTCCCTCCCACTCCTTCTGCACCCCCTCCATTTTCATTTTTTAGCTTCATATTCGTAATTGTTATAAAATTCCTAGTCGATAGACACCAATGTCCGCAGTGTTTCCTTCGGATTACTCTCTCTCCTTCAAACTCTCCTCCATCTTCAGGTTTGCCCTTCATATTTTTCATACTTCGAAATAAAGTCTCTGTGGACATATGCAAAAGTGGACAAAGAAAACAGTGGACGAAAAGGCTGTGGACATATACAAAAGTGGACAAAAAAAACAGTGGACGAAAAGACTGTGGACATATATAATAGTGGACATTAAGGCAGTGGACAAATAGGCTGTGGACATAAACAAAAGTGGACATTAAGGCAGTGGACGAAAAGGCTGTGGACATATAAGAGTGGACATAAAGGCAGTGGACATAAAGACTGTGGACATATATTACGGTGGACGTAAAGACTCTGGACGTAAGGGCAGTGGACATAAAGGCTGTGGACATAAAAGAGTGGACGAAAAGGCAGTGGACATAAAGACTGTGGACATATCATCTGGGAACCCTAAATGTCATATTTTACTTGTTATCTTACGGGAAACAGAAATGTTGTCCTAGAGTCGAACCCTGGTCTTTTTTCTGGATTTATTTCATCATTGCCTTTTATTGCGTGGTTCGTGCATTCCTGCCAAATTTCAAACTCGTATCTGATCGGAAATTATATTAAAAAGCGTCTAAAGAGTGGTTTCAAAAGTGTGTAGATAAGAAAACAAGAATTCCACGCCTTTTATGATATAGATTCTTGATAATAAATGAAAATTTCTCAGTCCTATCCAACTCCCCCAGTTTTGAAAGTACTTTGCAAACCTATAGGTTAGTAAGTAAGCATTTTAATACTTAAATGTAATAGCTCCCGGCTTAACTTGGTGGAACTGCTAATGTATTTTTCAATGTAAAACTATTCAGTGTTTAGAAATTATTTACGAGTGAAATTGCCGATGTTAAAATCATGATTTCAATGTTACGAACAATGAACTTTTTTATGATTCATAATAGCATCGATAACACTGCAATTGTCTGTTACACGTAACGTATGCTGTAAAACTTGGTCCCGGTTTTTTGGTTTTTACGCTAGTTACGCCACTGGTAGAGAACCTATCAAAACCGTCGTAACATCGGCAAACAGGGTTCAAGGACCTTCCTCTAGAGTCCTGCGGGGATGCCCCTAGAATGTGAAGGAAATCGCATACTTTTCCCTAATACGACCCGTCGTGGAATAATGTGGCGCCGTCTGGAACCCTTTGTAAAGTTTAAAAGCTCCGAATGAAGTCTGAAATTATTAATTTTTGATTTCTTTGCGAGTAAAACCAAAAATCCGGGACCAAGTTTTACCGCATTTTGTAAAAACGTGAGCTTATAGAAGCACTCGAATTTCCTCATTTCAAAGCGATATGGGGATCCAAAGAAAACTGCATTAATACTTTCAGCGTATATCTGTGCCTTTACTGAATCACTTGAATTATGTCTGGTGCAAAACTCTCATATTTTGCTCATATGAGACATTTTTCATTTCCCATGTCCTGAAGGTGTACTTTATCATCTTAGAAAAGCGCAACAAAAACGTTTAGCAGGCCCTGCTCCTATTTCTTCCAAAGAAGAAAATTTGAAATCCCGAAACAATCAGGAAACATAGACCGATGACAATGAAAACGATCATATTTTCATCGTCGTTGCTTTAAGTTTAATATTTTCTGGGCCCTGTAGACTACTTTAAAAAGGATAGCTGGAAGGACAGAGTCGCTGTACGTGCTGTAATTCGGAAAGGCAATGTCGATATCAAATTTCCCTCCTAAAAAGCTTAAAGCAAGTCGAAACGCTTATGTTGGTGCCTCTCACTCTCCCTTCACTTTCCTTCCTCCCCAACCATCTAACTCGCTCGTTTCCTAACTCCGTTGATATGTATCGTAGAATTTCGTTTGAAAAACGCCATTAATCAGCATTTTCATCGCAATGCAATGATGTAACTTTCAATAGTCTTATTTGCAAATAAAAAAATGTGTGCCGAGTTCGCGCGTTCTAAGTAAAACTTCTTTGCATTTTCTCACTGAAAATGTATTTAGATTTTTATGATTTTGATTGAACGAAAGACTTTTGAGAGTATCATTTTGTTTTGTTTTTTTAAGCACAAATTTCCATAGATTCAGGAGGAATACATGATACAATTGACTTATGATAACTAAAGTAAGATACATAGATTTGGGATTGTAAAGTATGTAAATGCAGTTGAAAGACTGCATCAATGGTCGAACCTGATCTTGTAGTTGGAATGGCTGGTTTGGTGTTGAGAGTTAAATTGAATGTTTCTTGCATGAATGTAATGAGCGGCAGTGCTTCTTCAGAGGCAAAGTTTATGTTAAAGTCCCCGCTTGAAATCATGGGTATTTTATGATAACTAGCTGAGCCCGCGCAAAATTTGCGCGTTTAATTTTAAACTGATTCATAAAAAAATAATAAGTTTGTAAAATAAGTTGATGTTAATAATTCATATTTTACTCTAGCAATGAATTTACACAGTATAGGATACTTAGATATTTGACTCCCAATGTCAGGTTATGCGTGTTAGAATCTCACTGAGGGGAAAAAAATGTTATCCGTAGGTAATCAGAAATCTGTATTTTATAAGTTATGGTAGAGAGTGTCGAACGGAAAGAGCAGATAGTCCTCCAAAACATGGCCCGGGATCTACTACATAAACCAGTTAATATACTACAGAACGACGTAAAACACTGGTTAATTTTATTCCGTATCATGTCACTCACGTAGGATCCAGCTTATTGTTAGCCAACAATGCTCAGCCATAAATCAAGGGGAGCCATTACACAAAAGGTATTGTTGAAAATATGAATAGCACACTGTAACATTTAATGAATCTCACAAAAATGCTAATTATATCGCTATCATTATCTCTTATAATAATAGACAAGTGTTGGTTTGTTGGGTGGTGATCATATGAAAATTCGATTAACTAGACAAAGAAAAGATGTAGCAATACTAAATTTGGCAGGAATGCTCGATTCACATATTTTAAGGTTATGGCGAAAAAACCTCGAAAAAAGTCCCGGGTTCGACTCCAAGGAAGACATTTCCATTTCCCATAAAGTGACACGTAAGAATAAACTTTTCGACGTGCAGGCTTTCATTCATCGCGAGATTAAAATTAGAAAAAATTAATCTAGAGTCTTCGGATATAAACCATTTTGAAGAAAACTTTACAAAAATTCCAATTTTCGTATTTTTTCGCCTACAGTTAGAAATCGCTCAATTTAAACGTTTAATTCACACAGTTTGAGTAAATCTTGCCACTTTAATGGGATGTTGCCTTGCCTAGCAATTACGTTGTTAGACTTCGAAATACTATTGTTATTTCAATCCTGATGGGGTGTAAGCGTGCTTTCAATGCTTTAAATATGAGAGAGGGAGGGAGGGAGAGAGGAAGGACGAGGGAACATGTACATTTACATCAATACCCTGCAAGCCGCTAGAAGCGTTTGGCAGGGGGTGTCACAACACCAAGTGAACTCTAACTAATTCCTCCGTTGGACTGTCTTTTCGCGTCTTGGAAAAAGGACCTGTACTATTTCTCTGTTCTAGCGGTAATTTCGAGATATTTTCTCCTGCACTGTGATCTAACATTACGTTCACTAACACCGATGGGGACGACTATGCAGCGTACGTCTTCAACGAATTCGGAGCTTTCGAATTTTTCAAATAGTTTCCTTTTGTATTCAATTCTTCTACTCTTCAACGTCTGCCATGTCAGATCCCTCAATATCTCTGATACACTCGCATCATACCGATATTCTCCTTTTACGAATCTAGCCCCTCTGCGCTGAACCATTTCGAGCTCCCTAATTAGGTCCTCCTCGAAAGGGTCCCAGACGGCGCAACAGTATTCCACGATGGGTCGTATTAGGGAAAAGTATGCGATTTCCTTCACATTCGAGGGACATCCCCGCAGAACTCTAGAGAAAAGCCCTTGAACACTGTTTGCCGATACTATGACGGTTTTGATATGCTCTCTACTAGACAAATTGCTACTGAACGTTACTCATAGGTATTTGTAGATATTGACGTATTTTAGCATTAGTTCAGATATTTGGTATGGGTAACGGTTGAAATTCATGGAGCGGGTGAAATTCATTGCGGCGCATTTCTCTATATTCAGGTCGAGTTGCCAATCTTTACACCATTTCGTGATAGCCTGAAGGTCCCTTCGCAAGTTCTTCTGGTCGTGTACTGTGTTGATTTCTCCAAACACAAGCGTGTCATCCGCGAAGAGTCTAACTTTACACTTTATATTATCCGCTAAATCATTTATATATATCAAGAATAACAGGGGTCCGATTACACTTCCCTGAGGCACGCCGGAAGTCACTTTGACGACGTCTGATGCAACTCCATCGAGAACTACTCTCTGGGTTCTATCGGAAAGGAACGAGGCTATCCAATTTACAATTTTCTCGTTAATTGAATAAGCCCTTAGTTTTTGAACTATTTTCACGTGAGAAACCGTGTCGAAGGATTTCCTCAAGTCTAAAAATACTGCATCAACTCCTATTCCTTTATCCCCTGCTTTCACAATATCATGTGTGAATAGAGCTAAGTGTGTCTCGCATGACCTGCCTCGCCGGAAACCATGCTGGTTTCTATTAAGCGCTCCTTTGCATTCGAGAAATCGCATTATTCAGCTACCGATAATGTGTTCAAAACCCTTACAGAAGATTGATGTCATTGATATAGGGCGGTAGTTCTTCACTTTTAATTTACTTCCCTTTTTATGTATTGGTGTAACGTGGGATGTTTTCCATATCAAAGGAACTATTCCCTCGTCTAAAGATTTTGTGAATACGATCTTAAGGTACGGAGCTAATTCGTTTGCTAACGAGTTTATAATGAATGCAGGTATGGCTTCCGGCCCTGCCGATTTACTTTTATAGACCTGACTTAGTAATTTAACGATACCGCTTTCGGATATTACTATGTCGCTCATATTTGAGTCTACACGAGTAGGGATATCAATGAAATCACCGATGTCGATTGTAAAGCAATTTTCGAAAAACCGATTTAACATACTAGCCTTAGTAAAAGAATTGTGTACATTTTCACCGTTGTCTTGGTATAGTATTCTCCACACAGAGGGCCTTTCTGTGGGATGAGCATTGGCCATCACGATACTGATGAACCCGATGACATTCTTTATCGTTCCTTTGGGTACTTGTCCGCTTCCACGTCTTCCTCTTGTACGGCGATACCTAGCGATGGCGATGGTGGTGAGACTGGTTGCTTCTTTCGGCCTCCTTGGTCCTCCCTGCGGCTTGACCATCCCCGCAGTTTGATCACCTAAGCCCTTCGGCGTCGCATCGGCCGACGCGGTGAGGTTTCCCGCATCTGGGGTATTTGAGGTCCGCTCTGCATTTTGAGGTCGAAGCTTTGGTATCTGCCACACCGAGCAGGTTGATCTGGAGGCGGACTCGCAGGAGTGGCGCTTGCCGAAGATTCCTACTCCATTCTGGAATAGCGTTTGAATGGACTCATGTGAGGCGGATATTACTTTGATTAGGTTCTTCATGTTACTGGTTGCTCTGGATTGGATTTTCCGTTCCTCTGCAGCGCCGCTCCTCATAGGCCTCGGTCCACTCTTTTGATGACCACCACGAAGTCGTTGGCGATGGCCATCATTTCTTAGGAAACGTTTCGTAACTTTATAGCATTTGCCTTTCCTCGACACCAGTTCACCAATCCAAAACTCACTGTCGCTCATCTTGTTTGTCGTTTCAGGACCTTACACGATTTTCGCGCCCACAGACGCAGCCTTCAATCAGCTGATGGATCAGCTGGGCGGAACGAAGCGGGCCGAAGCCAAGTTCAAAGAGAATCCCAGGTTGCTGAGTGGGGTACGTGTACCGAATGAGGTGTTCAAAATGAGAAAATATACATTCCTGTTGAAACGTCTTCTTTTTTATTCGTCCAACTCATTTCCACCGAATCAGACATTTCTACGTCAGCTCTAATATGTACTTCATTTAATATTTTATCTAGCATTCTCACATTTTACAGATTTAATACTACATCATAATATTAAAAGTATATCACAGTTACGGGGAAAATCTAAAGTAAAATACTTTTTCATTAATAAATATTTTCAATCGCTGTTGGTTAAATAAAATATCTCAGATCGAAAAAATCGCCTCTACGAGTGAGGTTGAGTTTGGTGATGAAAATACTAACAATAAGTCCTATAACGATCTAATAATGAAGGCGAACCCTATCATGAAGATACATAACTGAATATCTAATTATATTAATTTTACGTTGATGTCTTTAGACATTTGTTTACAATTTATATCGGTGTATTTCTCCAGAACCGTTCGTCGTAAAGATATGCGGTAAACGGCGTTTTGTTTCTACCGGCTATGAGGTCCCTGGAAAAATACTTTCGTTTGCTAAAGTGTCCCGGGTTCGAATCCAGGAGACAATTATATTTTCCTATAAGTTTACATGGGATTTTCGATTTTTCAGAGTGCAAGGTGCAAGGTTTTCTTCCTTCGTTCGTTAAAATACGTAAATATTGACCGATTTTCTTCTTTTTTGCTTTATTTGACGGATAAAGCTCTTTACTATCTTATTCTTTGCCATGTTTATACGTTATACGGTCGAAGTTTTCAATAATACGCATTCTTTTTCGAACTTTTGCGGATTTTTCGTACTCTTTCCGGGCGTTGCCAAGGCGACCGACTTTGTTGCCTCCGATTCAATTACTATCAATTATACCTTCAAATAGGTGAAAGAATAGCGTTATTCGCTTCGCACTTTTGTTTAACATAAGCATCGAAATTAATGAAGCATAACAATGTAAATATTTACGGATAATTATTTTGTTGACTGCGTATGGGAAGCGTTTCTAGCTGTGTCAATAACATGTGTATAACAAACAAGCTCCCAGCGCACAGTGGGACAAATTACGGAAAAGCTGGTCATAAATGAAAAAATCAAAATGTTCCTGTTTATTATTCTAATTGTAGTCTAAAACGACCTACGCACAAAGTATCGGTAATAACACACTCCTTTTGCGCATTCTTTTGATATTGTATCATTTCAAAATTGGTGGCCTAGAGTAACGTTTGCTTGGCGTCTAATAGCGTGTGAGTCACATCGTTGTGGTTTGCCTACGTTAATTCCTTTTAACACTTATATTGTGACATAACTTTAATATGGATTCTGTTGCTGGAGGTATGATAAAACTTCATTGTACATTTTAAAACTTTAATCCCGTTCATTTGTATTTTTTTAAGGTTTTTCCTTTGACTAAGCTTAAAATTTAAAATACGTAAGTAAATATTTTGTTCATAAGGACTTTTAGTATAGTATTAAGCTTTATTAAACAAACTTTTATACTGGGTAATAAAGCTTAGGCATTCTATTTTCTGAAAATGTAAAAACATTTTGCGCATATTTGCGCCAGTAAAAATTTTACTTTTTTATATACATTGGTGCGACACTATAAATTTGAGCTGATATTTATCATACAATATTAGTTGACAGTATGAAAATTAACAAATTAAAACTATAAACTATATTCATTATAAATAAACTTCTATGTAATGCGGCGTACTGCAAACATGCTGAAATTAATACAATTCTACGGTAAAATCTTTATTTTCTATTATTAACAAATGATTTTTTACGGTACAAGAAAAGGCGCTAATATACTCCCGCTGCAACAATAACAATGCTTTTAACGCTTTAGAAATGTTCAAAATTCATTTTAGCAATGAGAAATTAATAATGATTAAAACTACTTTAGTATTGAGAAATTTAATCTGGTATGTAAAGGTTGACAGCACTAACTTAACTGCTGAGGAAGACGACTGCGGGTGCCTGGTAATTTCTTTAATACGTCTGGTAAGATGTTCACATTTGGCTCTAAATATTTTTCTTTGCGACTCCTCCATTATATCAATAACTAGGCGAAAAACCGTTGATAACCTATTAGTTCTTCTATCACAATTACAGATAAAAGTGCGGAAATAAAATTGGAGGACTTATTAGATCATACGGTCGAACGAATTACACAGGTTCAAAATGAAGTTATATGATTCCGAAAACGGTGATAGCAATTAATTTTGTATATTATGTAAATAATTTTATCTTTGTAAAAACGATTTCAGTAATTAATTTCCTGCGTTTCTGAACACATTTTATCTTTGTGAACACGATGACAGTAATTAAGTTTGTACATTTTGTAAGTAACGACCTAGTTCTTTAAGAACAATGTCCTCTTAATACTTTATCTTTGTGAACACGATGACAGTAATTACGTTTGTACATTTTGTAAATAGCGATCTAGTTCTATAAGATGAATGTCTTCTTAAGTAATCTTCTGTGGTTTGTAAACCACTTGATTTTTTAAAATGTTGCAAGTACAATTTGAATATACCAAGTAAATTAGATTAATTTTTTCATTATCTTTTAAACAGATGGCATTGTATTGTAGATGTTACCTGTTTTAATAACTCTACTTTCTTTTTCACTATTAACAAAATTCACATTCGTAATTGTTATGTATTTTGTTTTTAATATATTTTAGATCATTACTGGTAAATAGTAAGAAGCTAAAATATTGCTACATGTACCGACTGAATACAATTGCATTATAGTTTTCAACTTCATATCAATGCGATTGGATAAAT
This sequence comes from Uropetala carovei, assembly GCA_036926305.1. Lineage (NCBI taxonomy): Eukaryota > Metazoa > Arthropoda > Insecta > Odonata > Petaluridae > Uropetala > Uropetala carovei. The sequence continues at coordinate 190,184 of JAXCHB010000099.1, read as the reverse complement.
TTAAGTATATTGCGTTTCTTAAAATTTTACGTATGAAATGTGCTTCAAAGCGTTAAAATTTCGCCAAACTTTGTTATTTACATTATTTCCTCTCAATAGTGCCTCATTATTTGACTTTAGGCGAGAATATATACCTTCCCCATTTATGACCATCTTTTTGGTAATCCGTCCCACTGTGCAGCGTATTGAGTTTTATTTTAAACTAGACGAATGAGCCCGTTTAAAACGGCCTTTGTAAACAAACAATATAAAAATAAATCTTACCTTTTTGTAAGTAGAACCATCATATTACACATCTGTAATCCTTACTAACGCAAATAGGCTCACGCATCAATTAAAAATTAGATAAGAATAGAGACGCACATTACTTTGGAAACACATTATATGGTTATCTTCTCTTCATTGATAATCTAAATAAACGGTTGCATTGACGTCGCCTATATAGTAGGTCCTGTAAGAAGTTAAAAGTAGTCGTTGATAGACACTTGAAGTAAAGCAATTGTTTGTGAGTTCGTCTATAAGAGTGCAACGATAATCATTGGGACCAAAGGTAGAGCTGTTAGCCCAGCTACAGATGCCAGAGAAGGGAAGAGGAGCCAGAGATCAAAGGGAGAGTATTGTAGGAAAGAGAGAGAAAGAGATGCGGAAGCTCATAGGATTGCCCGTGTAGATGAGGAGCGGAGAGTAACAGAAAGAAATAGGGAAACACGTCAAATGAATAGGGAACAACGAAGATCTAACCTAGGGCCGAACTATTTAGATTATTTGCATTTCATTTATTTCATTAATTATTCAATCAAAATTATTTCACTAAACTTTCAGTTTATTAAAATCGCGTTGAGGATCGGAGATCCGGGGCTGCCCTACTAGTTATTATTAGTTTATAAGAATCACAGTTTCCGCTTATAACATACATTCTCTGACTCATTGTATTATAAGAAGGTGGTGCGCAAACTTTTCAGGTCGCACCCCTTTTTCATCGACGTAAACGATGTCACCTCCCTCCATTTCAATCGGAAAATTTTGAGGATAACCTCGGCCCGGCCATGATCGCCTCCCAAAAGAAAGACATTTTCTGGATCAATCCGCTGGGTCGATTGTATCCAACTGATAATGATCAAGAACAAGGAGAAGGACAGCAAAATTCAGTAAATGAAATCGATCCTTAGTTGCAGCAAACGATTAATTCCGAAATATCTCCACAAACAAACACATTCTAAGCAAAATAATATTGAAAACAATTCAAAATCGTGGAAGAAAATGGAGGTAATCAGACATATAGTTTGGAAAAATTATGTAAATCTTTATTTAGTATTCATCCAACTTCAACGGCGAGTGAAAGTTTTTTTTTCAGTTTCGGGAAATTCCATTTCAAAAATACGAAATCAATGAAATATGAATATCTATAGGTAATAGCCGACCGTCCGTCCGTCCGTCCCACCCTGTATCTCAAAAGCCGTTCGTCGTAGAGATATGCGATAAACTGCGTTTTGTTTCTACAAGCTAGGAAGGCCCCTAGATACTATTCTCATGTTCATAAAGTCCCGGGTTCGAATCCAGGAGACAATTATATTTTTCCATAAGTTTACACGGGATTTTCGATTTTTCAGAGTGCAAGGTTTTTTTCCTTCATTCATTAAAACATGTAAATATGGACCGATTTTCTTCGTTTTTGCTTTATTCGACGGCTAAAACTTTATACTATCTTATTCTTGTAATGTTTACATGTTATACGGCCTAATCATTCTGAAATATGCAATTCTTTTCAAAATTTTACGGATATTTCGTACTCTTTCCGGACGTTGCAACGTCGCCTTGACAACGCGTTGTCAAGGCGACCGTCATTGTTGCCTCCGATTCAGTTAATGCCAATTAAACCTTCAAATAGGTGAAATAATAGCGTTATTCACTTCGCACTTTGTTTAAGCATCGAAATTATTGCTGTAGCAATGTCAACATTTATATATAGTAACATAAATATTTACGGATAATTATTCAGTTAACTGCGTATGGGAAGCGTTTCTAACGATTCAATCAAAGCAGTTGAATCTTCCTATCATCGTTTGAATGCTGGAATCTTATCTCTTTGTAAGTAGAACCATTATATTATAATACATCTATAATGTTTATTAACGTAAATAGGCTCACGCATAAATTTTTAATTAAATGAGAATAGGGACACACGTTATTTTTTTAAACACATTACACGGTTATCTTCTCTTCATTGATAATAATCTACATAAACGGTTGCACTGATTGTTATATAAAAAAGAAAGGACATATTTGAATAAAAAGAAAAACATAAAAGTTCGCGATCAATTAGTCTGTAAGGAAATGCATTTTTAGAGTTAAATGTGAATTACAGATATCAACTTATTTTACATACTTCATCATTTTTTATAAATCAATTTTAAAATTCACCGCGCAATCTTTGCGCGAGATCAGCTAGTGTACTATAAATGCACATGTATTACTCAAATACTGTTTTAAAAAATAAATATGTATTGAAATATGTTTAAGAAATTTTTATATTTTTAAATTCTCATAGGTTTAAGGATAATTTTTAAATTATACGAGTACCCGTGTATTATTTTGAAAAATACTGGCCTGCCCGCGTAACGAATATTTCGAGTGAATTGAACACTCTTAACTAACTAGCGCGTAACAAAACAAAATTGCCTCATTAACCTGTTCAAACGATAACGGGTAAAGCGATGCATGACTGTAGAGGCCGTTCCCGACTTACGATATTTCGACTTACGATAAACCCGGACTTAGGACATTAATTACACACATATTCGTGTCATGACGATGTTGCCATTAGGACGGATTTATATAATACTTTTTAATATTAATTATTTTTATTTTTATTTTTAATTAAGTTATACTTTTTAGGGAAATTACGTAATTTAAGAGTTTGCACGGGCAATTGCAATGTATTCCATTTTAAATGTTAATTTTATTATTCAATCTCAATCTCTTTTGTGTAAAAACGTGCTTCCAATAAATTCAAAATTTTAATCGGTGTAATAGTATGGAAACATGTCTAGGTTGTTGTGTAGGGCTGTGTGGTTGGGCATTTGTAAGGAGTATGGAATTTTTTTCATTTATTGTAAGAAGGCTAAGTTAGTACTTTTATGTAAATTTATTGTATTATGATGTACTTCATTTTAATGTACAATGATGTAGACCCGCTGCCACCAGGACCTGCTCCTAATTGCAGCGTTTTATTTAATAATAATAATAATAATTACGTACAACGATTAATTTTCTAATTTTTAATACATATATTGATACTTCGAAATATGATATATCCGATATCTTACCCTTCGGACATGATATTCGACATCCGATGCGCTATTCGAGTCTACTTTCTTGTGCGTGTTTTCGGCCGATTTTCAGTTGGACGATACGACTCATTCAAATTCTTGGTATTAATTAAATGGTTGTTTTAAGTCGTAAAAATGTTTATTATACAATATAAACACACGTTGGTTCTTAAACTATTAATTTATATCCTAAATACGTCTTGTAAATATTTTTCCCAAGTTCCTGGAATGTATCTCAAATCATAACATGTAAGTCTATGGGAAATTGATATTCGACTTATTCGATGCGATTTTCAGGAACGCATTAGAGTCGTAAGTCGGGAATTTTTAACATAGTAATATCTTTCTAAAGTATACTTTTGATAAACGTATCGTTCGGTCGTTCTCTTTCCCAGTTGATGCTCCACCACGTGATTCCCGGCACGTTCAAAGTGAACTCTCTTCAAGACGAGATGACCGGAGTGAGTCTCGCTGGAACACAACTCCGAGTCAACGTTTACGATTCAAAGGTCAGTCTGCACTTGGCACTTTCCGGGATTCCTTAGTATTGGACCGAAAATGAAATTTCAACGACTTTAGTACTGAAGGTCTTATTTTAAACGTGCAATGCAATATACGATGCTTATGCCAAACCTATATTTCACTTCTGTTCACAGAAATAGTTTGTTTAACGAACTTCGTAAATAGACGCCACAACCCTTTATTTTAAAAATAGATTTAATTTATAAACACCCTCTCTTTGTTACCCATCCTTATTAATATGGATCTCACTTGAAATTTATCAGTTGCTGGCAAAAGGCAAATTATTTATAACTATAGCTGAAAGTACCCGGCGTTGCTCAGGGATTCTAAGAAACAAAAATTTATAAATGGATAATTTAATTTTTTAGCCTCATAATGAAAACTAATTTATGTAATTTTACTTTAATGCTCTTGGGTAAACTATAACCTCTAAATTCCTACTGAATTTGTTTAAAATCACTGCAGTTTTGAAAGATCCAGTCTGCCATATTGAATCTGACTCCATTGTATCCATACATAGACAAAAATTTCCTCCTTGATCTCAGGAATAAACATGCAAAATTTGTTTACGACTTCTTAAGAAGTGTCCAAACGTATAGCAAACACAAGAAATAATCATGACTTTTTTTCCGGTGAAATTTTATTAGCAGATGAGGCCGGGCAAAGTCGTTTCGCGTAGATTACACTTATAGGAAATGTTCAAATTCACAACGTACTGAGAGCGTGCACTGCATCGTTTTCCGAAATTTCGCCATTTTGAAGAGGCAAAAAGTTCTTTTCTCTCATTAATCGAAGGATAACGCGCGAAATATTTGTCGGTTCTCCGAACGCTATCTGACAACATTCATTTTTAGGCGCGTTTCGCTTCCAGCGTGAGCGCCTGTAATCATCGGTCTGTCCGTCCGTCCGCATGTTCGTTCTCGGCTTCTACGGAACTGATTTTCATAAAATTTGATATTAAGGATTTACAATCAAAGATAATAAGAAAATCGCAAAAATGAATCACGTAAGCCAATCAGGGGTACCACTTTACTGCTGATAAAACGTGAACTTTCCGTCATATCTCGTAAAGTATTGCTCATATCAAAATAGCTTTCAACTAAAACTTGTAGAACTGGTAAATTAGAGTATTTATTTTTCCAAGTATTTTTATCGTAGCAGTAGCCGTTACCAAGAAAATCTAACAAGAATGTCTTAATTCGAGTTGAACTTTGAAATTTTCCTGCATGGTTACTTCTTCATTGTTGCTAACATAAACAATCTCACAAACAAAAGTTTAATTTCCTTACGTGTGCATGCAATATTATTAAATAGGAAAAAAATGGATTATTTATGATGAAGAAAAGAACTTGAAAATGCAATTTCCCTTACGTACAGGTATATTTCTTTCTAATACTCTATTGCACGAAACGCGCCCATTTGTGATACGTTGTACATTTTCCTAACTTATTACATTCTCATATACGAAGTATATTGAGAAAGTATTGTTATCGCGAAAAAATTCGACTTCGAGATTTTTACAGAAATATACATTTTAGATGTAGCTTAGTCCGAAAAAGTGGTTTTCGCAATGCCGTCTGTATGTTATTGGCTCTAGAGCAGTGGTTCCCAAACTGTGGCCCTTGGAGGTTCGCGAGATCACTCAGGGGGTTCGTGGCAAAAAAGTACGTAATGGCGGCCAAAGTTGATAAATTAATTTAGTCCTTGTTGGATATTTTTAACAACTACATATACTTACTACTATTTTTTTGAAATTCTGGATTTCGTCTTTGCAGCGACTATTTAAAGGAATACAAAGAGACGACGCACAATTTGATACTTTTGTTGAAACTATCACTGTTAAAAAGGTTAAGGAGGTACGTTGTGACAATTATCCAAGTAAATTGTACTTGGTTTCTGGAAGCGGTCCGGAGCGACTACACAATGTTATGTAATTGATCGAAATTGAGCACATACTGTAGCACACAATAGGAAAAATCTCTATTGTGTGCTACAAATTGTGCTCAATTTCAGTTATCCAATACTTTTGCATTCTTTTCATCCCATGAATCAGTTGGTGTTTTATCCTCACGGAGTAAACTTACTCCAATGAACTGAAGTTTTTCTTTAGTATTTACTTTTGTGTTTTCGTGTTCTACAGTGTTTTTTGTTTGTGTATTTAGTTCGGTGTATTGACTATTTCCTTTTATATTCTTCGATTGTATTTTTATCTTTTTAAATTTGAATTTTATGAAACGTACTTTATAACCGATAAGTGGTTGAAAACGGATGTTGCTGTTGGAAAGACAGAAAATAAACGTTGTCAAGACAGTGTTGGAGAAACAATTAATAAGAAAAGAAAGTGCAGTGATGTTTACATAAAGTTTGGTTTTACGTCTACTGGGGATAAAAACCATCCACAACCAAGGTGCGTGATTTGTGACGAAGTTTTAGCAAACAGCAGCCTCAAACCATCTCTACCTCGCCGCCGCTTAGAAACCCGCCATCCTACACTAACTGGTAAGACAGCTGATTTTTTCAAACGGAAATTACAAGATCAAAGAAGTGACATTACCAGCTTTTTAATAAAAACAACTACTGACGTTGAAAATGCACTGGAAGCATCGTACCGTGTAAGTTACCGAGTGGCAAAATCCTGAGAAGCCCATACTATAACAGAAAGCCTGATAGGTCCCTGCATTAAAGACGTAGTTAAGTGTATGCTCGGAGATGCGGCTGAAAAAAAATTAATATGTTACAATACGTTGTCGAGAAGAATATGTCAAATAATATAGAGGCCAGTATACTACAGAGAGTGAAAAACAGTCCATATTATGCTTTACAATTAGACGAGTCAACCGATGTAACTAATCTTTGTGTTTTGCTAGTATTTGTACGTTATTTTAATGAAGGTGCTGTTGAGGAAGATTTGTTATTTTGCCGTCCATTACCTGAAAGAGCAACCGGAGAAGATATTTTTAAATTGACTAATGAATATTTTCAAAATAACGAAATAAACTGGTCTCTTTGCATAGGAATCTGCACTGATGGCGGAATGGCAATGACGGGAAAGAATATCAGATTTGTAGCTAGAGCAATAAAGGTCGCTTCAAACATCACAAGGACTCATTGCAGTATCCATCGCCAAGCTCATGCAGCTAAACGCATGCCTCAGGGATTGAAGGAAGTACTGGACGACGCTATTAAAATTGTCAATTTCATAAAATCACGGCCAACAAACTCAAGGATGTTCCAGGCACTTTGCAAGGAAATGGGGAACATACACAGTTGTCTTTTGACTCACACTGAAGTTAGATGGCTTTCTCTTTGAGCTTAGGGCAGAGGTTCTGATTTTCTTCAAGAATCATCCCTTCCCCCTCGCCAGCCGTTGCGAAAACGATGTTTGGCTACAAACTCTAGCTTATTTAGCAGACATTTTTACGAAGATAAACGAACTAAATCTCTCACTTCAAGGTCCGAATGTAAACTCTTTTGATGTGAAAGACCGGGTTAAATCCACAGTAAACAAATTCCAATTCTGGCAAAAATGCTTGGAAACAATCAAACTGATTGTTTTAATACATTACATGACTTTCTGGAAGAAAATGAAATTCATTTGGGCGAGGACATTAAAAGAAAAATAATTGCGCACCCAAATGGGCTTGGTACAACATTCACGGAATACTTTCCATCACTTCCTAGTGATAATGATTGGATTCGAAACCCCTTCGATGACATCACTTTTTCATCGCAAAAGTTATGTAATAGGGAAAAAGAAAACTTGATAGACATATCATGTGATGAAGACTTAAAAAGAACTTTGGGTGAACTCTTATTTGCTATCTTAAAATTAAATAGAATAATAGTGATTTTTAAAACATGTAGATAATATTTTTGTATAAGCTTTAAAAATTTTCCGCTTTTTAAAATTAATGTTGGCATTTCTATACGGGGTACATTGTTTAAATATAATAATGATTAATGTTTACCACATCCTGTATATGCCTAAATTATATAGTAAGTGATTTTAGTTATAATAGTATTGCTTTTTCTATAGTAATTACTGTAACGATGATAAAAATGTTTCATATAGGTTAATTAATGGTTTACGAATTTATCGTCCAAGTAAAAACTACCAAATTGTAATATTTAAATCAACAATAATTCTAAACATTATAATAAAATATGTTCAACTCAAAAATTAAAATAGTAGTCTTAAATTTATTTGTTGGATTAAGCACGCATATTCTCAAATGTAGATCAGAAATGATAATATCTTGTAAATGCACTTTGCTATAAATCTCAGATTCCTAATATTTCTCCCATTTTTAAATATGTAAGTAAAATGTAATCCTTGCAAATTAGAATTTTAAGGAGGGGATTCGCGAGATTGAGCTTCATAAAAAGGGGTTCGCGGGGTCAAAAAGTTTGGGAAACAATGCTCTGGAGCCTAAACGGTAGAGCGAAAATGAATGAAATCTCGTACTTAAGCATTTTTTTTATACAGAGTAGAAGCTATGAAGAAATGGTTCGCATTACTCAATGATTCAGGGATGTTTATTCTACGCATTTTTAACAACAATTTGATTTTCTCAATAACGACTTCAAAGATTTTGATCAAAGTCCCTACAGTTACTTGAGTTTACGTCTTCAATAATACCACATAGTTCATATTTCTCAAAAAATGAATATAAGGCATTTTTTTCTTCTAGGCAACTTTAACAATAATTTGATTTTCTGAAAAACGGCTAGAACGATGTTGATACAATTTCGTACAGTTACTTGAGTATGCGTCTGCAATAATACTACGTATTTTATTTTTCTCGATGAATGAATATAAGGCTAGTTTATTCTTGGGCAATTTTAACAACAATTGGATTTTCTAAAAAACGGCTAGAACGATTTTGATACAATTTCGTAAAGTTATTTAAGTTGATGTTTTAATAATTCTACATAGTTCATATTTAAAAAAATATAATTAACGACGCATTCATATATGAGAAAGTTTGTACAATGTATGTTGTACCGATTTTTCTGGGATTATATCGCAAAAACAATGCCGACTCGTCTGCATTGTACACGTGTTCTGCTATTAAAACCTCTTTCGATATCATTGAAGAAGATTCTTTCAAGTATTCTTCTGCGGCTTCATGATCAGCGGTCGCATTTCTTTAGTAAAACTTTATCCATGTCGATTGTTTTTGACTGATGGAGTGTTTTTCTGTTGATCGTTAATTTTCGGAACATCACATTCTGCGTAAAATTTCATAAATTGACTCTTTTGCTTCTTCAAGTCATAAACAGTCGATGAACTAACACCAAACTCAATGCACAATGTTTTTACCGAAGCACCTTTCTCTAAACGCTATAGCAATTTCACTTTCTTCTTAATACTAATTGTAAGTGTTAAGTTGCATTTACGATAACCACGGGTTTTTCCACCGATCTTTTCGACATTTTTATAAAAAGAGGACAACAAAGATTTTAAATTCGTGAAACACAGCATATTCTATCAAAACAATAAGGATAAAACAGAGTTCAATTATCGTCGCTTTTTCGAGATCGCGAAAATTTCCGGTATCTACGAATTTCAAATTGGTAACCATACAGGTTTTTGCCGAATTTCAGGTCCTGCCGGATTTTGGGATGCCGAATAAGGGGTCCGATACTGTATATATTTTCAGGCCCCTATCCACATAAAAGAATATATAAAATTAATTTTAGATCGTTTTAGTTTTTAATTAAATGCAACGCATCTCATCGCGAAATGTGGTTAGAATTAATTAATTTTGATGGTTTTCAACATTCATTTCAAGCAGTAAGTTTACTTAGTACTATTCGGAGCATGAATATTGAGTGCTGAACCCGAAGACTTGGGGTGAGCCCTGCAAAAGTGGCAACCATAGACTCGAACTTCTAACTCCGGCCATCTATGAACGGATACTTCCCTAAGCGGATGGGGAGTTTTTTCGCGTAGCGTCTCGTTAGTAAATATTGTAAGGTTTAGAACAAAGAAGCCCAAACACTTGAGATGGGGATTTCCTTTCGAACGATGTTATCTTTTATTCGCATCAAAATTCACCACTCCGAATACGTTGAAGTGAAAGAGGGAAAAGAAGCAAACTTCCACCCACGTTATGTGCAAGTAGCCCTCCAGTCGGGCTCTCCGTCTGGAATGCATTCATATGTAATGATAAATTGTCTAAATCTCAATACATGAGAACTGAGTCTCGTGCAGGGCCCCTAATAAAGCGCGGGGCCCTGTTCGGAGGAACCGACTGCACATTCCTCACGCCGGCCCTGAGTCTGGGGGAGGCATTCACCCGTCAGTGGATTGAAAAAGGCTGATGATGATGATACAGAGACAAATATATATGACCCAAAATGCGGAAAAATCCAAAATCTAGAAAAGTTTAAGAAATTTTAAATCTTTGATTAAAAATAGAAAAATAAAATGCATAAATTTATTTTAATGAAACGTTTTATATGTACAATAAATAAATAAATCTCAGAATAGTTTGCTTCATTAAGTCAATACCGTTTTGGGCATATAGAAGTGGCATAACTTAAGGTTAAAAAAATAATATTCATTAACGTTTCCTTTTCGAATAATCTTTTCGTACCCAGAAATATGCTTACTTTTTCGAATATGAAATAATGTGAATTTTACATTCATTGTTTACTTTTTGGCGCATTTAATGCCTGGCCTCATTAGCTTTTTATTTACTGTTTATCTTAATATTTACATCATGCATACTCGTCATTTTTATGGGCAATTATGCTAGTTAATCATATTTAGGAGTAGGTCTGCGTCTCGACCAATGAAATTGCCTCCCGATGGCGAAATAGGGAAACGCCTTCGTCTGACTGATTTGGCCTTAACACTATTGCCGGCAAATACGTGTCGGATACTCCCTGCGTACGTATATGGAAGCTCCATCTCACCCGCTATTCACAGGTGGTTGCAGTAAATGGTGCACGCATCCAGAGGCCGGACATATGGGTGCCTGGCGGCGGTGTGGCCCACGCACTCGACAGGGTCCTTTTCCCTCTGCCTGTGGGTGACATTCTGCACACGCTCCTCTCGGACACGCGCTTCACCAGGTTCCTCAAGATCATCCACAAGGCCGACTTGGAGGACGTGCTGAGCGGTGAGGAAATACGTTTGAGAGAGAATGGTTTGTCGCGAGCCTCATTCTCTTGTGAGAGGATCGAATGTTTGTGTGTTGTTGATATCATCGCGAAACTTCGTATAGGTATATTATTTTACCCTGCGAGTAACATAGGCTATATGGTGACAAAAAATTGGGGGTGGGAGGGGGGAAGTGGATGCTTAATTTAATAAATGCTATTCTCCATCTGGTCCCTGGAAACGCCGGGTACTCCAGCTAGTATTGCATAAACGTCTGCTGTTGTTTTTTGTAAAAGAAATCCATCAAGCAATATTGACTAGAAATTAATCATGAACGTCCAACAGTAGCGTACCGGGAAATATGTAGGCCAAAACGAATTTGAAGTCCCGGAAAAATTTTAAGCCCTCACAAAAAAAATTGGACTCCCTTTAGCCATCGGCTTCCTTTGTTCGTGGGCCCCCTTTGGCAATGGGATCCCTGACGTCCGGAATTGTCCGCAGCCGCCCATTATATGAACAAGCTTTCCATAGAGGAAGGAATAAGCGATCATAATGCCGTGTACGTAGAATTTAAGCTAAAAGTGGAGAAACAGGTTAAGGCTACAAGACGCGTATATATGTACGCCAAAGGCGATTTCTCGAAATTTAGGTCTTTTTACAGACACAATTCCCTAATTTCTGCGAGGCATCTATCGACGCTAGTACAGAGGAATTATGGTGCGTGTTCAGGGATAAGACGCGAGAGGGTACGGATAAATTCATTCCACATAAGCTTAAACGTGATGGTGAGAACCAAGATGGTACAACCAGAAAGTTAGATGCGCTCTTAGACGGCAAAGAAAACTTCACGCTCGCTTAAATACCAATTCTTCAAAAGTCACAGAGGTCAATGATAAGGCATCAAGACAGAGAGGCGCGGTCAAGAGCTAGAGTAACAATGCGAGAAGCAATTAATGATTACAAAAAGAAAGTTTTGCATAATAATTTGAAAGAAAATCTGAAAGCATTTTGGTCGTACGTTAGGGAGGTTCATGGTAGAGGCCCCACAATAGCGTCACTGAGAACGGAGGCAGGTGATGTAGTAAACGATAGCGCGGAAAAAGCGAACTTGTTAAATGAACACTTTCAGAAAGCGTTTACTTCGAACAACGAATTTGAGGAATCAGCTTTGAATGAGGAGGGAAATTCTATGGAAGATTTTATATACTCTGATACAGGTATCGCGCACCAACTAGAGTCGATTAAGCAAAATAAGTCTCCCGGGTCGGAGGGCATACCCGCGCGTGTGGTAATCGCACCTTACTTGAAAATAATATTCGAAAAATCCGTTGCACATGGTACCGTTCCAAAAGACTGGAAGCTAGCATACGTAACGCCCATCCACAAAGGCGGTGATAAAGAGAACCCCGAAAATTATAGACCGATTTCCTTGACGTCATTATCGTGTAAGATTCTAGAACATATATTCGTTAGCTCTGTTCTGCGTTATTTAGATGGTCGTTCTTCACTAAGCAAAAACCAACACGGGCTTCGGAAAGGTAGGTCATGCGAAACGCAGCTCGCCCTGTCCTTAAACGATTTGTTGCAATGCGGAGAGAAAAACACTCAGGTTGATGCCATTTTCATTGATGTTAAAAAAGCGTTTGATAAAGTACACCATAATAAATTAATAGGAAAACTAGGAAAGTACCCTAATATCGTGAATTGGGTAAAAGACTTCCTCTCCAACAGAAAACAGATAGTAGTTATTGATGGGAAATCTTCATACCCGGTAAAAGTCGCATCAGGTGGTCCACAGAGAAGTGTCATAGGCCCACTACTATTCCTGATATATATAAACGATATCTGCTCGGTAGTTCGCTGCAAAATAAGATTTTCGCAGATGACACCGTTTTATATATGGAGATAATGAGCCAGGATGACCAAAAATCGCTCCAGGAAGATTTAAACGCCCTTTCAGCACGGTGTCAAGATTGGAAAATCGAAGTTAATCACAGCAAATGTTCCCTATTGAGTTTCTGGAAGAGTAAAAACAATGAATTAGACTCGGAGTACAGAATTGATAGATTGAATATCCAATCGGCAGAGTACGTTAAATATTTAGGAGTCACAATTTGTCGTGATCTTTCGTGGAATATGCGCAGCTAATAAGAAATTGGGCTTCGTAGGCAGAATATTAAGAAGTAGCACAGAACAGGTACGAGAAACGTGTTATTTATCATTGGTCATATCTCAGGTCGAATACGCTTCCAGCATATGGGATCCGTACGAAAAAGGACAAATACTTGAGTTAGAAAGAATCCAACGCAGAGCAGCCAGATTAGTAAAGCAAAAATATGAGCAAAAATTAAGTGTCACATCACTCTTGAAGGAGTTGAATTGGATATCGCTAGAGGATCGCAGATTTAGCGCTAGGTTAAGGCTTCTGGAGAAATTTAGGTCGGATGTTCTCTTAGAGGAGGTCTCAGGAATATTAGAGGCACCTACGTACATGGGCAGGCACGATCACGAGAATAAAATACGAGAGATCGACTGTAGGACCGAGCGATATCAGGGCTCGTTTTTCCCAAGAACCATACTGGATCATAACAGGAGAGTGATTCCCACGAGGGACGTTATTAGGTAGGTTTTGGTGTGCTGCACCCCCTGCCACCCACTAGTCTGGTGATTTGCAGGGTATCATGTAGATGTAGATTATAAGAGGGTTTCTCAAGCAGTAGTTAGAATACTGCGGGGGTATGTGATATACACTCGTGCATACTTCAATTATTATTTTCAAATAACGTATGAGTTATAACGTCTTATATGTTTGAAAAATCCTAACAAAAATTCGGAAAAAAGTTTAAATCAGAAATTCAGGATCATTTCATACAGCGAAAACTAGTTTTCTGTAAATATAAAATCAAAGGAAGAGTGCGTGTTTTTTGAGGCACTTACTAAAAATATTCAGAAACAAAGGATACTTGGCTTGGGCGCCGGCATAATTCAGAAGGAAATATACCAATTATTAACACAAAACATTAAAAATTAGGGGGTGCCGTGGCGTTGGCCTGCTACGCTGAGCATACCCGGTGCCAACAGGGTTCGAATCCTGCGAAAGATGAAAATTTTCATAGGCCCCCTACTTGCGTGGTTAAGAGGAGAACACGCAAATCAGCGCTCCGTCCTTCGCAAGGGACGTAAAGCCGTTGATCCCCTTGTTGTTTCTCGTTAAGAGTAGGCTAACGCCGGCACCGGGTTTCTCTCCTCACTTGCTTTGTAATTTACACTAAAAATCCTTCTAGCGCTGGTCGTTGTTTGAAGTCACAGGGTCCCAATTCAATTAAAATTATTTTTGGAAAAATTTACTATTCTATCCGGAATACAAAAGCGTTTAACAACTGCTCCAACAAGATCCGCCTTAATTTTCTCGACTCGTCCCTTGTGAACACTCATCATACATAAATCAGACAAGCGTCCATCACCCATGGTAGATCACAAACATGTCGAAGGGTGCTGAAGGATCTTTCAATTGTGCAAGTTATCACAGGCAGTGATAGGCATATACAAAGTGCGTCATATACCGACGGATAAAATGTGTGCGCATATTTAAGTAGTTGAATGAAGTCCAGTGAGCTGGCGTCGATGCTGCTGGTTGAAAATTTCCTAAATTCATACCAACATCTTGTCTCAGCTAAGAAATTTTCGAGTAGGTTTCCATATATGTTTTTTGTAATTTCCGTGTACTCCGTTCTTGACCGAGTTTCGAAAATTTTTAGATGTAAGCAAAACAAATAGAAGGCACCCGATTTTTTGTCGGAAAAACGGTTTTCAAACTACTATTAGCGAATCAATATATCGCACAAAGACTTCTTCGAAAATACTCGTGTCTGCAAGAGTGTTGGGTCGTTGTTTTTGCCGCTTTGCTGAGCGCGGACAGGTTAATTCCACATCCAGTTCATCGGCATCTGATTCCGCTAGCTCGAAGATTGCGCTGAATTATTGTATGACATTTTCCCGAAGAACTCGAAATCATTCTTTCAAATACTCTATATGTTTTAATGCTGAATATATATATATATATAATTCTTGCTGCCGTACCTTTTTGGTTATAGGTTCGAGCTGCGAGGAATATACTGAAATGATCCGAAGGCAAATAATGAAAATTGCTGATGAAGCAATTGAAACGCTCAACTTATGGTCAATTTATTAGTTTTCGGACAGTGTTTTCAAAGAGCTCTCGTGTTAATCAGGTAAATCTCGGTGAAGATTCGGATAATTTTATATTTTGCGCACCAGCGTGTTTCGCAGAAAAGAAGTATTCGGGATAGTATTCTTCCGACAAGATTCATTCGGTGATTGGCGTAATGGAAAAACAGAGCTTTTGGACATATATCCCTTATAAGTTTTTGAATTTCTCCGATCCGTCCTGACATCGCTGAAAGCCGTATTACTTGCCATCCACTAGTCTCTTCATGACAAAAACTTAACTCGACAAAGCTAGGAAACAATGGACGAATCAGCCTCCGCCGAACGGTCCTCGATTGGTACGAATCCAAAGTATTCTTCTGGAATACGACTTCATTATAATTTCATTTCGCCAGATACATTATTCCAATAGATAACTGCTCAATATCTCGAATGTCTGCCGTTTCGTCAGCCATAACTGAAAACTACACGCTGCTTTTAACCTCCGATATCAAAATATCCCTTAGAACCAGGAAGCTCTTTTCAAGTATTTCATTTTGGACTTGATGAGAAGTGTAAGAGGCAATTATTGGGGCCACTTTGCAAATGCTGCTTTAAGAAATCGTCGCCAGACTCCATTCTGAATAGGAGAAGGACGGTGAAAACCACAGTGACACCTGTTGTTCCTCTTGTTAGCGGTAGATCGTGTATTCCACAAAAGACAATACTTGAAACGATCGAAGTAAGTTTTTTCCTGTTCATTTGAGCTTCATTGTAAGCAGCTTTATTCAACAGCTCGGAGACACTTACTGTTTTCTCATTAATTGGTACCTCAAGGAACGATTTCGATTGTTGAAGTGCCTCGATGTGCCATTGAGATGATTCATGGGCTTTGGCGGATTCATCAAAGTTTCTGTACTCTGTGATGGGTCGGACAATAATAACGCGATGCACTTTTGGGCGAAATCGACAAAGCGCACCATTTGCGTAATGCGAGTATTCGGGAAATGGTTCAGCCATTCCCATCGAAAGCTTCGCGTTTGGTTAAAATCACCACTAGCACTCTTGTGCCAAAAATAACACAAACCATGAGAAGTCCATGGGTTCTGCGGTAGTTTCACTTTAAATTCCTTGTCAACGCACATGGATTTGATGCACAGACCAAAATCCAAGTGATTCACCAGCTCAATAACAGACATCGCCTACCCAATTACGTCCCACGGAACCTGCACCTCCATAAATATAATCTATTTATTAAACTGCACACAATGTCCGGCGTTTTACGTGGGTCTCACGACCGCACCTCTCAACCTCCGCATGAACGGTCATCGGGACATTGTCGCTCATAAACGCCCCCTTACTGTGGCCGATCATGCAGTAAGCCAATCCCTACCCTTCAACAAATGTTTTACAGTCAAAACAATCCTGGCTCTCCCTAAAGACTCTCCCGCACCACAACTCTGCCAATGTGAACTGGTCCACATAGAAATCCTCCGCTCTCTTTCATTTCCCAGTCTAAACCTCCGCTAACACCCCCACCTCAAATACCATAGCCCCCTTTCCATGAACCCCATCCTCTTTCCATTCCCTCTACCCCCAGTGAGACACAATTTTAGTTATACTCTTGTGCCGGAGAAGGGCGGATGCCTGAAAGCTCCAAGCAAAAGACTTCCTCTATCGCCATGGACGTCCACAACACCAAGTAAGTGTCCACTGGCTCCCTCCTATCCCACTCATCTACTAGTTGCAATCTTTTATATATATACACACACACACACATACACACACACTAGCCTCGGTTGAGGAATGCCTCCTGAATTTTTGTGCAATACTCGGATAGCGAAATGCTATCCGAACATATCCTATATCCTCGGCGGGCGAGGGAATAAAGGAGGGATTTTTTGGTGTGGTGTGGGTGGCAGCTGGTGTAATGGAGGTATTGTTGGTGGTTTGTCTTTTTGATATGCACCGAGGTGCTGATGCGTCCATTTGTAAAAGATAGATTAACGTCGAGGAACGTAGATTCTGTCGTGGAGGAGTGGTGGGTGAAGGAGAGGGTGGGTGGAGATTGTATTTAGGAAGCAATCAAGAGATTCCGCCCCATCGGTCCACAGTAAGAAGATGTCATCGATGAAGCGGAGCCAGATGAGAGGCTTTTGGAGGGAGGATTGGAGGAGCTGGGACTCACATTCTCCCAAGTAGAAGTTAGCGTAAGAAGGCGCCATCCGTGTGCCCATTGCCATTCCTTTGGTTTGTAGGTAATGGCGCCCTCCAAACGCGAAATTATTTTTTGTGAGAACCATCTCTGCCAGTGTAGTGAGGAAGGCAGAAGATGGTTTCTTCTCCTCTGACCTCTTGTCAAGAGAGGTTCGAAGAGTGGCGAGTCCTTCTGGGTGTGGAATGTTCGTGTAGAGGGAACACACATCTATGGTGACCATGATGGTGTTTGGCGGGAGGGGGGAGGGAAGTGATTTTAGGCGATGGAGGAAGTGGTTCGTATCCTTGACGTAGGAAGGTAGCTGTTGGACAAGGGGCTTAAGGTGAAGGTCGACGAAGGCAGAGATTCGCTCAGTAGGTGAGTCGAAACTCGCGACTATTGGTCGACCTGGATTTCCGGTTTTGTGAATTTTGGGAAGGAGGTAGAAGTTAGGTGTGCGGGAGTTGGGAGGCACAAGTCGGGCGATAAAATCCTTCGATAGCCCTTCTCGTGGCCCCTCTGTGTGGAGGAAAGTAGACATGTCGGAGGCGTGGAGGTCAGTGGGATTAGAGTCAAGGGAGCAGTAATATGTTTGGTCCGAACGTTGGCGGAGGGCTTCTTGGTTGTAGTCCTCCCTATCGAGGATGACCAAGGTGGAACCCTTGTCTGCGGGTAAAATTATAATATTTTTATTGGACCTGAGTTGGGCCATGGCGTGTCTTTCATCTCTGGAAAGGTTGTCTTGGTGGTCGAGGGATTTTGGGAATTCCGGGTGAGAGATGGCATTGGAAATATAAGAGATGTATTGTTCTAGGGGGTGTTGGGGGGGGGGGGGGGGGTGTGTGTTGGGATGGCAGTTTGAAGTGAGAAAGGGGCTCGGCCTGGTTGATGGGTGTGGGTGGGTTCACGGAGGATGGTGTAGGGGTGTTGAATTTTAACTTCAGTCGGAGGGAACGGGCGTAGGACTGTGTGTCCTCTAGGAGGCGGAAGTGGTCGAACTTCGGAGTTGGAGAGAAAGAGAGTCCCAGGGAGAGTAATTTACGTTCTGGGGGGCTGAGGTCATGCGTTGATAGGTTAACTAACAAGTCCTCTAGGTCTGGGTTGTGTCGAGAGCGGGGAGGCGTATTTGAGCGATGTTTGAGTATGGGGTCACCGCACCTCGGTTGGGGTTTTGCTATGCATAGAGGGGGAGGGGTGGGAAGTTCGAAAATATCGGCTAGGCTGGGCTTCTGGCCTAGCAGGGGTGGCGGAGGGCGTGGTTTATTGCCCTGGTAGGGAGGGGTAAAGGGTAGTGGGAGACCCATCTGGAAGTGCTTGACGCGGAGGGAGGAAAGTTTCCTCATGAGCCGGGTCTTATGGCTTTCTTTTTGTGAGGCCGCGTCTTTATGCACACTTAGAATGTGTTCCCGTGAGGCCGGAGTTGATTTTTTGATTTTGTCTTCCAGGGATATGGCCGTATTCTGATGAAAGACAGCGAGGGATTCATATTCCTGGAGAACAGACAGAAATGGAAAAATTGTGCTGTAGGGCTGTAATTTTGGGTCGAATCTGGGGGGGAAGTCCTGTTAGGGGGATTTTGATGGTTAGGTCATTAGGTGTGATCCCGAGTGCTAGACACGATTTAAGGAAGCTAATTTGACAAGTGAGAGATGTGAATTTTTGTAAGTGGTGGCGTAAGAGGAGTAAGTCTTGCATAGTGAGACGACGTAAGGGGTTGAGACATTGGAAAGAGAATAGAACAGAGTTGTCGAGAGTGGATAGATCAAAGAGAAAAGTGGTAAGGAGTAATGTGGTAAAACGATAAGGAAATAAGAGGAGATATATAGGATTGCAACTAGTAGTTGAGAGGGATAGGAGGGAGTCAGTGGACACTTACTTGGTGTTGTGGACGTCCATGGCGATAGACGAAGGCTTTTTCTTGGAGCTTTCGGGCATCCGCCTTTCTTCGGCACTATAGTGTATATATATATATATATGAGAGTTGTGTCTCTCTTGTGCTGACGAAGGAATCATCCCGAAAGCTCTAACCTCTACAAATGTGTCTCTCCAACACCCCAGCGGCTCTCCTTCTGGTAAGTGTTCACTGGGTTTCCTTGAACACCTAATTGCCCTAAATATCCTTACTTACCTTTCCTCTTCCATAGCATTTATATATATATATATACATATATCTATACATATATATACACTAGCAGAAACGCCCGGTTTCGCTCGGGAAAGAGTGGCAAACGATTTTTATTGCTCGGGGCAAACGATCCCCATTCCTTACTTACGCAAGCGACGCTTACATTAACATTTACTATTTTATGTATTGTATTGTACGCATTAACGTCTTACTTAATATTCACATGGATAGATGCACCGAAGCCTTTAAAGCGGCAATAAAATTATGTGGATTATGTCAATAGTATTAGCCAAAACGTAAACAATAAACAATATCTTGGTTACCGAACAAATGTAAGTAGATGTATCGATTTATGTTGCGATAAATCTTTCAATGCTAATGGTAAACGATAACAATGTTCTAATATTCCTTAAAAATCATTTGACTCACTTTAAAAGTATTCATAGACTATATTTAGGCATATCTTGGCGTTAGCTATTCTTCCTCTACGGCGTGGATTTTCCTTGCATTAATCTTTACGTGTATATCTCCCTTTGAAGAGGACAACAATTAAGAAATTTAGCTTTGTTGCCGCCTGGCAAATGGACATCTAAACCGATAAATTTTGCGCTTAAAGGAAAATTACGAGCGATTTAGTATGTAATATCACGAAATATGAACAGAATTAAAATATTCAGTCTTTCGTGCGTAAAATAATCCATTTCCCGTGATCATAAGTTAATATTCAGGTATATTTATATCGAGATCAGTGAAGGGCTGCATGGCATTTTGGGGTTTCTCCACACCATTACCCATGAATTCTTATGGAAATAGTATTTTGTTGACCTCATGGGGTGTAAGAGACCCCACGGTCTGCAAACCTAGACCAAGTTCTTCCTTTGGTCCATAGGATGGCCCATGAAACTTTTGAATTCGATAGCTTAAACGGTGTAAAAACGTATAAAGAACATACACACATACACCCAAAAATATTTATAAGATACACATACACACACACCCACCGTATATTCCGGTGTATAAGTTGACCCGGCGTATAAGTCGACACCAGCTTTTTTTAGGTGAAAGTACATGATTAGGTATGTGTTCGCCGTATAATCGACCCCCACCTTTTCACTTAAAAATACTTCTCTTGAAACCATTTTCAGACAAAATCAAAGTCATGTACAATCCAAGTTTTAACAAATCATAAATAAACAATAATAAAAATATATATAAATATTGTTTAGAGTCCGTGCTATTCTTCTTGAGCATTCCATGTGACAGATGTTTTAATTTCAACCATTAAGAAACTTATTTTTGGAGAGCTTGGCCCACTAAATAAAGTTTCCTGTAATTCGATTGATTTCAGCTGCTAATGATACTGTCGAAATGAACTACTATACCTAGTGATCGCGATCGATCTCTACGGTGTCGAAATTTAGTAAAATATCGCAAATGTGTACCCCGCGCACCTTTTTTCACAAAATGTTGGTCATACATGAAGATTTATGACCAAGTTTTAAAAATTACGAGTTTCGATAGTAAATTTACTGAAACGCTTACATCTACGTTTATACTCGCAAAAGACGAAGAATTCTGCGAAGTTTACGCATATCTACACTACCAAGAAAAGTGTAGGGTTTAAATGCGCTGTTCATACTACCGTTGGTGCATCTTCAACATTGAGATGACGTAATATTTTTATAATATTAAAGCTGCACCTTTTAAATGAGTTTTAAGTTTATTATTGTTACTCACGAAAAGCAGTTCTGTCATTAAAAATTTGCTATCAGTTTCTACCTACACTTTTTGCCGGAATAAGTCGGCATCTGGTATCTCTATTCGCCATATTATCTTCGTGAGCCGTTGATGCTCCTTTAACCCGGGAGAGAATCATTGTTCCTTCTAATTTTTTTCATCCATGGGCGGAATGAATATCGCTATGCATGCCTACATGACGATAGTTCGCGGATATGCACCGGGGTTAACGCGGTACTGTTCCGATATATTCTAAAATACACACAATCGTGCGCGCTTGAAAAATTTAGTGCGCGACACTTCAAAGTCTGCTGCGCAGCTTAGAGGGAACCATAGAGAGAACACACCCACGGTGAATCCCCACATTATTTTTTCTAATTTTCCGCCGCCGTAGACAACTTATTAAAGTATGAATTTATTTTTTTTTCCTTGAACTGGTCCAAAAATAGGGGTGCGCGTGGTGCACGAGGACGCGGATCACGCAAAAACAGCATTAAAATTAATTATTATAAATCTTCTGAAATACCGTATTTACTCATATAACCCGCGCACTCCTATTTTTGGGCCGGTTCGGAGGGAAAAAATTAATTTGAGCCAGAATAAGTTTTTTTTTAAGTCACCAATTCCCACTCCCTGAAACAAGTTCCGCTCAAGTTAAGCATTTTCTCCCTTCTACGTGACGCAATTTGTTGGATGATCTCTTTATGACGACACTAGCAGAAATCTCCTCACCGATAGTCCTCCTTTGTTAACCCCTTAACTGTTTTTGTTGTAATATTACGCAACTTCGTCCCCACTTCACTCTTTTTGACGTAATATTACGCACCGATGCGGAGTTTCCCGAAATATTTATTCATCTATGAACGGGAACTTCCCTACGCGTGTCGTCTCGTGAGTAAATATTGGAAGTTTAGGAATAAACGAGTCCAAACACTTGAGATGTGGATTTCCGTCTTCCTTTCGAACGAAGAAATCTTTCATTCGCAACAAAATTTCAGCACTGCGAATTCCTTTAAGTGGATGAGGGAAAAGGACCAAACTTGAACCTACCTATTCTCCAGCTGGCAAACCCTCAGTAGTCATTGAGTTATAGTTATCAGTTAGTAGGCATATTCTTTCTGCCTACTTTTGCGAGTTTTTGCCTTACACATTTGCTTGGTCGCATAAACACGCGTATACTTCATAGAATTTGACGTATTTTACGAATAGAAACGTAGATGCTAGCAGAGAATTTACTATCGATACTCACAATTTATATAACCTGCTCAGAAATCTTCGTGTTAGACCCCCACTCCCTATTTTTCCCGGTGTTTAGGGAAAAAATGTGCGCGGGGTACACAAGTAAATATGGTAAATGTCATAAAATGTAAATACTGGGACAGCTGATTCAAAATAGCGATCACCTCCACCGTAAGATCAACGGTCTTCTTAAATATCGATGTTATTCATTTTTAATTTAAGGTTCACATTTTCATGTTCGGCGTATAAGTCGACCCTAAGTTTTAGGAAATTTTTTTTAGACTTCGAAGGTAGACTTAGGCTGGCGCCACACGAGCGTTTTTCCGCGGCGAAAACTGGCGTCAAGATAACGCTACAAAATAGGTCTTATGTTTCCTTATGGAATAAGCCAGACGGGCGTTTTTCGACCGCGGGAGGGACGCATTCTCAAGGTCGAACGCCGCGGCGCGCCGAACGGATGGGCCAGGGTGCATTTCGAAAGCGTGTAAAAAACGCCCTCGGGTGGCCACATGGAGCGTTTTCCCGTCGCCCCTCTGTCGCGGGAAAAAGTATGAAATGTATGCACGTGCAACGCTATCTCTCGGTCGTTTTATTACCGGCTCCGTCTGGCACTCGAGTTTTTCACCGCTCGTTTGCGAACGCCTCGTGTGGCCGCCTCTAGGCGTCTAATTGCACCGGCGGTTTCTTCACCCTCACCATCGCCGCGAAAAACGCCCGTGTGGCGCATTCCATAAGGAAACATAAGATCTATTTTGTAGCGTTATCTTGACGCCAGTTTTCGCTGCAGAAAAACGCCCGTGTGGCGCCAGCCTTAGCTTTATGCTTCCCTCTTTCTGGAGCTGTTTTCCTAGCAAAAACAATGCAGCATTGAATTTTGTACGGTGCATCAGCAACAGTTGAGATTATTCCACAGGGAAGAGAACATACACCTTGTTCGCCCCGACTGACCAAGCGTTCGAATCACTGAGTGTTGGAGAGCTGACTAAACTGGAAGAAGACAGAAGCAAGGCGAGAGCGCTGGTTGCTCGCCACCTGGTGCCTGGAGCTCTCTTCACTTCCGCCATACGGGCCTACCAAGTCAAGTACACCATGCAACAAGGAGTGACTATTAAGCTGCAGAGCGAAGCGGGTGAGTTTTTTTTCATCTTTTTCTATTAATTTACTTATTCCACACAGTACATAAACTTGATATAATTTTTAATATTCTTTGACTATCAACGTATTTTGAAAATCAAACCTACCGGGTGGATGATAGTTGAATTACCCCATGAAATTTCAATTGTAAAAAAATACTTTCATAAAAATTGGTCTTTAATTTAATTCACTAGTCTTTTTAAGTCATTTTGAGATACTATAATGCAGAAACGTTTTTATTAAAACAACAAAATATCAAATATTGTAAAGTAAAAGAAAAAATTGTAATTATTTTTATTTTCAGCAGTTCAGTTATAATACAGATTAAACAATACCAAGATAAGATACACTAACATAATTAAGGTCTTTATTAGTGCATTTTTTATGAGGAATATTGTTCTGAATAATGCAAAGGGGTAACAGTAAGAAAATATTTCGCCAAATATTTTGGGTTCTGAATTTTTTTCATAAGTATATTTAAAATACAGTAGAGCCTCATAAACCCGGTAACCTTGGGACCTAGCATTTGCCGGGTTTTTGAAAATTTATAAAATATTCTTAAGTAATGTACATTTTTGGTAACTGATTATATAATTCAAATGATGAATAACAATTAAAAGGGAACCAATTACCAATAAAGACTATTGCTTATTCATGCACTAAAACGAGGAATTATAAAAGGACCATTAAAAAGTAAATAACGAACGTGAAATAAAGCGTATATCTAATATGCATTTACAACAGTATTTTCATCACACGTTATTCTAAGAATTTTTTTTAACAGATCAGGCAAACTAGCTTGCTTCATGCATTTTGATTTTTCCTTCATAAGTTAATCTTGTATTCGATACAAACACGTAATCTCTTGAAAATCAATGCAAGAGCGTTGTTCTAAATCAGATATTGTATCTCTGACCAACTGCATACAGTGATCTATTTAAGGTTTGTTCTTAACTAGGCTGACCATACATCCCGTTTTCACAGGGACAGTCCCGTTTTTGGGCCTTCTCCAGACCGTCCCATCGTTTTCGGCAAAAATGTCATTTCGTCCCATTATAAAGCCTTTCGCAATTAAAATTCAGATTTTTCAATTTTCTTAAAATATGGATCATATTAGATCTTAACTGAGCATTTTCTTGGTTTTGGAAAGTGAGAGTAAGGCCAAGTTGACACTGACTTCATTGAGCTGGATGCACAAATTTACTCGCCTTCCCTTTTCCGTGAGCTCCGGATCTTTCAGTGTTTATGCTGAATGGACTCTGTTTACTTGCATCTATGTAACAGTATTAATCGAGGTATTCAAATAAACCAAGGCAGAAACTTCAACTTTGTTACAAAATTAAAGTTGCATTATAATTCGACTAAAGAGACAGTGTCTGTGCAAGGCTTTGATTCGGCTGTAATATTTTTCTTGGCTTTTACCCGATCGTATTACCTTCTCAGTTCAGTAGTCATGGAATACTGTTGTGCAATATAGGACCCTTTCGAGGAGGACCTAACTAGGGAGCTCGAAATGGTTCAGCGTAGAGCAGCTAGATTTGTAAAGGGAGAACATCGGTATGATGCGAGTGTATCAGAGATCTTGAGGGGCCTGAAATGGCAGACGTTGAAGAGTAGAAGAATTGAATACAAAAGGAAACTATTTGAAAAGTTTAAAAGCTACGAATTCGATTAAGACGTACGCGGCTTAGTTGTACCTATCGGTGTTAGTGAACGTAATGTTAGATCAGAGTGTATGAGAAAATATGTCGAAACAATCGCTACAACCGAGAAATACTACAGATCTTTTTTCCCAGACGCAATAAGACAGTCCAACAGAGGCATTAGTTAGAGTTCATTTAGTGCAGTGATACCCCCTGCCAAATGCTTCTGGCGGCTTGCAGGGTATTCATGTAAATGTAAAAAAAAGTTTAGCAAGCAAAGGAAGTGATATACATTCTGATAGTAAGAGAAAATTATGCAAAATTTCTGTGAAAGGTAAGACCATCAATTCGCTTATTTTAACGGCAATGTATTCTTATGAAACCGTCATCGGCATTATTAACTCATCTTATTTGTTTTTTGTGAATATATACATATGTAATAAATGAGAATATCTTTTATATTATAAAGGAATAAGCACCGATAGATATATGTCACACAATACAATATATACCATCCGTCCCACCCTGTATCTCAAAAGCCGTTCATTGTAGAGATATGCAGTAAACTGCGTTTTGTTCCTACAAGCTAGGAGGTCCCTAGAAAACTATTCTCATTTTCGTAAAGTACAGGGTTCGAATCCAGGAGCCAATTATATTTTCCCATAAGTTTACATGGGATTTTCGATTTTTCAGAGTGCAAGGTTTTTTTCCTTCATTCATTAAAACATGTAAATATTGACCGATTTTCTTCGTTTTTGCTTTATTCGACGGATAAAACTCTATACTATCTTATTCTTACGATGTTTACATGCAACACGGTTGAATCATTCAGAAATACGCAATTGTTTTCGAAATTTTACGGATATTTCGTACTCTTTCCGGGCGTTGCCAAGGAGTCTTTCATTGTCTATCTAATATAACTGCTACTTTTACTTGTTATGCTAGTTTCTATCTTTAAAATTATTCCGAGAAATGTCACAATACACCGAGAAATAATTGAAGTAAATCTCTCGAAATAAATCAAATTACTAAAAGAAGTTTAATATAAACAGTAACAATTCATTAAATTCAAACTAACCTCTCCAATGGAAGACGATGTAGTGACAATGTTGTGAGTGAAGATGTCCCACGTAGTGATGAGAAGATCTGGATCGTTAGGATATCCTTCTACCAAAATTAAAACAGTTTCTCTCACAAAAACTCCAAAAGCGAAACCAAAGAAATTAAAAACAAATAATTAAAATATTTCACGTGTTAAAATACTAACCAGTCCTATTAATTTTTACGCAAAATGCACACACTCTTACTGCAAAAGTACGACACGACACTCTCTCTGCGATGTTACTTCTTCCACAAACTAACAAAATCTGAGGCTCTTGAAGTAATTTCTTTTTCGAGAAATTTTAAAAGAAAAAGGAGAGAGGGTGAAGAGACCAATGTGTAAAACACGTGTCAGAAAATTTTCTTGGGAACGTCGCGACGTTTGCCGACGCGTCGGTAAGATTTCTTTCTAGCCACCCGTAAGGTCATAAAATCGAAAACCTCCAAAAAGAAAGAAAGATTGCCAGCAGTAGCATTTATGATCTTGGCATACGTGTCCTCCCACTCAGAAGAAAGGCGCATGCGGGTGGTCATGGAATTTCCATACAGAAATAAGCCGTCAAAGACGGTACAGCGGTTCCTGTCCTCCAATTATTCTCTTCCTTTAGAAACATCCGAAAGAGTGCTTTAAAATATTTTCCCAACTCACATGCAAATCGTGCCGTTTCCCGGATTCTCAGAGAGTGGAAAGGGGAAAATCCTGTCTTCATAATATAAATAAGAGGGAAACAGAATCGCTGGAATCAGGGATGCCGTATGCCCTTTTAGGTCAAATATGCCGATGGGACCAATGTGGAAAATCCCCCCCTCCCCCACTTTCTTGAAAACATCCCTTTTTTCCTTCACCCTCGGAGACAAAGGAGACGGAAGGCTTGTAAAAACTACCTCGCGGATCCGACCCGCACATGTTGCCTTTGTTTTGCTTTATACTTCCCTCCATTTTTCGCAAATATGTCTCTATGAGCTGGGTGGCCGCTCCTGCTGTAAGACCGAAGTTGGGAGCGAGAATTCTCGCCATCCTTACGCAACGTGTTAAGTTTTTTCGCATGCCCAGTTTTTTTACATTTTAAAATAATATCTAATATAATATTTACGTTTTTACACATTTCCAGGGGGGGGGCAACTGCCCCCCCTTGCCCCCCCCTGCCGACGTCCATGACGCTCACATTAGCTTTGGGGAACTTGCCATTCCGTGATCATCAAGAAGATAAGAATTCAGCAGAGGAATTTTTTTTATCAATTATAAAGCCATTAGCAAAGTATGGCGATGTGTTGGGTCAACTCTTAAACTCACCTCAAGGAAAAATAAATCTGATGTGGCCAACACATGACTTTCTCCATATTTGGGGTATAGATATTTAAATTATTATGAATAGCATTATAAGGCAAAATTATTACTTCGTATCGTAAAAGAATACAGTCATCCTTATTGCCATAAATTAGGTACATATATTTTGAATATGTTTACAGAATTCACCGCTACATGGTGGTGGCGCTGTATACTGGAAATTACGAAAAAGTTAAATATCTCCGAAATGGATAGTTCTACGAAAATTTGTTTCAAACAGAACATGGAAGAAATATTATTCTCTACAACTTTGGTTCTTACGAAGATTACCAATAACGTCGTTTTTAATGAGATATTTGACGGAAACAGAGAAAACCGATTTATAAATAATTCCTAAACAATAACTGCTATGGAAAATTGTTTCAAGTGAAAGTTGTAGGAAATTACATTCTCTATAACCTTTGTATAGAATTGTATATACAATAATTTATTTATTTATTTGTTCCAAAAACAGCACATTGGCCCAGTGCCGTAGCTAGGGTCTTCGGCGTCCCTAACGGGGGGCTTATATTCCCAGTCTGGACCATATGACCTTTTTTCTTGCCACCAAGTTCCAGGGGGAGGGGTTTACGGGGTCTTATGTACTTCATTTCGCATGTTGACATCTTTAAGCAATTCCCTGTTTTGCTACCATATGCAACAAACATATTTGAATGGGAAATTGGTGCGAGTAAGGCTAGATAGCAGGAGATACCTCAACTCAATTGCAC
This sequence comes from Uropetala carovei, assembly GCA_036926305.1. Classification (NCBI taxonomy): domain Eukaryota; kingdom Metazoa; phylum Arthropoda; class Insecta; order Odonata; family Petaluridae; genus Uropetala; species Uropetala carovei. The sequence continues at coordinate 161,821 of JAXCHB010000099.1, read as the reverse complement.
AACATTGTTTATAAGCGAGATCCAGTCTAAGGAAATATATAGGCAAAACAAGAGTGTCACCCGAAACTCGAAGAATGAGCGATAACCCTTAAGACTTCGGGTGAGACATGAAAAGGTGGCAACCTGAGTGGCCACCTCATATTCATCAATGACCTGGAGAATTCCTAATCTGACCCAGTGATTTCCTAATTTAGCTCGGAGATTCTCATATGTGAAGAAATTAGAAGTATGTTTACTGTTTTTAAATGTTTAATACAAAAGAGATAATTATTTTTCATAGAAATGTGAATGTGATGAGCCATATTTTGTCGCTCTCTCACGCAACTTGGCGACTCCCTCAAACACCAACGAAAGATTGCAGTGGTACCTACTTTATAACAGCGCCACCAATCCAAAATCACTGAATAAATGTAGTAATCAGAGCTTCGAGCCATTCGCTGAGATTCAGAATTTGTTGTTGCCGTAGATATGGTGGTAGCAAATACACCTAAATGCGAGTCACCCAGAGTTTTAGCTGCTGATGCGATAAGATTTTTCCATGTGTATTTCACAAATTAGACGTGTTTCTTTTAAGATTCTAAAGTCTCATGTTTCCAAACTAAAAATAAATGTGCTGACCAAAGAGAAAATGTCATATCGAGGCCCTCGAGACTTACTTCATAGAGAGCTTTCTGACTTATTTATGCACACATGTGGCGATATAGCATGGGTTTGGGATAGATTTCAGACAAAACCCAAGGGATAGCTATGGTCTCTAATAAGCACCATCAATTTTTAGACTTTCTAAATTGTAATTTCAAAACATCATAGCTAATCTTGCTGCCTTTAATTGTGGAGTGTCTAGGGTGATCACGTATGATTGACTATTTTAAGAGAATTATCCTTTAAAAAAACCGGACGTTAAAAATTTTATGGGACTTTTTTTAGCTTTGAAATTAAGACAAAAAATCTACACAAGATAAACGCCTAGCAAATAAAAAGAACAAAACAATTATTCCTGAATAATAAAAATAAATTGCACACAATACTAAGAACATATTCACAAAGAATAGTTTTCGTCACAGTAAGAAATAAACAATATTTCTTCTAAGATTTTTTGCGCTTCAAATCTTCATTAGTAAGAACATAATTATAAAAGTCTTTACAACAGTGTTTCTCAACCTTTTGTCATTCACGGACCACTTCAAGCATTCCTTTACTTACCGCCGACCACTAGGTTAGGGTTGTTTTGTGTCTATGAATTTTCCTGGAAAATTTAGTTTTTTCCTTTATTATCAGCTCTGCTAAGAAATAAATCGGAGGTAATAACGTACGAATGGTAAGGGAAATTTTAAAAGAAAGCAAAATGTATGTGTTGTAATATTTTTTGTTGAAAAAATATAAATAAACAAAGACTTCAAAAATATTTAATGTGATGGTTGTGCCTGTTTTCTTTTACTAAGTTCATTTATATTTGGGTCTACATTTTTTGTTAGCTTCAATCGAATGTCTGACGTTATATCCAGTCGATTCCTATACTTAGTTTTCATTGCTACTAAAGTCGAAAATACGGTTTCGCACAAATACAAAGATGAATATGGCATCAACATTTTTAGTGCAATGTTTGATAATTCAGTATTTTCCTTTTGAATTTGAATCCAGAAGTCTGTCAACAGTGTATTTTCGACTTTCAACTTAAGTGCTCCATCTGAACAAATATCAATCAAATCTTCTTGTAATTTAATTGATAAATGTTTTGTTTTTAAATTGGATGCAAATGGATTGCGGATCCAATTGTACAAGTCATAATTTTCAAGATAGTAATCTTGGAATTTTTGTTTCAGCGAAGACAAATGAGAATAGATATGTTCAGATATATCTAACTGAAGAGTTAAATTATTTTCTTCCAAAAATGATTCCATTCTAGAAAATGATTCAAAATTCTGTTTTTTGACGCGTTGCATCCATAAATCAAGTTTTTAAATAAAACCCTGAACTTTATCATTTGCACTAAAGAAATTTACTGCTGACCATTGAAGCTGTCGATTCATTTAATTTAATTTTGAAAATATATCAGAGAGATATGCTAATTTAATGAGCCATTTTTCATCGGTAAGGCAGTCAGCATGATCAAATTTTGAATTTTTTTAAAATGACATTATTTCTTGCCGAAGATGAAACAATCTTGTGAGTATTTTACCTCGGGATAGCCAACGACCTTCTGTGTGTGCAAAAGAAGTTGTTTGAATTCACTTCTCATTTCATCACAAAGAGGAACAAATAACCGACTGTTCATTGGTCTTGATTTAATGAAGTTTATAATTTTTATCGCTATATCTAAAACGTCTTTAAATTCACTTGGCATACCTTTACAAGTCAAGGCTTGTCTGTGAATATTACAATGTACCCAAGTAATATTAGGAACAATTTCTCGGATTTGAGCCATCACACCACTGTGCTTTCCTATCATTGTTCTGCCACCATCGGAACAAACACCAACGCATCCCTGCTTTGCTGCTTGCTTTCGGGCTCGTAGTGATGCACCCATGTTTCGTCTCCTGCAACAATTCGTCTTTTATCACGATACCGCTGCAAAAATTGCTTATAAATCTCCAAACGGTTCCATTTGTGCTCATCTGTGAGACGTTTGGGGACCCACCTTGCACAAACTTTGCGATATTGGAGGTTGTCGGGCATGATCTGGTAATAGCAGAAACAGCAATCTGTCTGTTTTCTTGAATTAACTTGATCAACATTGTTTGCCACTGTTGAAGTTGTCAGGCGGCCTGGACAGTCTTTGTCAACCATACTGTGCTAACATTCTTCTGTGAATCTTGGAGGATTTGACTAACGGTGCAATTGGAAAGCAGAGCCGACATGTTTACACATTGACTGTAAAAAACACACCGAGTGCAGGCAACTGGCAAAACGTGTAGACTTGCCTAACAATTTAGTAAGTATGATGACCTTGGGAGCATGTTCTGACATGTGGTATTAGTTTTATCTGCAAATTGCCTTTACTTTTGGATTTAAATAAAAAAAATTTATACTATTTTTATTAAATGAAGTTAACAAAACTGTATTACCAAATGTTTGACGAGACGAAATGATATTATCGATACATGCGACGGATCAGAACACTGTTCCGGTGAGTTCTAGCTCTTTCTGAGCATTGTTTTCGAGTATATTCCAGATAACCAGCTATCCCCATATCCCAAGCTTGCCATATAAAAGGTTCTATACTGTATATTAAACTTGGGGCCCCTAGGCACATGTCTACTGTGCGTATTGGATAATCAGGCACTTGGATTAACTCATTTGAAGACAGATTTGAACAAACAGAAAATCATGGCTCACACTTCAAATTTTTATGCAACATAAATTCTTTGATCAACTGGACACCTGAAACAATGTTACAACATTGCAAAGATTTAGAAAATATAAAATAGTAAATAATACATCTGATATTGCTGTAGCGGAGCTTTCCAAGGAACTGATATTGCTTCACAGACTTGTTGAACCAGATAGCAGAGCACAAGATGAGCGGAGGCTTATTTATTATAGACATTTAGAAGAAATTTATCCAAGCACAGTTACTGCTTTTGTGTGTCCTGTTCAAAATACCAGCAACCATGACAAGTGCTTAGAGAGAGGTGTTTTTGAAGCTAAAACTCATTAGTCAAGTTAAAAATAAAACTTTATCAAATAACATTCTATACATATCTTCTTCAATCCCATTAGCCTTCCATTGTAAAAGATGTGGTCCTATAGTTCTCACATAAGGACAGCCCATAATCTAAGTATGGACTTGGTTTTCATGTTGAGGCTGCATGCATAAACTGTTAACGTTTAAACATTTTTCCATTTTATTTACAGGTAATTTGAAGATAAATTCATCTCATGTCATCACTCAGAACATTCCTGCAACAAATGGAGTGGTCCATGCCATTGATACTATATTGTAATTTCTTGAATTAATTTGTGTGAATGTGATATAATTTTTAAAACCACATTTAGATTACCAATTTCCACATTTTGTGCATGAGCGAATCTGGTAGTTGTATTGTTATTGCTGTGTTTAAAAAATCCAAAAAGAAATTTGTACATTGTGAATGAATGCATGTTACATTATAAAATACAGTCAGTATAGTGTTGCTATTCATTAATGTCATTATGGCCTCATTGATCTAATAATGACAAATACCCAGACAGTTCTTATATGCATTTAATCTCTACTGTAGTTATGAGGAACTGTACATGTATGAAGCTAGAAGTATGTCATGTTCTTCAGTTCATCTAACCAAAGCTGTACAATAAGAAAAATTGAAGCAACATCCATTTGTATATTTCACAATAACATAACTTGTGCTTATATGTCATGTAAATAAATAAAATTTTGAAAATATAAGTATTCTTTATGAATTAAACCTGTTCCTGAAACCTATAAATGGGGTCGTTTGGTTCCTTTTTGAAATGCACACTCTGCAGTTTCATTAATCTTTTATATATGAAAATTAGACAAAATACATTTTCAGCTTCTTGGTAAAGTCCATTTCTTCATGAATACATTCTATTTATGAACATCAAGCACAGGAAATAATACTAATGTTTACAACAAATTATTCTTACATATTAGGACAGTTAAGCTAGTGTTATCCTACAGTTTTCTACAACATCTTGTAATTTGAATATTTTTTTATTCTTTAAGAAAAACAATGTATTCAGTGTTGCATTTTGTTAAAGCCAGTAGATCTGCTCTAAGAAATTCTAAAACATTTATCTTTTTGATATGGTATGGATTCTTATAAATCCGTAATAATCATCCACAAGCTATTAAATATTGCCATATAAAATTTCTTAGCACTGCAACAGTAATCAAAGTACAGTCTATTACCCGTTCAACTTTATTCAGTATATTAAGTATTAAGGCTAGAAGCATTTGTGGCTTGAGCATCAATCAAGTTGGAAATAAAAGCTCATTTAAAACACTTTAAACAACAAAAATAATAAGTATAAAACAGTATAGATGTTTCTGTGCAAGTATTCCACTAAAATTTGAATAACAAATTTATTTGTTTCACAATAAGATGTACTGTTAATTTTTATGGTTAGAGATTCTCTCTGAAGTTAGTTGAAATGTACATTCGCTTTTTGTTTACCTCTCTCTAAAAAATCCATAAAAGGACAATTTTACCATTTTTATTTTTTATAAATTAATTATAGATTAGGTGGTTGTTCAGAACATAAGTATATTTCCACTTTATAATCAAATATTTTTTGTAAATATTAATACCACAATACTCTCATAATTAAAAAGGATATGTCCACAGTTACACACTTCAAAAATTATATACCAAATACATCCATGGTATTCCTAACATTATCTGATAAGCTTTGATACTATTTTATTATGGATGCATGCTTTCAGTACATTTGCATTGCTAAGGTCTATCTTCACCACTCAGTTATTTGCAAGTATACTATAGCTTCTTAAAAATTGTGGTTCACTTTGCTGATTACCGAAAAATGGCTCAACATTTACAAAAAGTATACTTGTTCATTCCAAATAGGGTGTATACAATTCTTTATATCATACATAAATACTACACTGTTATTTCTAGGGTGGCCAGAATGTCTCTTTTTGAGAGAACATGCCTTATTTTTTTGTTCAGATCTTTTTCTCTCTCTCTTTTTTTATTTAAAAATGTCCTGTTTTTCAAAAGGAACAAGAAATTCCAAGCAAGCATTAAAGTGGTCATTTCAACTACATTGTTATGTACTTAAAAAAATGAAACAGTAAATGTCCATGCATTACAAAATGTATATAAATTTGTAATTATAAAGGTGTAGTGTATTATTTTGACAGCAATAGTTGAATTTTAAAGAAGTTATATTATTATAAGAATTACTTGAAATTTATAATGTTATGATTTACTTTTTCAACAGAATGAATGCATTATTAAAATAATTATTTCAATCTGAAGAAAATTTGATTAAACTTGTGAAGTGTGTCTAATATGAACATCCCAATTTTCATTGAAAAATTAAGGAGCCAGCTCTCGTACTGCATTTTCCTCCTTTTTAGGCCAATGTTCTCTTTTTTAGGATTCCTTTTGAAAATGTTCTCTTTTTACATTTTGCACTTCTGGCCACCCTAGTTATTTCACATATCTGAATAACAGATGCAAAAACGATTGAGAAAATAAAACCAATAACAAAAAATAGACTTTAGTATAATTTGTGCTAACGTAAAACAAATAATTGTGCTGCAAATTCTTCTACTGAAAATAAATAATTATTAGAAATTATACCTTTTTAACTTTCTTTTTGCTGCAAGGAATGTATTATTGTCTAATTTAATTAAAACGATGATAAAAATTTTTTATTTCCTCAGAAATACTAGAACTTAGACGTGTAACGATTTCAAATAAAACATGGCTATATTATACAAAAAAAAGTAAACTCCTATGGCAGTTTACCAGCATTTTTCCATTTCATATCTTATTCACTAGCCTTATATGTTAGCTCATTTTCACTCACAATCATGAAAAATTAACTTACAAAGATTCATGAAAGTTTGCCATCTTAAATGCAGTGAAGCCATTTAGTTTGAGAAGCAATATTTTGCTTATAATTTTTATCTTTAGCCATCTTTAAAGTTGGTTTTAATATTGTTCAACATCAAATGGTTATTTAATGTCTATATACATTTGTATACTCTTGATATCAAATATTAATTTAAAATAAGAGAAATTATTTTGCCTATAAAGTTACAACAAAATTAATCCACCTTCTAAATTTTGAAATGAGGTTAGATGGTACATATTCTGATATTTTCTGGTACCCTATTAAATGGAAGAATATTTTTGCCCAAAATATCATTTGAAGCAATCTTTAAATAATCCTATGGTCCACCAATGATTACCTGAGATTTACAGAGCTAACTGAAAGACAAATGAGATTCATTGCACTTCTTTTCTAATTACCTTCCTCAGGCGTACTATTTACATTTCTTCTGCTCTTCCAAAATATTTTTGGATCGATGTTCCTCAAAACCTTTTTATGACCGAATCTCAAAAAATCATTTATAGTCATTGGCAGTAAATACTTCAAACTATTCTTGTCATAAAGTTTTGATTCATGAAGTGTTTCACCTTAAATCCCTTCTGAAGTTTGTTGAGATAAACTCACTGGCGTCTTACATATAAAGTGAAACTTATGTATTGTCTGCACTTCCACTGACCATCATTTAAATGACCTACTATGTTCAAAATGATATAAATACTAGATAATTCCTAATCAGTTAAGAATCTCATGATTCCTTGACTTACAGAGACATGGAATTAAATAATAATGGAATTGCCTCCAATCTCCTCTCATAACATCTGAAAAATTACAAATGTCACCTGAGCAAAACATACAGTGGCAGTGGCCAAGGAACCATAGCTATATTGATGCCAGCATGTATGCTTCATTTTGATCTTTAAAAAAATTTCAGTCATAATATATTATCATTGTCAACTATCATTTTGATAGTTGATAGATAGCCAACTAAATATGTACAAATCTCTCCAGATGGCAACATTCATGGGCAAACTCCTGCTATTGGGCTACCACTTGGGCTAGGCAGTGGTAGAGGAGGCTCACACTTTTCCGACATTAAGTTTAGCACTCGTTCAAACTTTGCATGCCTTTCCAATGACTCAACAGTCGCACCTCGTGAACCCCAGAGAAATTTGAGATGGAACTCTGTTCTGAAAGCATCCATAAGGAGTTGGTCCACCTTTGGAGCTACGACTCCATCCCCACAACCCCCAGCACTACCCAATACAATTTCTGCATTCCTGCGAAAGGCAGCAGAAGCCCCAGGGGCCCCAAATTTCCTGGAAGCTTCCAGATGCGAGTGAAGTGTGCTAAGACCAAAATCTGCAGATGAGGATTCCCATGGCTGGAGACAAGAGTGGTGGTAGAGATGTGAACGCAGACCTCTATTTTCAGGAATTTCATTTGGACCTAAACCATCTGGAGCTAGTCCGTTGAGATCATCTAGAAGCCTCTCATGAAGAAGAGCCACAGGAAGGAGATGAGGTATGGTTGTGTTTGGTGCCTGGGGGTTGGTACACTCGTTCATGCTCTTAAGCGTGGGTCGCAGCTTAGCCTCAAAATTGAAGGCACTATCAGTATGACGCTGCCTCAGAACATGCCATGTGGCACTCAATCTCTCAACCTGGAAAAAATGGGAAGCATAAATGGGACAGGGAAAAGATAACTGATGGTCATTCTGACCAAATTTGTCACGACTGTAGGGGGTAACAAAGGGAAGGTCAACACGGGTTGTAGAGTCCATCTGTCTGTTTGTTTAAAAATAGCGGCTGATTTAAAGATTAAACTATGCGTATTTTCCCGAATCACATTATTCATTTGAATCAAATTTGGTACAATTTTGGAGGGCTTCCAGGAATAATTCATATGTGGTTATTGCTTCTCTCTGCCTGTTTTGTTCAAAATGGCAGTCGATTGAATTCTTAAATACCATGTATCATCTAGAATTCCGATCGGATTTAAACCAAATTTCCCTGGCCAACGCCAGGTATTTTTGCTTGTTTTTTAAATATATATATACACACACGCACGCAGACGCACACATGCACACGCTAGCTGTAGTGCCTATTGAATTTCAACGGATTTAGTGAATTTGAAACTTCGACCGTGTAACAAATGTAACATGTAAGCATTGCAAGAATAAGATAGTACACAGTTATAACCGTTGAATAAAGCAAAAATGAAGAAAACCGCTCCGCATTTTACTATTTAGATGAATGAAGGAAGAAAATCTTGCACTGTAAAAAATTGAAAATAACGGGTAAAGTCCCTCCTTCTCTCTAAAGTGACCGGTATAGTCAATAAAATTCTAAGTGCAATGTAATAATTTAACTAATTATAACAAAAACAAAGAATTTTATTGTAAATTTTCATATAACAATTTGTCAATTTAAAGCTTTTATATTAGTAAGTAAGAAGAGATTACGTACCTTTTACACTTTTGTAATAATCAAAACAGAATTTAATGTTGTATGATAATATATATATATATCTTGCTGAAGCAGTCACCTGTATTATTATTCGTATTTCTTTTAGAGTTTGTCTAATACTCCAAGATTTCCTGTTTATTAGCAATGCAATATTCCAGAACAATAAATAATACGTTGTTATGTACTGCTATTGTTCAAATTTTTTAAATTTTATTAATGATAATGAAAACGCAAATAAAATTAGGTACTTTTCCCCTCCCTCCCTTCTCTCCCTCTCTCTTCCGTATAAATGCATTGAACTCTCAATTTCGGCGACAATGGGAGTTGTCATGGTAGTTTATAATTGGTATTGTAGTAAAACTGATAAAGTCACATATTCTATTGATTCTAACTGCATTTCTACGCGAATTTGACCAGAATTCGGAATGTCTTCAATAAAAATAAACTTTCTTCATTCCCGCAAAGAAGTATCCAAGTCTCAAGTTCGTACCATGATTTTAAGTAATTTTAAAGTGCAAATGAAAAGTAGTCTACACACATCCCTGTATTTCAGTTGCAGGACGCGGCAAAATACATGACATTTGATAATTAAAACGTTTGCTATTTCGAATCAAAGTGACTTACAGGAACAAAACCTTGACCATTCACAAGTTAGGATGTAAGGAAAAATCGTACCAAATTTGGTTATTCTAGTTTTTATCATTTAGGAGGAGTTCCATGATCAAACCAACCAACACACCCTTCAAAATGTATTATAGGAGATGTGCTACGGGGCAAGCCCCCTGCTCGCCTCCCCCCCCCCCCCCTTTTATCACTTTTTTCAGTACGGAAATAATTTGTTGAGATGATTCAAATCTCGCGGGTCCAATACGCGAGTTGTATATTGTTTCCCGAAGTACTTCCAGTGTTTGGTTTCTCTTACTTACGTAGTAGTTTTCCGTCCTAGTAGTCTTCCTGTCGCCATCACTGTGAAAGCACGTTTTCTTGTAAATCTGTATCAAAGTGAATCCTGTCCATCAGTTAATACGGGACTTATATCATATAATAAAATGAATTCTCATTACCTGTGTCAAGTTTATTTAAACCTTCTTAACATTTAATATAATAATAGCCGTCGTCTGTTGGTTGGTTGGTCAGTCACTCTATGCAAACACTAATAACTTGAGAAATAATAATGATAGAAACTCAAAATTTGGTAGGGATGCTTGACTAACACTTATTCAGAGTATGACAAATTTAAATCATGAAAAAATTCCTTGGTTCGTCTCCAAGAGAGGCATTTCCATTTCCCATTACTTTACATGTAAAATGCGATTTTTCGACGTGCAGGCTTTTATTCAGTTGGAAATTTAAATTAGAAGAAATTAACAGACCACCGGATTTGAACCATTTTGAAGAAAAATTTATCAAGTTTCTTATTCCATTCATCTTTTTTCGTCCATAGTCCAAATTATTCCATGTTAAACGTTTAATTTGCATATTTTGTGGAAATCTCGCCATTTTAATGTGTTGCTTCTATGTCGACCATTATCATTGTTAAACCTCAAATTACTATTAATGTATACATCCTTCTGGGAATAAGCGTGCCTTGAGTGTTTCAATACGAGAGAGAGAGAGGAAGGAAGGGGAGAGATTGGCGTGTTTTGTGGAAAATAAGTATATTAATGTAAATATAAAAAATTTTAAGTATCAACAGTGTCATTTTAGAAAAATTGGAATTAAAAAGCATTCTTAAATTAAATTCTTTATAAACCACACGTGCTTACGAATTTATATTTTTATTCCTCGAATTAATTTCGTAACAATGGCCGAAGTTTGGAAACGAATATAAATTAAAATTCAGTTAAAATTAAAAGGACATTTAAAACTGTTAACAGGCAATTTTCAAGGAAACAACAGTGGATCTTTGAATGAATTGATTTGTTTTTATAAAAGGAATGTTGGTGCTTATTTAATACAGAGGAAGTTCTATGGCTTATAATCCATTTAAATCTAATAACAGTGGCTATTATAGTTTAAAGAAAGAACTTTCTTTATTCACTTTACAGAATGAATTAATTTTAGGCTAGCATTGCCTATTATAAAAGGAGTACTTTGGAATTTACAGTATGTAAAGTGGAAGTTGTACTGAATTGACTCAAGTATATTTCAAAGCAAAAATCAATTTAAAACTATTGAAAGTTGTTGTTTCGGAAACTGAGAAGTCTAAGTTTGAAATCCATTTAAAACTGGTGAAAGTGGTTGTTTCAGAAAATGAGAAGGCAAGAGTGCTGAGCAGACGATAAACGATATTGAGGTACATTATATTCCAAAATCTATTTAAATTATTATCAGAGGCAATTGAAGATTGAACCTATTTTTTGGAACCGGAATTCTGCTTATTTAATGAAATTTAAATCCTAATGCTATAATCAATTTAAAACTAATAACAATGGCTATTTTAGTAGAAAGAAAGGTACTATTTTATTCACAAGGAATTTCTGTGAGATTTCAGTTAATTAATTAAAACAGACTTATAATATAGAAATATTCAATGGTTAAAACAGTGCAGAATTTTATTCTTGCGATTTTTACATGTTGCATTGATGAAAATTTAGATTCATTAAACCTGTTGAAATTCAACGGGCACTTATGCTAGTAATTTATATTTTCGAACGTGTTTTCACCAATAAATCATATATTTCAATGCATTTCGATAACATTCCTTTAAATAATGTTTTTCAAAACCAAACTAAGAATATTTATTTGTTTACTTTAGCTGTCAGAATTACTTAAGTAAACAATGTAGTTGGGTGGCAAAGGACTAACTGTTATTCCAACTGGCCAGATTAATACAAAAAGGCGACATTGAGACTGAGGTTTTTATACATTGTATTGGTCTTTAACAAGAGCCAGAACATAATGTGATATTTTCGTAAACTCTGCATTCAAACTGACAAGATTAACACAAACGGTGACATTGAGACGAAATGTTTTTATACAGCATAGTGATCTTTAATGGGAGAATCAGAACGTAACGTGATATTCTTGTAAACTCCCTCACACGTATCTCATTTGGTGGCAAAGCAAGAACTGTCCCGATACTACACATGGTCAAGTAAAATTACATTGATCTTTTACAAAAAAATAGGTGCGTATTATACATAGTGATAAGAGAATTTTCACATTTCACTCGTAGTGACAGTTAATTCATCTTTCAATGGGATAAATGGATTTCGAATCCATCCATTCCCTTTCCGTGGATCTTCTTCTGTTGGAAAGTAAAACTCAAAACGTTCTGCCAAATTTCTTAAGTGTTCACTGATAACGTTTCTTAGAGATGTAATATTAATCTCTTCGCTTGCATCGGAGATGACTGTTGCTAAATTATGAAACATGTCGTAGCAATCTCTTGAAACTCGACTATTCCATGCTTCTAGCTTTCGTTTCTGTCCATCGATCTTGTCAGCCACCGTAAAGCATGAAGCCATCCTTCCCTGCATGGAGGTGTTGAGATCATTCACGACGGCAAAGATGTCAGCCAAATAGGCCAGCTTGGCTATCCAATCCACATCTCTGAATAACTGGGACCAATATGGTTTTTTGTCTTGAAAAAACAGGGCAAGCTCGTTTCGTAATTCAAATACTCTCGACAAAACTTTTCCCCTCGATAACCAACGTACATCGGCATGCAACAGGAGCTGTTTATGATCAGCTCCCATAGCATCACATAATGCAGAGAATAGTCTCGAATTTAAAGAATTCGCCTTCACATTGTTAACAATTTTCACAACTTCTTTGAGCACACTATTTAGTTCTGGTGACAATGTTTTTGTTGCAAGACTTTCTCGGTGAAGAAAGCAATGCCTCGACTTGCAACTTGGAGCAAGCGCCTTAATCTGCATAACAACTACACAAAATTTGAAGACCAACCTATATTTATTAACGATGTAGTCGTTCAAAGTTTTGAAAATTTCAGAACTAGTTGTTTTTGTCGGTAGTGAAGCAGAAAAAAAGAACTCTTCCTTCAAATCACCATTAAATTCAAAGCGCACATACACCATCAGAATAGCCGCATTTGAAATGTCTGTACACTCATCAAGCTGTAAAGAGAAGAACTTTGCTAATTTAATCTGTTCTATGAGCTGATCTTCCATATCTTGAGACAGATCTAAAATTCATCTGGCTATAGTGTCATTTGAAAGTGGCACCTGACTCACTTCGACAGTTGTTTACAAAAACTCAGTTCGATGGATCACTCTTGGTCTCATGGAGAAATATAACAAGAAAATAAATCCACGTGAGAATGTGAAACTACGGGTCTCTCATGATCGATTTGTTTCGTAAAAGGCGAGAACGGATATTTGACTCTGTCAGCAAACGTTTTGAAGCGTCGTGACATTTGAAACGACATTCGGGATAAATTTAATCCGTTTACGATTTGGATTGACCCAAACGGTTGGCCATAGAGCACCCCCGTTCCTCTGTTAGTCGCAGGTGTAGGTATCATTAGCTTAAGTATATGTCTGTTAAAATTCTTGCGGCACTATCCAATTTAAATCTGTTTAGAAAAGAGAGGTTTAATAAACGGGAAGGACAGCACGTCGTCCCAGGAAAAGAATAAAAAGCTTGCATTTTGCATTAAATGTATATAAAGACATTTGTTAATCCAGGTTCGGGTCTCACTCCTATTAGTCTATGTCGAGGCAATGCTTCGTTAACATCTGTACATTACCCTAAGAAATTGTCGCGGACTGGCAGCCGATGGCTCGTGGACCGGTGCCGGTCCGAGGACCACCACTTGAGTAGCACTGATTTAGACGAAACCTGGGTTAATCAAAACCACACGAAAAGGAGTTGCTGGAAGATGAGCGATGGTTCTGGTGGACTAAAGGTTCCTATCGGTAAACGTGGTCGTCTCATTGTATGCCATGCCGGTTCAGCAGCCACGGGATTCATTCCGGAAAGTAAATTAATTTTCCGATCAAAATCTAAAACTACGACAGATTATCATTCTGAAATGAATGCAAATACTTTTAAAAAGTGGTTTGAAGAACAGTTTCTGCCCTACCTTGCTCCACAATCAGTCATTGTAATGGACAATGCAAGTATCCATTCGGTTATGACGGAAAAGACTCCATGCACAAATACCAGGAAAGGTGATATAATGGCATGGTTAGCTTCTAAAAACATTCCTCACACTGCTTCACAAACACGTGCAGAGTTATTGCAGTTGGTGAATATGAATAAGCCACACCAAAAATCGTATGAATTGGATTGCATTGCAAGAAAACACGGCCACAGAGTGGTGCGCCTACCGCCCTACCATTGCCATTACAATGCAATTGAGTTAATTTGGGTGCAAGTAAAATCATTTGTAGCTGAGAGGAATAATACTTTCAAAATTGCCGACGTTGAGCGATTAACTCACGAGGCTATAGAAAGTATACAGGTTTCCGCATAGGAGAGTTGTGTGAAACATGCAGAGAAATTGCAGGAAGAAGATTTTCAGAGGGAGATAGCCAGAGATGACATGTTGGAACAAATCATTATAAACCTACAGGAATCCGATTCGGAAGAATCAAACTCCAGCGACACCGATGAAGACAACTCAGATTGAATACTCAGGTATTGTGTACAGAATAGTCATTCTAGCATATTGTATTCTAATTTATATTTTATACTGGTTAGATTCGTATGTTGTGTTCCGAATGTATATTAACTGGCGGTTTGGCAGCAATGCAATGCATATTCCCTCTCTCTCTGCGCAGGAAATATGACTCACCCGCCTTCCTTCCTGCTCCCAACTCTAATTGCTATCGTTTTCGCAATATTTTTTGCTTTCTTAATTGTTATAGGGTCAGGATAGTTATTAAATTTGATATTATTTTCCACATAAACACGAAAATCGATCTCAAATTTCAATAATGAGTTTAAACGATGAAGTCTTTTTTCTTCTGACATCCAGGGTAACATTATTTCTTTTATATTCTATGAATTGGGATCCACAATGTAGAAAATTAACAAAACACTGGCACTAGACATAGATATCTCTTCCCGTATTCCAAAATCCTCAATCTTTGCACTAAAAGAACACATCCACTCCGTAAATTTTTGCATGCGAACTGTTCCTTAACAATAATAATCTAGTATACATCGGAGAATTCTTTCTATTCCATAACTGAATAATTTGTCGACATTGACTCATAATTTGAGTGGGATGGAAGCGGCTACATTTTACTCTCAATCTCGCACTAAGAAAAAAGTTAAATAATAAATTAATCAATCAGTAATAGCAATTAACTTGTTTTGTGATCATACTCGCTGTTCTTTATTGAATAGAATTTGTATGCAACAATTATAAGATTGTATGCAACGCGTTCTAAATAAATCGAATTAAACACGCTCTTCCAAAAGCCAAATGTTAGCCGTAAAGATAGTTACAGTAAATATTATTTAAAAACCATGAGCATGACATAACTAATTCCATAAAATCAATTAAAATGTTTTATTTGTCAATTATTTGGGCGTTCCATTTTCTTTAGAGCCTTTTAAACTTCATAAGCTTCATTCACACGATCGTTTTTGGGATGCAGCAAAAATGCAGAAAAAGAACTCTACGAAGACAGCGTTTTCTGGCGTTATTTTCACGTAATCTCACAGGAATTTCCTTAAATAATTCATTATGAATGTTTAATATGAATGTAGAAAAATATTTTCAATATAAAATGTCTTTTATACCGCATTAATTAATTTAAAAAAATGTTTCTGAAGCTCTAGTTAACAAATGGTTCGCTAAGTTGATATTAAATCTAACAACCCAACCCACGAACCTCATGAACCGGTGCGAACCAGTCCCAACTCACCACTGAGTATAAGTATTTCCGTCACAACAGTTAATAAGCAAAAAAAGAAAAACTTCCTTCAACAAAAAAAATCAATACATATGCATCCAAAATCAGTACCAAATCAAATTCCAATATTATAATCCAATATCCAAACCAATATCAATAAATCCAATGAAACAGTATAATATTAGTAAAGCACACAACATGGTTCCCCTTTGGAAGTTGGAGCAAGACTGGCGTAGCCTAGGTCAGCTCCAGCAGCTCCCCCACCACCCCCACGCAACTTCACTCTAAAATCATGACCGAGAAGTTTGGTAGACTCACGCTAAGCCTACTGGCGCTAGTGTTGTGTAAAAAGGTGAAAGGAATGGAATGGAAGTCTGTAGGTTACTCCACGTGCTCTTATTCACCTTTTGAAACATACAGATCTTGTGAGAATTTGACGACTGACTCTGTTTTAACTGAGGTTTAAACTTTCATGGAAAAATGCCGATTATTATAAGGTGTTCAGTCGTTGGTTGCGGGAATACACAGGAAATTCCTGGCATCAAGTATTTTACTTTCCCGAATGACCCTTCCCCCCTCTCCCCTTTCACCTCTTTTCCTTTCACTCTCTCCCCTCTCTCCTTTTGCTCTCCCTCTCTCCCCCCTCTCCTTTTCTCCTTACCCTCTCTTCATTTAAACTGCTTATAAAACACGTTATTTTTACGCTCGTAAGCTATATAGATGTTCATACTATTAAAAGGCAAGAATCCCATATAAAAGCAATGTAGCATTTCCATGGTAAATAAAATTTCCCATTGTTATAAATTTTAAAATTTCTCGTTTTTATGCAGTTAAAATCAAATATTTAAGCTTATTCAGCATGAATTCGTATTCTGTTTTCAAAAATAATTATTTTTACTCTTTTTTCAGTTTTAAGTCCGGAGTTTGTATCATAATTTTAAGTAATTTTAAAATGCAATTAAAAAATGCCTTGCACCGATTTCAATTCTTTTCTTATGGGGTAATAAATGGTTACTTGTTAATTGGTTGAAGCTTTCGTGGGTGCTTGTCATGCTGAAATTAGGTTTTCTCAGATTATCCCACATAAATTTTTTGCATTAACCACCAACGTTTCCTCTCCTTTGCCAGAGACTTCTTCAGGGTGATCACCCTCGAGAAGTCTCCGGCAAAGGAGAGGAAATGTTGGCGGTTAACACAAAAAATTTACGGGGGATAACCCGAAAAAACCTAATTTCAGCAAATGGTTACTTGTTTCAATGCTTCATCCCTTATATCATATAATCTTTAAATCCATGAAATTCCTGTAATCGTGATTTTGATACAAAATGAACCTTCAATGTTAAAATCTGATGCTTAAGCAGATTTGAAAAAGCCGCTGTATGATGCTATTGCCATCTTGTGTGAGTCTACCGCAAGACTTCGGAATAGCCGTTTATATGGGAGTTTCTCCCCCCTCTCAGCTTCCTCCACTCTGCGGACCTACCTGAGTGGCCTGTAACCCATCTTTGGCCCAAGAAATTTTTCCTAAAATATTTACCCAAATTGTTTTCCTAAAATATTTCTTATTTATACTTCTTCGATGTAATCAACCGTTAGCTTGAAATCAGCGATTTCTCTTACAGGTGCCCCCCCCACAACCCCTCTCCCATTGGTCTGATTTTGTTCATCTACAAACTTGATCTTATACTTGTATTGAAAGTGACAAATATCAAATTTGAACTTCCTAAGTTAATTTACTTGAGAGTTATTGTCGAAAAACCAAATCGATGCCTCCCAAACCCCCACTTAAAATTTTTTTTGAGATACACCACATAGCCTATATTTTAAGCTGGACCAGTCTAAAGATATGCTGCAAGTTTCATAAAAATTTGAGCAGCCGTTTTTGCAAGATGCAGTAACAAACAAACAGACAGACAGACAACAACTCTGCAAACCAGTTCCATCTTCTTGTGATGCAAAACACACAAAAAAAGTAAAACCCCGAGAAAAAACAAATGTACAGACTAGAGATGCACTGAATACTCATTTTGGCCGAATGCCAAATGGCCAAATATTAAAATCAGTATTTGGCCGAGGCTGAAGCCGAATATCTCCATTAGCATAAATTAGTGATGAACCAAATATCGACTTCGGCCTTGGTAATCGGCCAAAAATGATTAAAATAATTTTTATTTTTTAAATTCTATGAGATGGAACTCTTTTGGATCTCGGAAATTAAATTTTCCTTCATTTCCATAACAGCGTAAGAAGACAACTTAAAACAGAGATAAAACTACAAAGAAAACACTGAAATACAAAGTATTTGCCACAATGGCGGTTCTGGTCACTCGCTTCGAAAACAAAGTGTGTTGATCGCTTCGAAGACGCTCACTCACCGCTCACACAAGCATGCGCATTGACGCCAGAACTTGGGACACCACCATAACATTACATTGTATTGTTTTTCCACTTAATTAATAATAATTAATAATTCCACGTGTTACCTAAACCAGCTGCTTTTCATATATAAAGGGACTAGACCTTCAAATTTCCTAGTGACTTTATTTAAGGGAAGCTGATGTTTAATTAGATGATGTCCTGGAAAGACCAAGTGTAATTAAGTAGTTAATGGTGTGGGGTTTGCTGCATAGGCTGATTCATTTCATCATGAACAACCCAACAGTTAATAACTTAATTTGAATAATCAGAAAATGGTAAAAATCAAGAACGGCCCTTTTGATTTCCTATAGGAAGGTAGGAATTATTCCTTCCAAGTCAATCAGGAGGTGAAGTGGGGGGAGGAAAGGAGGAATGTGGGAGGAGTGGTTCATTTTCCCTATTTGATTTGTTCACATTTTTAACGTAATAGATCAAAAGGCATTTAGTTCATTCACCAATAAAATATTTGTTGTTCGAAGAAGGATTACTGCTGAAAGAATAAAAAGATTAAGCAGGGTCAAGAAAGACATTACCAGATAAGCAGGTTGTCAGGACAGAGGGTGGTAGGGTTGGAGAGTGGTCGAGATCAGAGGGTGGTCAGGTTGGAGAGTGGTCGGGTGGTCCTCTGAGGGAAGAAAACTGTAATAGAAAGGATAGATCTTAAAACTGTTCCCCTAAATAGTGGTTACCTCCAGAGGTGGTCGTCTTAGAGAGGTGGTCACCTTTCAGAGGTTTCACTGTACCTTGGTACTGTATGTGATTGTAGGCACTCTAACACAAAAAGTACTTGCCATATCGTTACCAAATTCCATATATAACACTTTGGTATGGACACAAAGAACTGATTAGTTTTTGGACAATAACGGTTAACCAGAAGTCGAGGTTTATTCGAAACCCGATTCAGTTTTTGCGATATTTCTTCGTTAATACATCATTACTGTATAACAATTCTATACAAAGGTTATAGAGAATGTAATTTCCTACAACTTTCATTTGGAACAATTTTCCATAGCAGTTATTGTTTAGGAATTATTTATAAAAAATCTGATGTGGCCAACACAAGACTTTCTCCATATTTGGTGTATAGATACTTAAATTATTATGAATAGCATTATGAGGCAAAATTATCATTTCGTATCATAAAAGAATGTAGTCTTTCTTATTGCCATAAATTACGTACAGTAGAATCTCATAAACCCGGCGATCTCGGGACCTGGCATTTGCCGGGTTTTTGAAAATTTATAAAAAATCCTAAAGTAATGTACATTTTTGGTAATTGATTATATAATTCAAATGATGAATAGCAATTAAAAGGAAACCATTATTAATAAATACTATTGATTATACAGGCACTGAAATGAGGAATTATAAATGAACCATTAAAAAGTAAATAATGAACGTGATATAAAGCGTATATCTAATACGCATTTACAACATTATTTTCCTCAGACATTATTCTGAGAATTTTTTTAAACAGATTGGGCACACTAGCTTGCTTCATGCATTTTGATTTTTCCTTCATAAAAGTATCATGTATTCGATACAAACATGTAATCTCTGGAAAATCAATGCAGGAGCATTGTTCTAAAATAGATATTGTATCTGTGACCAACTGTATACAGCGATCTATTGAAGGTTTATCCTTGATCATCTTCACTTTCATTTTCTTCATTTTTGGTACATGATTATATAATTCAAATGATGAATAGCAATTATAAGGGAACCCATTATCAATAAAGCTATTGCTTATATATGTACTAAAATGAGGAATTATAATGAACCATTAAAAATTAACTATTTTGACTATTTCACACATTTCACATCATTTAGCTGAAGTACGACAGGTGCATCATTGCCGATATCAACCCAGATTTCATTGTTATCTTCTATCACTCTTTTTGCTATTGTGAAAAATTTTCGCTTGTTGTATCAGCATTAGGCCTGAAATTTTATTTAGTGGGTCAAGCTCTCCAAAAATATGTTTCTTAATGGTTGAAATTAAAACATCTGTCACATGGAATGCTCAAGAAGAATAGCACGGACTCTAAACAATATTTATATATATTTTTATTATTGTTTATTTCTGATTTGTTTGATTTTGTCTGAAAACGGTTTCATTAGAAGTATTTTTAAGTGAAAAAGTGGGGGTCAACTTATACGGCGAACATATGCCTAAACATGCATTTTCATCCAAAAAACCAGGGGTCGACTTATATGCTGGGTCAACTTATATGCCGGGTCGACTTATACACCGGAAATTACGGTATCTATTATATAAATTAATATCAATTAAGATTTTTTAATTATTAGTATTAAATGAGTGAGAATTTTTGCAAGCCTTTTATTAATAAAAATGGAATAGATATCAACATTTATAGGTCAAGCTTATTTTATAAGAAGAAAAATAAAATATAAGACACAGGGAGGTTTTCCGCCTCATATTCAATGATTTGTTTATATACCTGCACATAGCAAGCATTCACTTCTAGAATTTGGTATCAGTCACATAGTTATCATTTAACGGTGAATATATTGCATTACACTGTCAATATCATTGTGATATGATAAATCAATCTATAAAAACATACACTCGTTCTCATTTTTTTAAGGAGAATAAAACTTTTGGATTTTTGGAATAACTTAAAAATGTAAATGATTGAGAGGTAGCTAACGGCTCAGTGTACAATCTTCAAATGCTCTGATATACCGTATCTGCCCGAATAGAAGCCAACCCCAGATTTAAGCCGACTCCCCAAAAATTTCCACAATTTTTTGGCAAAAACAAATTTCGTAGATTTTATGCTGAAGTGTGCCAGGCATTCATGCACATCTTAGAATACATTATTCGAGATCAAAGAAATGTGTGGGAAATGGTTTAGTTGTTGACATTTTGAAATATTACTCCAATTAATAATTTTGCATTGCTGAATAATGTTCCACATTCAGTGGCAATAATTTTATTCATCTTCATTTTCACAATAGGTCAAATATAGTAACAGTGATCTCGCCAAGATATTTTTTCATCCAAGTCTATTTCCAATGAAATTAGCATATACATTGCCTTAAGAAACTGCATTTTTATAATTATACACGTTCCATGTAAAGTTTTACCGAAATTCAAACAGTTGAGCATTCAAAGCCGTCAATGCATTTTGCGTAATCGTCAATTTACGCAAGCGAACTCGCCAAGATATTTTTTCATCCAAGTCTATTTCCAATGCATTAGCATATATATTGCCTTAAAAAACGGCATTTTTATAATTATACACATTCCATGTAAAGTTTTACCGAAATTCAAACAGTTGAGCATTCAAAGCCGTCAATTCATTTTACATAATCGTCAATTTACGCAAGGGATCTCGCCAAGATATTTTTATATATATTCATCGTAGGTCAAATATTTACTTTACAAAAAATATAGTACTATCATTTGAATGCGAAAGCAATGAGAGACATCAGATTTAACCATAACCCAAATTTTCCTCAGACTCGCATTAAAGCCGAGGGGTGATTCTTTCATGATAAATTTTGACAAAAAACATCGGCTTGTATTCAGGCAGATACGGTATACGCATTAAGGTATGGTTTCACTGGGGCGTCCGACCGCCGCATCTGGACATCGCGGTTGGACGACGTGGCCGGGTGGTTTCATTCGGACATCTGTGTCCTGCTGCCGTGGCGGGCCGACGTGTTTGGGCGATGTGGAAGGAACACTTGAACGTCCGGAAGAGTTCAGTTTCGGTTTGCCTACCGTAAAAGTGACTTGATTTTGAGCTGAAATGGTTGAAGATGATTTACTTGCATTAATCTTGTTAGAGGTTGAAGAAGAATATGATGAAATGTTGCAAGTAATCTTACAAAAAAGAGCTGGAAAGGACGCTTTATATAAAACACGGAGAGAAGAGGGCTGCTACAGCTTACTCGTCAATTCCCATCTGAAGAATAACGAAGAAAAATTCAGACAATATTTCAGACTAAATGAGCCGCAATTTTAGAAGAAATGTGGTTCAAATGCTGTGAAGCGTCCAATATCACTGGAGGAAAAGCTGGCGTTAACTTTAAGGTATGTAGGTGTTAATTTTGAATAAAACAATATTTCATCAACTGAAGTATTTTTAACAATTTTACTTTTTAAGTTGTAAAAATTTTTATCTTTGAGTGGTAACACAAAGAGTTTTACTACATGGTATGTAATGATACCCTGTGGGTGCAAATGTAAAATGATTGTTTTCATTGATGGATGATGAGGGTGTAAAAGTAGGAGATGAATACGTTGCACTTTTAGGAGTTGATGAAGGAATGTGAATTGGTTGGTTGGTCGAAGGAGGGGTTGTTAAGGGTGTTTGAGAAATGGAAGCTAAATTTGATGTGTCGGTGACGGCCCTGGCAGATGATGCAAATTGGAGCTCATTAATTGTGAAGAGAATGCTTAGTTGTGCTCGAGCAATCAATTGTGGTGGCAATTTTTTCATCCTTAGAGCCATACTTTTCATAAATAAGTCCACATCATCATCATCCTCTTTATGCCTTTCTCTAATTTCATTAAAAAATTGCATTCTCTCCTCCCGTGACCTTTCCTCAAAATGGTCAGCAAGTCTTGCTGCGATGCTGCTCGACTTGCAAGATTTCGAGTTCGATTTTTGGGTTGAAATGGAGTCAGGAGTTTCTGCTCGTGATTCATCACCGCCACTCCCTTTCCTTTTTCCCAGAAAATTTCCCCAGTCCTCTCCCACTGCTGATTCAGCGGTGCTCCGAGCCACAGACTCAGATGCACATAAAATTTCCTCAGTATCTCTATTGGAATTTTTGGATTCTGAGTTGTTTTCCTCTAATTCCATATCCTTAAAAGTACTTTGGGTTCTTGCAAGAAATAAATATATTCATAAGTAACAGAAAAAGAATTCATCGAAGTTATCATTCAAAGTATCTCGGCAAAAATTCTTCGTTTTCTCTCACCTCTTTTCCTGTTTCACAAAGTCTAAAAATGACAACTGTTGATACAGGGGCCATTTTGATGGTCTTGACGAAGCAGCAGAGCCTGTCCCCAACTTTTGCTTTCTTCTGCATTTTAAATAATTATCTCTGACATTTTTCCACCTTTTTTTGCAATCTTCCACTGTAAAACATAACGAAATTAAAATACCAAGTATACTAATAATTACGTTTTTTTCAAGTTTCTCGCCACAAGAGAATCCTTTCGATCACTGTCTTTTGCTTTTCGCATTTCACATAGCTATATAAGCGTGATTATTCGAGATACACTGGAGGCGGTGTGTAAACAACTGGTACCTTTGTTACTACCTCCACCAAATCATACCAACTCAAAGGAGAATTCTGCAGAATTTTGGGACAAATGGAACTTTCCCAATTGTGCATGTGCAATTGATGGTAAGCATGTAAGAATGGTTTGTCCTAAAAAAAGTGACTCATTGTTTTTTAACTATAAAGACTATTTTTCAATTGTATTACTTGCCATGGTTGATGCCAATTGTAAATTTGTGGCATTAGATGTTGGGTCATATGGAAAAGAGGGGGACAGTGGAATTTTTGCAAAGTCTGTAATTGGGAAAGAAGTGCTTTCGGGAAATATTTTCCCTCCAGATGAGAGACTTCCTGGTTTGAATAAAGTTTTGCCCTATGTTATCGTTGGAGATGAAGTTTTTAGGTTGCACAAAACATGTCATGAAACCATATAGTAAAGTAACAGCTCGGTCAGATAAAGCCAAAGTTATCTTCAACTACAGGTTAACTCGTGCTCTCAGAGTAACAGAAAATGCATTTGGGCTATTGAGTCAAATGTTCCGAGTATTTTATGCGACAACAGCTGTCACAATTGATACATGTGAAAAAATTATAATTACAGCATGTTGTTTACATAATTTATTGAGGGATGGCTATTTAGAGAAGAATCGGCGGCCACATTATAAATACAACTCGAATATAGATGCGCCGGCGAATATGGTCTCTTTGGCGAGAACAGGGGGGTTTGCAAGAGCAGAAGGTTTTGAAGTTAGAGAAGCTTTCACGAATTTTTTCAATGAAGAGGGAACGCTAAATTGGCAAGAGGAAAGTGTATTTAGACTTAGCAGCAACCACTGAGTGTTTATTACATTAAAATTATGTAATTAATTGCTTATGTATGTAAATAAATAAATACAAAATGAAATTATTTTCATTTACCGTTCTTTCCCATTACTGATGCGACTATGCTCCAGGTGTTCTCCTTTATCTGATAATCCTTGTAATCCCTATTCTGGTGATAACAAATCGAACTATATTTCCTCACTTCTTTGATCAAGCACTCGTCATCTTCTCCGGAAAATCGGCTAGCCATGACTCGACTCAGCAGATAAACACCTGAACAACTGAAAAACTGTGACTGACCGACTCGACATCCTCGTCTCAACTGCTCTTGAAGCAGTCGAGACGCAGACGTCGGGCGTCTGCAGTCGAATGTGACGGCCGAGCCATCTCAATGAAACCACAGACATTTGAAATGCACAGATGAGTCAGTGGCTGCCAGCCGCGGCAGTCGGACGTGAGCGCCGGACGCCCCAGTGAAACCATATCTTAAGGAGTGCTCATCCACTTTTGACAACACTTCATACTTTATAACATATTGTTACAGTATTCTAGATAATCCTCTATTCTAAAATTCGAAATACAAAGTAAGCTTCATTTATGAGTTCAATAACCATGAAAATCCACACCAACTTACAAGGGGAGGCCATAACATTAATATCGAAATTCGTAAAACCCTTTTAGGAGGTGAAACTAAAACTAAAATATCAAATATAGCTCTTGGCATTTTTGCCAATGGGCCTTTGATATTAACAATTTAAATTCAGGTTTAAGCATGGATGCATCATATACCATTAACCTCAAGGCCAGTATAACAATTGGCAATAGCTAAAAGGTTAGAATGAATGTCTAGTAATCAGATGGGCTGGGGTTCGATCTCAGCTGCCAGCATTTTCTTTTCATAAATTTTCAGAAATGGTCTGTATATGTATTTTAACTAGTAAAATTGAATTATTATTATTGTTTTTATTGTATTTTTGTTTTTTTTCGCATATTTTTTGTGATTATTTTTGTCTTTTTCAAGTACTTTTTTGTACTATTTATTTGCATTTTCCACATATAATTATAACTTGCAATAGTATGGTTAATTCTGATCGGAGTGTACTTCTTCTATCTCACTTACTTCTACAGCATAACAATACTTCGGATGATACAATCAAAAAACAAGGTAATTGTTCATAATAAATATTTCATAAATGTCATTTTAAAGAACTGATATATTTAATAAAAAATCAAATAATGATTATAACACTTAAATTATACTATTTATTTATAATTATAATGTTATAATTATATATGGAAAGTGCAAATAAATCGAGAATAAAAAAGTACATGAAAAAAAAATCACAAAAATACGCAAAAAAACAAAAATACAATAATAATAATTCAATTTTACTAGTTAAAATACATAGACCATTTATGAAAATTTATGAAAAAAAATGCTGGCAGCTGGGATCGAACCCCAGCCCATCTGATTACTAGACATTCATTCTACCCATTTGGCTATTGCCACTTGTTTGTAGCCTTAAGGTTAATTGTATATGACACATCCATGCTTAAACCTGAATTTAAATTTACTTTTTTTTTTTAATGATGCCTTCCCCACAAAGCCAATTTTTGTAGGCTTGTCTGCAGGTAGGGGAAAAAACCCCAAGACGAATCACAACATCCATGCCCGAAGCGGGATTCAAACCCGCGACCTTTGGATTAGAAGGCAGGCACACTACCTACCAGTCTATTGTTAATATCTTTTAAACAAAGGCCCATGGGCAAAAACGCGGAGAGATATACAAGCGATTCCCCAGGCTCGTTGGGGATGTGTTCCTGAAAATGCGTTCGAATCTTGAATATTCGAGTGTCGAACACCGTTTTTCCATATACTTGCATGTTATAATCGGGGGATATGTTCCCGCATCTCAGGAAAAAGTCTCCCCTCACGTTCTATAAAGATAAAATAACATTACTAATATGTTAATACAACAATATTAAATTATGAATAAATTATATAATAAATATTTTAAATGTATACCTGATTTTTTGCACTAAAAAGGAAAAAATAAATTTGTGTTTCGAACTTCAATATGCTTTACAAACAGCCCGGTCCGGATCTCGCTGGTCGTTTGTTACAAACGACTCGCACGAGCTGGATAACATAACTGCATACATCTATCTGTACATACAACTATTCATTGCAGCGAAATTAATATAAAAGTTATTAAAAATATACAAAATAACTTAAGAATAAAGAAACAATAAAATTGAAAATATTTTCATAGCTTTTTCAACTGCGCTTACTGGACTTGGTTTATTAATTGGGAAGTTGGAAGATTTTAGTTGGAAGGAGAGGAGCTATTGGGTAGGGAACTGTTTATTGTTTTTATCAAATTACCTGAATTTATCACGTTCTAGAATTTTTTCCTTCTGATTCACATAAGTGCTAATAGTTGACACATTCCCAATGATCGTACGATTTCAGCTTGGCTTTCAGTATGTGTTTCTGACACTGATCATCT
This sequence comes from Uropetala carovei, assembly GCA_036926305.1. NCBI lineage: Eukaryota > Metazoa > Arthropoda > Insecta > Odonata > Petaluridae > Uropetala > Uropetala carovei. The sequence continues at coordinate 134,965 of JAXCHB010000099.1, read as the reverse complement.
ACCCAAAGTTTTAAAAGTTTTCCATTTTAGGAATCACAACACCACGCCTAGGACTGTTTATTGATGTTATCAAATTACGTGAATTTATCACATCTTCTAGAATTTTCTCCTGTTTCACATAAGTGCCAATAGTTGAAGGACACATCCCCAACAATCGTGCGATTTCAGCTTGGCTTTCACCTTTCTCAACACGCTTTAAAATTTCTAATTTCAATTCATAACTATGAATCTTATGTCCTCTTTTATTTGATTCCCTTACATTATCACTATTACATTTCCTTTTAGATGCCACGTCAAGTGATAAATTTATAAAGAAATCAATAAAATAAATAAATTTAAATAAAAGATTAACAGAAAAAAGGGTGAAATCAGCACAAATTCAAACAATTAGAGCAGATATAACTACGTCTACACCAAAACTAAACCTCGCGTTTGGTCGGAACCAATAACTACACGAAGATTATTTCGCGTATATTATCGATCGGCAGGATCGAAATCTCGAATTAATCGAGACTCGAACAATTGAGACTCGGGAGTCACCTGTATTTGATATTTTAGTTCTAGTTTCACCTCCTAAAGGGGTTTTACGAATTTCAATATTAATGTTATGGCCTCCTCTTGTCAGTCTGTTGTCAAAGAACAACACTGTAAAACATTTTCAATTTATTTCTATACATTTGATTTTGTTTTTACAAAATGGGGAGGCGTGCCACTGACTATAGCTTCGCGTACCACTAGTGGCACATGCGCCGCAGGTTGGCCACCCCTTCTCCAGATCATAACCCAAAATTAGGTCAAATTAGCTATACCCACACAATGTTTGCACAGATGTTTTTTCAAATGATTTACAAAAAATTAAAAAGTGTGTGACATAAGTTGATCTCAATAATTCACATTTAACTCTAATAATGCATTTTCCCGGTATAGGATTTTAATTTATTTGTCTCTCAATGTAAGGTTCGTGGGTTTGAATCTTACTGAGGGCATGGCTGTGTGTGTGTATTGACAATTTATTATGTGAAGTTAGTCAGAAATTTGCATGTAGAAGTCATATTAGAGAGGAAATTGATTGTGGACTTTTATGTTTTTAATTTTCTTTGGTTCTTTTTATTGAAGTATATGTCGTTTCTTTTTTCTATAATAACCAATGAAACAGTATATTTAGATTATCAATGAAGAGAAGATAACCATTTAATGTGTTAAAAAATAATGTATCAAATTTTAAGTGTTTGTGTTAGCCTGTTTGTGTTAACAAGCATTGTAGATGTATAATATAATGGTTCTACTTACAAAAAGGTAAGATTTCAACATGCAAATGATGAAAGGAAGAATCAACTGCTTTGAAACGCTTCCCATATGCAGTTACCTGAATAATTATCCGTAAATATTTACGTTGCTATGTATAAAGTTTGACGTTGCTAAAGCAATCATTTTGATGCTTAAACAACAGTTCAAAGCAAATAATGTTATTCTTTCACCTATTTGAAGGTTAATTAACACTAATTGAATTAGAGGCAACAATGACGGTTGCCTTGACAATGCCCAGAAAGAGTACGAAATATCTGCAAAATTTCTGGAATAACAGCGTATTTCTGAAGGCTTCGATCATGTAACATGTAAACATTGCAAGCATAAGATACTGCACAATTTTATCCATCAAATGAAGCAAAAACGAAGAATATCGGTTCATTCAAAATAAGTCTCCCGGGCCGGAGGGCATGCCCGCGCGTGTGTTGAAAGAGCTAGCCTCGGTAATCACACCTTACTTGAAAATAATATTCGAAAAATCCGTTTCACATGGTACCGTTCCAAAAGACTGGAAGCTAGCATACGTAACGCCCATCCACAAAGGCGGTGATAAAGAGAACCCCAAAAATTATAGACCGATTTCTTTGACGTCATTATCGTGTGATTCTAGAACATATAATCGTTAGCTCTGTTTTGCGTTATTTAGATGGTCGTTCTTCGCTAAGCAAAAACCAACATGGGTTTCGGAAAGGTAGGTCATGCGAAATGCAGCTCGCCCTGTTCGTAAACGATTTGTTGCAATGCGGAGAGAAAAACACTCAGGTTGATGCCATTTTCATTGATTTTAAAAAAGCGTTTGACAAAGTACCCCATAATAAATTAATAGGAAAACTAGGAAAGTATGGCATAAACCCTAATATCGTGAGTTGGGTAAAAGACTTCCTCTCAAACAGAAAGCTGATAGTAGTTATTGATGGGAAATCTTCATACCCGGTAAAAGTCGCATCAGGTGTTCCACAGGGAAGTGTCATAAGCCCACTACTATTCCTGATATATATAAACGATATCTGCTCAGTAGTTTGCTGCAAAATAAGACTTTTCGCAGATGACACCGTTTTATATAAGGAGATAACGAGTCAGGATGACCAAAAATCGCTCCAGGAAGATTTAAACGCTCTTCCAGCATGGTGTCAAGATTGGAAAATCGAAGTTAATCACAGCAAATGTTCCCTATTGAGTTTCTGGAAGAGTAAGAACAATGAATTAGACTCGGAGTACAGAATTGATAGATTGATTATCCAATCTGCAGAGTATGTTAAATATTTAGGAGTCACCATTTGTCATGATCTATCATGGAATATGCATATTCGAAGGATCGTAGGCGCAGTTAATAAGAAATTGGGCTTCGCAGGCAGAATAGTAAGAAGTAGCACAGAACAGGTACGAGAAACTTGTTATTTATCATTGGTCAGATCTCAGGTCGAATACGCTTCCAGCATATGGGATCCGTACGAAAAGGGACAAATACTTGAGTTAGAAAGAATCCAACGCAGAGCAGCCAGATTCGTTAAGCAAAAATATGAGCAAAATTTAAGCGTCACATCACTCTTGAAGGAGTTGAATTGGATATCGCTAGAGGATCGCAGAATTAGCGCTAGGTTAAGGCTTCTGGAGAAATTTAGGTCGGAAGTTCTCTTAGAGGAGGTCTCAGGAATATTAGAGGCACCTACGTACATGGGCAGGCACGATCACGAGAATAAAATACGTGAGATCGACTGTAGGACCGAGCGATATCAGAGCTCGTTTTTCCCAAGGACCATACGGGATCATAACAGGAAAGTGATTCCAACGAGGGACGTTATTAGGTAGGTTTTGGTTTGCTGCACCCCCTGCCACCCACCAGTCTGGTGATTTGCAGGGTATCATGTAGATGTAGATGTAGATTCATGGTTCAGCTCTCGAGTAAGGCAGATGTGTGCGGCAGGCATTCCGAGTTCAGATATTGTGGTGAATCAAAGAAACTATACTTAATATTCATGTGTTCAGTGCTGCATTGAAAGATATTGGAGGAGTAATTCAATATATTAGTGTGATATTTTGTGAACTATACCATACATATAACGCATATTTACTGAAAATGGCCATGTGTGGTACATGTAAGAAGGACATTCAAAATCGCCAATCAAAAATTTGTTGCTGCGAGTATAAAAACTGTGCCACGGTACTTGTGTTAACTTAACTAAAGAAGACATGGAGTACATCACAGCTGAAAACCAAATTTGGCGTTGCCCTTGTTGCTCTGATGAAAGACGGAAGAGTATGGCAGCTGTCTCATCGGCAGAATCTGGTACTGCAGGTATTTCGCAAGTTATTTTTATGTTGGAGGATGCCAAGAAGGACAGACAGCGCATAGAAAAAGACTTAAACACTTCCATTGAGTTTTTACATAATAAAACAGACGATAACAAAAAAATCCTTGAGGATCAGTCTTCTAAAATCAATGAATACTTTGAAATTATCGAGAAGCTTAGGCAGGAAAACGTGAATTTAAAAGAGCATGTGGCTCTATTAGAAAGAATGGTGGAGGAATGTGACCAAAAGATGCATTCTAATGACCTTGAAATCCACGAAATTCCTCAAAAAACCCAATGAAAATGTCTATGACGTGGCTAAGAAGGTGGGGTTGGCGCTAGACTTTGAAATAACAAGTGAAATGCTAGACACGTGTTATCGAATGGGTAGGAGTCATGATGGCCACAGACCGCCAGGTATATTGGTTAAATTCATATTTTTATAGTATAGAGATATATCATATCTTTTTATAAGACCTGAGAACCTTAAGCCTACAAAACACAAGTCCATTTTACATGATTTTTTTCTAAAAAAAAGTGTCTTATAGATCTGAAAATATGGTAACGACATTACCAGTCACCTGGTGACAAAGTATGCCAGATTATCAGAAGTGCCAGGTTGCATGTTGCTGCATATGTGGAGTTCTGTTGTACAACTGACTTTGTTTTACTTAACTATTTTAATGTGCTGCAATGAGATTTTTATTGCCATACACAACATAAACATATAAAAGCAGAAATTTTTTAAAGAAATCTGGTCAAAATTTATTTTTCTGTGCATTTTCTAGGTCAGCGAATATGGTAAATCAAGAATACAGGCAACTCCCGAGTCTCGATTGTTCGATTCTTGATTAATTCGAGATTTCGATCCCGCCGATCGATAATATACACGGAATAAACTTCACGTTGTTATTGGTTCCGACCAAACGCGAGGTTTAGTTTTGGTGTAGACGTAGTTATATCTGCTGTAACTGTTTGAATTTGTGCTGATTTCACCCTTTTTTCTGTTAATCTTTTATTTAAATTTATTTATTTTATTGATTTCTTTATAAATTTATCACTTGACGTGGCATCTAAAAGGAAATGTAATAGTGATAATGTAAGGGAATCAAATGAAAGAGGGCATAAGATTCATAGTTATGAATTGAAATTAGAAATTTTAAAGCGTGTTGAGAAAGGTGAAAGCCAAGCTGAAATCGCACGATTGTTGGGGATGTGTCCTTCAACTATTGGCACTTATGTGAAACAGGAGAAAATTCTAGAAGATGTGATAAATTCACGTAATTTGATAACATCAATAAACAGTCCTAGGCGTGGTGTTGTGATTCCTAAAATGGAAAAACTTTTAAAACTTTGGGTAGATGATCAGTGTCAGAAACACATTCCTATTAGTGAGGCCGTGATTAAAGCAAAGGCTAAGGATCTCTATGATGATTTCAAGGAAAGGATGGATGAAATTTCTGTTGATGAGCCTCCATTTAGTGCAAGTCATGGCTGGTTTGACAGATTTAAGAGAATGGCAAGTTAGCATAACCTTAAATTAACTGGCGAGGCTGCAAGTGAAAATACTGATGCTGCCTCAAGTTATCCTGATGAATTGTGTGCATTGATTGTTCTCGTCGTGTTTTTAGTTGTGACGAAACAGGATTATTTTGCAGATCACCAGAGAAGTTGTTGCACTGGGGATGCAACTTGACTTAGAAATGGATGAGGCAGATGTCGATGAGCTAATTTCATCTCATGCAGAGGAGTTGACCAATAAAGACCTCATCGAATTTCAACAATCCACTGAGACCAAGGAAGATGGCGAAGATGATATTATGGTTTCTCCAACTAAACCTATGGACTTGTCTTGAAAAGACCTTAGTGAGATCTTCCGGAGTCTGGATAATTTCATAAACTTGATTGAAGAAAAACATCCTAATACTGAGAGGAGCTCATTGGTGCAAAGTGCTGTTCTTAAGGTCATAGCCTGCTACAGGGTCCTTTATGAACAAAAGAAGAAGGATAAAATTCAACCGAAGCTGTATAAATTCTTTCAGAAGGTTGAAAGACCACAGCCAGCAGAAGCTGCTTCAACATCTGCTGCAAGGACTAGCCCATCCAATTCCCCAGTCAATAGCCCATCCAGTTCCCTACCCAATAGCTCCTCTTCTTCCAACTAAAATCTTCGAACTTCTCAATTAATAAACCAAGTCCAGTAAGCGCAGTTGAAAAAGATTTAAGGTATGAAAATATTTTAAATTTTGTTTCTTTATTCTTAAGTTATTTTGTGCTTTTATAATAACTTTTATATTAATTTCGCTGCGATAAATAGTTGTATGTATAGATAGATGTACGCAGGTATGTTATCCAGCTCGCGCGAGTCGTTTGTAACAAACAACTCGCGTGATCCAGACCAGGCTGTCTGTAAAGCATATTGCATACATCTATCTTTGAAATTCGAAACAAATTTATTTTTTCATTTTTAGTGCGAAAAATGTTATATATTTAAAATATTTATTATATAATTTATTCATAATTTAATACTGTTGTATTAACATATTAGTAATGTTATTTTATCTTTATAGAACGTAAGGGGAGACTTTTTCCCGAGAGGCGGGAACGTATCCCCCGATTATAACATGCTAGTATATGGGAAAACGGCATTCGACACTCGAATATTCGAGATTCGAAGACGTTTTCAGGAACGCATCCCCAATGAGACTCGGGAGTCGCCTGTACATCTAATCATATTTAAAGTGAAAAAGTTCCGAAGTCAATAGTTGAAGGTATAATTACCTGAGGCATACAAAGACCCATCATAACTGCACAGAAACCAAATAGGTTTCCCAATGCTGTCTTTGTTTCTACTGCAACCTGAATCCATTTGTGTAGTGCTTCTGCTCGCTCCTCCTGTGTCGGACATGTTAGAATGGTCACAGCAACTATAAGCTTCATACATTCTGTCCTGTAATGGGAGTTTCACAAACAGTTGGTAGGCATCAATGCATTAAATTTATTCTTCATTTTAATAAACTTAAACAAGGCAAATAATAGCACTTTGGCACTTGAAACCAGAAATTTGATCAAGAGATTTAAAAAACTCAAGTGTTGAAATCTTTTCATCAAAACAATTAAATCAAAGACAGTCTTAAAAATTATATTACATCTTCATCTTTGAACGTTTTGTTTTATAAAGAAAACCAAATTTAAAAGTAAAGAATAGTTTTGCCAAGCATAATTTGATAATTACTTTCTTTAGCCTGTTTTATCATGATAACCCATTAGTATTTTAGAGTAGCATATTATTATATTATTGCTGACTTTCAGCAAAAAAGGTTCCTAATGTTCAGTTAAGGGAAATATGGTTCTTATAATCAGAACAAAAGTACTTAGGAATACACAATAAAGGCATATAAAATAGCCATCGAGTGCTGAAAGAGGATACAAGTTTATACTGAAATACATTTTCTAAAAATTAAGAAATCATAGCAGATGATGTACCATCCAAGAGCTCCATGCTTAATCTATCACTCTTTGATAGTGCACATTAAAAATATTGTTTGGAATTTTAAATGCCACACATTATCATAAAAATTGCACCATGAATGAACTTGATGCTATTTTCCAGTTTCTGAACAAAATAATAAAATTTTGAATGAGGAATCTCTCGGAATAACAGCTTTTCCAAGTACCTCTCCACTAGGTCCAGCCGCATCTGATGACCATGAGGAAGTGTGACTAGTTCAATTCCAGAGCAAACCCCTGGGCCCCCAACTTCTCCAGGCTTCTTTTCATAACCCTCCCACAGGCAGCAAGTGTCGTCTTCTTCCTTTCCTTCTCTGCCACCATTCTCAACACCTTCCCCTCCATCGGCTTCCTCTCTCTCTCCTTCACCTTCTTCCTTCCTTCCTCCATTAGGCTCAGAACTCTGTCAATTGAAAGGCAAAACCAATTTTGTTATATATGCCTAACAATATCACTTTGAAAAATACGCTATACTGTGTTTGTAAAAAGACCAATTACCCAGACATAGGGCATGCAATGAAATTCATGAAAATATAATGAAATATCTCTCAAACATTATATAATAGGATATCTTTCCTATACATGACCAGAAGTATTGAATTTTAAAAATATTAAACTCTATAAAAAACTTTTAAAATAGCATCATTTCAAAATATTTACATGAATTTAGTCTGTTCATGATACCAATGTAATATTCTACATCTCAATATATCTCTATGCATTCAAAATGAAAGAATAATAATTACAGTTACATAAACATTAAGAAAATAAACAATATTTTTGTAAAATTTATTGAAGGTATGTTTTAGAATGCAAGTTGGAAGGCAATACCTATATCAGGGGTGGGCAAACCATGGCCCATGGGCCATATGTGGCCCTTGAGAGCATTTAATGTGGCCCGCAAAGCTTTGGTGAAAAAGCTATCTGTAAAATTTAACACAATTTTATATTACTTTTGGTAAAATTATGACAATAAAACATTTAATTTTTAAAATTTAGCCCTACAATCCTTGTTTGTGCTTGTTTTTCACTTATGTATGATGCCTAAGAATCTAAGCAATTTCCGATTTAAACTATAATTTGGCCCGCCTAAGCATTGGCATCTTTCAATGTGGCCCGCTGAAGAATTCGCAAACACCGATGCGGCCTGCCATGCAGAAAAGTTTGCCCACCCCTGCTCTAGGGTTGCCAACCTCCGGCTTTTGGGCCGGAGATCTCCGTGTCATCGCCATAATCTCCAGTCTCCGGGTGAGTAGTACAAATCTCTGGTTCAGTTTCAATTGCAGCGAAAAGCCCTTTTTATCACTTTTTTTTGCGTTTTTTATATACATTATTTGAATTAAGATAGCCCACCACTTTAATTTCAATTGTATTTTGTTTTATACAAAAAACTGAAATTTATGATGCTCTTACAATTTCGCTATTCAGCAATATTAAAAAAAAACGATTTTTAATCATATGTCCTAAACTCATGAGTGCCTTTCATAATATTGAATATATTTATCGTTACATTTAATTCCTCTTGGGTTTCTTCTAAAGTATCCAGGTTTCAAGCAAACTCCGGTTCATGAATATCTTAACCCGTTAGCGCCTGGCGTATCATATATGGTACGCTGTGCAACGTTTTATTCGGACGGCAATAACGGGTAGCTACATTGTATCAATTGCATTCAATCATGATTTTGTAGACGGAAGAGACATGAGATATTCCTTTTGCTGTGTCACACTGCTACACCAGCTATCTGTGTGTTTATCTTGCGTGTCAGAGTGACTGCTAATCTGTAGGAGTGCTCAAAATCAAAGAAGATGAGTGCATGCTCCAGGTTAGTGTTATTTACGTGATGCTCAATTGTATTTTTCGAAAATTATTTTTATGCATTTTACCATGAATGTATGTATGTTTCTGTGTGAAGTTTTTTTATTTCATTCCTTGTGCATTTAGATACATTTTTATCGTTGTAAATGTTGATGTACCTCATATGGTACGCTAGGCGATTGAGTAGTCTTTCCGCGTTTTAGACATTATTTCATTTGGTTTGGTCTTAGGCAGTTTATGTTGCGAGGTAATCTAAACGTTTTTAAAAAGGGTTAAATTGCCTGCCTAAATCGTTTTCAGATGAGGAACTTCTCTCGCTTTTAATAAAAGTTTTGTGGGATTTCGTTGAAATCGGTGTAATGAAATTCAAGTATAGAGAAATCAATAAATCTCTTGCCTATTTGTAGTAAATGCTACGGGATGCTGGCATCAGATGTTTTATTGAGCATACATTAGTATTTTTGTACTAGGAAGATTTTAATTGTAATTTCATTTTTAGGAATTTGACACTTGAAGAAGTCCTTTCCATTTTGGACGAAGAAGATACAGGTGACGTCAAGGGCATTTTTATAGAACCACCTGAGCCTAATATCAACTCTGACGAGGATTCGGCAGATGAAGACGGTGGCGGTCTAATTGACAACCTCACTGGTTGTCAGCTACGTAGCCGAGCTGAAGTAGTCCTATACGGTAGTTGTCGCAATGGAGACGAAGATCTGCATTCCAGTGACAAGGAATATCACCCACAAGCTTCGTCATTATCAGGGTCGTCAGGTATTACTTTGAAGAAACAGCCTGCTCCACGGAAGTGTTCTTCAGCATCAAGAAATACTTTCTTATGAAGTTGGAAGCCTTTGAAAGTGACTTGGGAGAATGGAGATCTTCAGCATCACCCACTGGGTGTGTTCCCCGAGCCAAATTTCTCTCAGGAGCGCAACCTTTTCCCTGTTGAAATTTTAAAAAGTATTTTTGACGGTACAATTATTGATTTTATTTGCACAGAGACTTCTAGATATGCGCAATACAAAAACTGCTCTGATACTGCCTTGTCACATGCTGAAATGAAGGTTTTCATTTCTATTTTGTTGCTTTCTGGTCATAATGTTTTGCCGAGTAAACGGAGTTATTGGGAGAATGAGAAGGATGTCAGAAACAAACTTGTAGTCAACACAATGAGAAGGGATCGCTTCCTACAGATTTGTCATTTTATTCATTGCGCAGATGACAACTGCATGGATGAAAATGACAAGATGTGGAAGATGCGCCCTCTCGCTGACCTACTGCAAAGAAAATATATAAAAATATTTAGGCCTGAGCAACACATCAATTATGATGAATGTATAGTCGTGTACTACGGGCGCTATGGTTGCAAACAGTTTATAAAGGGAAAGCCCATTCGATTTGGGTACAAAATCTGGTGCCTAAATACACCAGATGGCTGTCTGATAGCCTTTGACATTTACCAAGGAAAATCGAGAAAACCGAATATGGTTTATGAAAAAAAGTTTGGGAAAGCAGCTACTCCTATGGTTATTATGCTTGATGAATTTCCTTATGAAATAAAAAACTTGCCATTCCAGATATATTTTGACAATCTTTTCACTGGAGTTCCTCTTCTTTGGCATCTAAAAGATTGTGGTATGGGTGGAACGGGAACGGTGCGGGAGAATAGGATTCCGAAGAATTGCCCCCTAATGCCATCTAAGGATATGCAAAAACTGCCACGAGGATCTATGGATGTAAAGGTGTCATCGGATGGAATTGCTCTCATATGTTGGATGGACAATTCTGTTGTCACCATTGCGTCCACAACATATGGTGCGAATCCAGTGGCATCGGTGGGACGGCACTGTAGGAAGCAAAAAAAGAGAATAGCTGTCCCTAGACCACATGCAATATTGGAGTATAATAAATACATGGGGGGAACCGATCGAATGGACGAGAATATAAGGGACTACCGCATTGGAATTCGTATCAAGAAGTGGTGGTGGCCCCTGTTCACCTGGATGCTTGATACTGCTGTCCATAATGCTTGGATATTATCAAGGAAGGCAGGTGGGACGCTACCACAGCTAGAATTCAGGTGTCAGATAGTTGTGACTTACCTTACTCGCTATGGATCTCCCTCGCTGGGTGCAGGAAGACCACCTGTATAACGCAGTTTAGTGAATAGCCGTGTGAGTGATGCGGTGCATAAAGACGGATTGAACCACTTAGTCAGGACCATTCCCAATCAAAAGAGACGTCGATGTGGTTTGTGTAGTTCAAAATCGCGGTATGAATGCATGAAGTGCGATGTAGGATGTTGCATTGACTGCTTCATATTATTCCATACTAAATAGTGAAAGCAAATTCAAATGAGAGAAAATATTCAATCAGATAAAAGATTGTTTATGTAGTTTGTTTATAATCTCTAAAATTCGTATTGAATTTTGATGTGAAATAAATATATTCGTCCAACATTTATGTTTCATAACTAAATGCATTATTTTATTTCACCATAGATATGTATCCTGGTATTTCGATGTTATACATGTGTTTTACATATGTCTTTCGTTCAGCAAGCACAATTCGTTATTTTAAAGTAAAGAACGTATCAATATTATAATAATGTCATACGAGAAAAAGCAATGAAAAAACTAAAAATACTAAAGATATGCAATTGTATGTTGAGGTACAAAAGAGATTTTTATATCAATATCTTTTTTTAACGATTATTGCTATCATCAATAATAAAACGACTTGCTCAAAAATGTAGCGTTTCTTTAAAAGCTTTATGAAAAATACAGAAAACCTAATAAACAGTGATTTATAGGAATAAAAAAAGAAAAGAAAAGTCAAAATTCATAAGGATATCGAAATACAACATAGACGCCTAGCGTACCATATATGGTACGTGTAATATCTCCAAAACTTTCTATGATTTCATTATGAAAATCACGTTCATTCATACCAAGATTTATATTAGTTTAAATCCTGAATTTGAAACTAATCAGAGAAAATAAAAAATTCCGGCGCTAACGGGTTAAAGTAGGCAACCTGTAACAACTTCTCCGGTTCATGATGATCTAAAAGTAGGCAACCCTACCCCTGACCTATATGCTTAACATTTTTACACCGGGTTACTTATTTTGAATGTTTCTTTGGAAATTTTAGATGCTATTTGTGAGTGAATCATTAACTACTAACAAGGAGAGGCTACGGAGTGTAACTCTCAGATTTGATTCATCTTCTACCAGTGGAAAGTTTAGGTCAAAAAAAAATACCATTTCGGAATTAGGGGCCAACGCCTTTTAGTTTAAGAGAAATAATTAATTAACAAGTACAAAAATGAGCCAATCTCAATAAATACTAGTAACTTCGATCTTACGTACATAAGCAACTGTAGTCTAGGGGATAACGAGTAGGACTTTCGATGCATGGTCTCGGGGTTCGAGACCGGCGTTGTTCAACTTTTTTTCTCGTGAGATTTCATTTTTCGTGCTAGTTTTTCTCCAATTTTTTGGAAAATAATTATTCACCGCAATTTTTATTTTTTTCGCATAGGATAATTGTTTTTAATCACTAGACCACTATTTCCCCCCATTTTTCAGAAAATATTTATTCACCGCTATTTGCGTATTTTATTCCCAACTTACACCCTCAAAAATCCCGTGAATTCATTATTGTAAGTTTTAATCATTTTTACTGCGTGAAGAAGATTATTGCAAGAGCTAAAGATAAAAAATATATTTGCAGATAATAATAAAGTAACCCATCTTATTAGTTATTATTGGTACAGGCATATAGCATCGGAAGGTATGACCACGAAGAATAATTACTGCGAGCTCCTCGCTCTGCATTTGCCCGTCACTGGGTTGACACCCTCCACCCTTCAAAATTAGTATGAATTTCCAGCGCATTCCTTTGGATGATAATCGTCGAAGAAATACGGAAAATATAAATATTTATGGCACCAGGAGCAACATATAAATGAACGCTTGCCACAGTTGCAGCGATTTATTTTAATTCCGTCTGTGAACGAAACTTCACTTACATTAAGAAATAATTCGCGCCGCTCGCAGCTATTTATATGCTGCCCCTATTGCCATGAATATTTATATTATCGTTTTTTTCATACGATTACCATCCAAAGGAATGCGCGGGAAACGCAAACTAGATATAAAGGGTGGAAGTGCAATTACGGCGGAATATCACAGCTTAAAGGATACGTCAATGTCTACGGAGAGTGTCAATGCAGTGATGGACAGACGTGATTAATTTTCTTGACAGAGTAGGTTGGGAATAAAATACGTAAATAGCGGTGTATAAATATTTTTTTAAAAAGGGGGGAAAATAGTGGTCTAGTGATTAAAAACAATTATCCTGCGCGAAAAAAATAAAAATTGCGGTGAATAATTATTTTCCGAAAAATTGGCGAAAAACTAGCACGAAAAATGAAATCTTACACGAGAAAAAAAGTTGAACAATGCCGGCCTCGAACCCCGTGACCATGCATCGAAAGTCCTACTTGTTATCCCCTAGACTACCGTTGCTTATGAAAGATCGAAGTTACTAGTATTTATTAATATTGGCTCATTTTTGTACTTTTTAATTAATTATTTCTCTTAAACTGAAAGGCGTTGGTCCCTAATTCCGAAATGGTATTTTTTTTTTGACCTAAACTTTCCACTGGTAGAAGATGAATCAAATCTGAGAGTTACACTCCGTAGCCTCTCCTTGTAAGTCTCAATGAGGAGTATTAAAGCTTTAATAAGTAATGACAGGAGAATGTATACAAATAAAAGGCAGGGAAGATTTTTAATATAGAACAAGATCAAAAGAACATATACATAACATTTTAAGTAAAAGTATGGCAACTAAGTAGCATAAATAAAACAGAGGTAGAGAAATGAAACTGAGAAAATATTACGGATTAAATTAAAAATAATGAAAATATTAAATTATAAATAAAATGTAAATGAACTTATTTAACGCTACATGTGATTATAGAGAAAATGCTGGAAGCTACATAGTACTGGATGTTAAGTTTAACTGCTTCATCAAAGTTTACTTTAAGGAGGCCAAACATAAACCATAGTATGCAATATTTGAAAACTTTCCTTATTTGAAAGTTGTTGAGAAATTTGAATCCAGAGAATCAGAAAAAAAATTGTGTTATGTACTACAAATAAGCTGAAAAGCAATTAGATGTGCATTAACATTAAATAACAGAAGAGCTCAAAATGATGCTATCATAATTCCTTCTTACAAAGGTCATTAGCAGATGTAAGCGGCAAAATGTTTAACAGTAACTTTCAATTCCAGTTAAAGACAGAAATTGTGTAAATGCCACATCAAGAAATTTACAACTGCATGTTTTTAATAATTTATATGTACATTAAACCATTTTTCTCAATACAAAAATGATTATTCATAAACAGTAAACAACAATACACTTCTTATTTAGAAATTTCTATACAAACATTCATCAGCGCCATCGAGTGCTGTAAAACTGAACTAAAGCCATTTTCCAAGATAAAAAATTTTTTGTACTACATAAACTAATAAATACGGAGTATTGGGATTTTTCCCTTTGATGAATTTCAGAAAGGTACCCACTCGTAAAATTTCAACCTTCTAGGTTGTAACATGCACAAGTGTAACATGCGCTTCCTAACACGTACCAATCGCACCGGTATTGAATCAGCCAAGGACGTGTCGGCCGACGCCCTCCTTCCCTGGGTTATGCAACCTTTGACCATCGGTGAAAATTACCTTTCCTGCCTGACGGCGTTGTCCGCGGTGGAACAGGAAGCAGCGTGAGCTTCGGCTGATCCCGATAGAGGGAGGCGTGTGGAGGTGCGCATGTGGAGGTGAAGGAGTGAAGAGAGGAGAAGAGTGGAGTCAGCAACGGACCTCCACTGACGCCTCCTCGTACTGAATACCACGAGATTTCATTCTAACTTCTCCACGAACTCGTAACTGTTTCCTTAGAGTACATGTGATTTATATTTGCGATTCCTGTGAATTTTCCTATTTTGTAACTCGGACCACAAAGCATGCCGTTGAAGGAGTGACGACCGACCTCCAAGTGCAGCTCTGTGTGTTAAGTATTCTATGATACTTTGTTCTGATGTACTTACTTATCTTTTGTGACTTTATGTTAATGACTTTTGTGAACATTGCTGATCTGTAATGCGAGTGTCACCTGCATCATAAGGTGAAGGTCGCCTAATTAAATTTGACATTACGACATTTAATTGTGGACTCTTTCACTCGCTCGATCGTGGGGGGAACAGATATTGTCGGGGCGATCCCTCGGAACTACGTGTTATGTAGTGGATCTATCCCGGACCTAGCCACGCATCGCTCGACGGTCAAGGAGACCGGCGAATGTTACAATTTTGGCGCCCAACGTGGGGCCCGACGTACTCTGTTACCTTACGTTCGAAAGAAAGGGGAAAAACGAAGACACTTCTAATAGTCTCGTCCGTAGTTTTTTTTTTCGTTAAGATTCGGAAATGGCATGCGAGATTGCAGACCCAAAGTCCGCCTTCCTCGAGTATCGCGAACAAAAATCTCCCGAAGGATCGGACGAGTCGTTAGTCAGCGATGTGCTCTCAGCTCCGCAGCTGGCCATTCAAATGGAGTCCCTTTCAATAGGCGGTACGAGGGCGAAGGCGAGTCCACCCCTAGTTGATTTTGGGGAAATACTCACTTTACTAAAGGCGATGAAAGACAATCAAGTGCAATCTGCCACGGACCTGAACAATAAACTTGACAAGCAGACCGAGATATGGAGTCGGTCTGTTAATAAATTAGAAAATCATCTCGAAAATGCGGTCAGTTTCATGAAAAGGGAGGTCGAGGAAACGAATAAGGAGATCAAAAGTATCGATTCGCGGACCTCACGAGTCGCTGAGGAACTCACGGAAAAGATTGAACGTGTAGAAGAGAAAATAAGGACTATAGATGAGAGACTGGGTTCCCTACTTACTGAAAAGAGACATACTCTTACATCTCCGGGTATATTGGACATCCCGCATGAACACGCCACCCTGCACGATAAAAATTTAGCTAACCTAATAATCACCTCATTAGTGGAAAAACCTAAATTTAGAGGAAATTCAGAAGATCACCCCGTGTCTTTCCTCAACATTTTCAATAATTACTGTCTCGCCGTGGGGATCCCGAGCGAAGAGAAGTTAAAAATAGTACCATTTCTTCTAGATGGATTTGCTAAAACATGGTGTGACACGCTATTCCCGTTTCCGGAAACCTTCGAGAGTTTTCGAAATATATTTTTGGAATACTTTTGAGACGCAGACGTGCAGCTGAATTATAAGATGAAAATTCTGAATGACCACTACCAAAGGAAAAGAGGTTCTAAGATGCGGGATTATGCAATTGAAAAGATTGCGGCAGCACGATTGTGTACTCCTCCTCTACAAGAATCGGATGTCATATTCGCCTTGATTCGTCAATTTCCGGATAATATTCAGAATTTATTAAAAAGCGCTGAACCCAAGACGATCGATAAATTAGTACGACTACTAGTCCAATTCGATCAGACGCATGACCCCCATGAAAGGAACATCGTCACTCAATCACACATTAACAGCGTGCAGGTAAATGAAGCCGTGCCGAGAGAATCGGAATCTCCCGTCGCTTCCACACCCGGACGACCGAGAAGACCGGAGACGCGTCGCGGCCGAGGCCAACATGGAGAATTTGACTGCGAGTATGCACGCCGCCCTCGTGTTTTCTTCAGGAGGAATGAGACCGTGCCCTCACCTGACGAGATAAGACCCGATGCCGGGAGCTCCGGCGGCGTCAGCGCAGCGTGGCCGCGGAGGGAGCGCGAAGAAGAGACACCCGACCAGCTGATGGAAAACTGATTAGGTTCAGTGCAGATCCTTCCAACGTGCCGAACTGCAATCAGGTGGTCGCGAAATTCGCGGCCTCCGCCCCATCGGAAGGTATTTACGTACTTGACGAGGATAACCCTCATAGCGAGAGCAGGAAGAGAATTACTCCCGAAATAGACACTCTTTATTTAGATTATAAGATAAGGGCTTTGATCAATACTGGCAGCCAAGTGTCGGCTATTTCTGAGGATGTGTATGATCTATTGAAAAGTATGGATCTCAACATCCCAACATTCCCTCTTTGTAATATGTGTGTTGTATGCGCAAACCAAAGAAAATCACTCCCGATTACGAAGCAAGTCTTTCTCTCTATTCAAATTAAACAAAAGGAGTTTGATACGGTGTGTTTAGTAATAAAAAATTTAAGTAAGCCGATGATTCTCGGGATAGATTTTTTAGATAACTATCAAGCTGTTATCGATTTCCGTGATCGTAATATACGGTTTCAACTACCGGGATCTAGCTCCGTGAAGCACGAATTCCAAGTTAATGCCATAAAAAAAAAAACGTCCGTTCCTGACGCGCCTGCGATTGTTTGCGCGGACGCAGTCGACTTTACCAAATGTGTCTCTCATTTGGAGGAGCCGGGTCGCTCGCGGGTAAGCGACTTATTACATCGGTACAATCATAATTTCCAGTCGAAACCCGGATTGATTAAAGGACATGAGCAACATATCAAATTGACTGACGAGTCCCCATTTCGTCAAAAGACATATCCTATACCCATGGCGTATCGCGCCGAGGTTGATATCCAAATAAAACAGATGCTAGAGGATGGTGTCATCTGTAGGTCACCCAGCCCCTAGGTGAACCCCTTGGTATACGACCCCGGAGGGAGTTCGACGAATTGTTCGAGTTTCCGGCAGGAGGGGAACGTACGCATGAAGTCATCATCCGCCTTGCATGAGACAACTTGCGACGGGCAGGAGAGCGCCGGGGAGGAGACAGCAGGGAGGGCGAACACACATCTTCAGCATGAACCAGCCGGTGTTGCTGCGGACCCCAGCTGTATCCGACGCCAGGAGGAAACTATTCCACAAGTTCTTCCGCATGTTCACCACCCAGTATGCGATAGCGGAGATCGTCAGGACGAATGCCTGCTACCTACATGACGATGACGGCGAGCAGATAGGACCCTAAAATTTTAATAGCTTAATCCCTTACAAAACTAATAATAGCCAATAACCTGTCACTAATTATTTTTTATTTTTTTTTGTATGAAGGTCATCTGAAGGAAATGGATAAAGTAAATTTCGAAAGGGTTCGAATTTCTCATCCATTCCCGAGGGGGGCAAGTGTAACATGCGCTTACTAACACGTACCAATCGCACCGGTATTGAATCAGCCAAGGACGCGTCGGCCAACGCCCTCCTTCCCTGGGTTATGCAACCTTTGACCATCGGTGAAAATTACCTTTCCTGCCTGACGGCGTTGTCCACGGTGGAACAGGAAGCAGCGTGAGTTTCGGCTGATCCCGATAGAGGGAGGCGTGTGGAGGTGTGCATGTGGAGGTGAAGGAGTGAAGAGAGGAGAAGAGTGGAGTCAGCAACGGACCTCCACTGACGCCTCCTCGTACTGAATACCACGAGATTTCATTCTAACTTCTCCACGAACTCGTAACCGTTTCCTTAGAGTACATGTGATTTATATTTGCGATTCCTGTGAATTTTCCTATTTTGTAACTCGGACCACGAAGCATGCCATTGAAGGAGTGACGACCGACCTCCAAGTGCAGCTCTGTGTGTTAAGTATTCTATGATACTTTGTTCTGATGTACTTACTTATCTTTTGTGACTTTATGTTAATGACTTTTGTGAACATTGCTGATCTGTAATGCGAGTGTCACCTGCATCATAAGGTGAAGGTCGCCTAATTAAATTTGACATTACGACATTTAATTGTGGACTCTTTCACTCGCTCGATCGTGGGGGGAACAGATATTGTCGGTGCGATCCCTCGGAACTACGTGTTATGTAGTGGCTCTATCCCGGACCTAGCCACGCATCGCTCGATGGTCAAGGCGACCGGCGAATGTTACAAGGTAAAGCAAAAGTGCCCTTTTCAAAATCTATCATGAAAAAATCACCCCTCGGCTTAAATGCGAGTCCGAGGAAAATTTGGGTTATGGTTAAATCTCGAAGTCTCCCATTGCCTTCACGTTCAAATGATAGTACTATATTTTTCGTAAAGTAAATATTTGACCTACGATGAATATATATAAAAATATCTTGGCAAGATCGCTTGTATAAATTGACGATTACGCAAATTGCATTGATGGCTTTGAATGTTCAACTGTTTGAATTTCGGTAAAACTTTACATGGAACGTGTATAATTATAAAAATGCAATTTCTTAAGGCAATGTAAATGCTAATTTCATTGGAAATAGACTTGGATGAAAAATTTCTTGGCAAGATCGTTGTTACTATATTTGACCTTTTGTGAAAATGAAGATGAATGAAATTATTGTCACTGAATGTGGAACATTATTCAACGATACAAAATTATTAATTGGAGTAATATTTCAAAATCTCAACAACTAAACCATTTCCCACACATTTCTTCGATCTCAAATAATGTATTCTAAGATGTGTATGAACGCTCGGCACACCTCAGCATAAAATCTATGAAATTTACGTTTTTGCCAAAAAATTGTGGAAATTTTTAGGGGGTCAGCTTAAATCTGGGGTCGGCTTCTATTCGGGCAGATATGGTAAGTCCCTATAGATTTTCTCTTGTCTCGTGTCTGATGTCTCTCTACAAAGGAACCAGCAATAGTCCCCCATCATTGCAGGGTCCTACCTTCCGTGGTAGTGTTGTTCCATGGTGGCAATATCCTGATGGACGCATTCCCCCTGTTCGTCACTGACAGAACCCAAATTTTCAGGAAAGAAGTCAAGGTGCTAGTGTAAAAAATGGATCTTTAAGGACATGCGGCAGCCCAGGTTTTTATAGCTTCCCAGGAGGTCTTTTACCAAATTCAATTAGTTTGGGTCTTTTCTATTGCCTAGGAAACCAGCAGTAACAGCTTTAAAAGATGATCACGCAGCTGATTTGAGATCATTCAACTTAGTGTCGAAAGTTGTGTCCTTAAGCAGCTTCTTAATCTGTGGACCAACAGAAATGCCTTCCTTTAACTTTGCCTCATAGATAACAAAATGCTTCACCATTTTTATCCAATGCCTTTACAAAGTTTTTCATTAGGCCAAGTTTGATGTGAAGGGGAGGCAGGATAATTTTACCAGAGTTAACCAATGGAGAGTGCTTCATATTTTTTCGCCTATTGTAAATTCTTCCCGTTTAGGTCAGTCTTTTACTAAGTAGTGGTTTCCCATTTCACGGTTATCCCACAGACAAAGGAAACAACAGTACTTTGTGAACCCTCCTTGTAAACCAAGAATCAAAGTTACAACTTTTAAATCACCACACACATGCCACATATGATTCTTATAATTTATTCCATCTAGTAGGATTGTCATGCTCTCATAGGTTTCTTTCATTTCAACTGCATGAGGCAGAGGTATGGATGGCCATTCCTTCCCGTTGTGTAATAATACTTCTTTCAAACTTACATTGGATGATTCTATGAAGAGACGCCATTCACCAGGGTTATGTTGAAATCCGAGTTTCTGCATCAGGCCATTTATGTCTTTGCACACACTGAATTTCGCATATCATAAAATGCCGATAATGACTTGTTGTGACTTCTAAATGTTGAAATTTTTCTTCCATGAGCTAACAGGTTCCACTGTTGTAGCCTAGAGCCAAGGAGTTCAGCTTGCTGTTTATATAGACACAAGTCACACACTAAGTCAGGGGTGGGCAAACTTTTCTGCATGGCAGGCCGCATCAGTGTTTGCGAATTCTTCAGCAGGCCACAAAGAAAGATGCCAATGCTTAGGCAGGCCAGATTAGAGTTTAAATCTGAAACTACTTAGTTTCTTAGGCATAAGCGAAAAACAAGCACAAACAAGGATTGTAGGGCTAAATTTTCAAAACTAAAGTTTTATTGTCATAATTTTACCAAAAGTAATATAAAATTGTGTTAAATTTTGCAGATTGCTTTGTGGGCCATGTTAAATGCTCTCAAGGACCACATATAGCCCATGGGCCATGGTTTGCATACCCCTGCACTAAGTCATTGAGTTCGGTTTGCTGAATAAGGTGTGGGGTTTTATCTTGAGAATCAGGACAGTCATCTTCTGAAGCTAATGTTTCATGTTCTTCACTGTCGGACGTTTCCATTTTCTCCAAATCCTGCAAATTTGAAGCAACTCTTCCCCATGTGACACAGGCTATAAAGCAGAAGAAACATCAGCATACCTAATGCAATGTCTCTTTTTGCCTGAATATCCAGCTATATTTGTAAGACAAAAGTAGCAATCACTGCAATGATCTTTAGGTTCTCGCCATCTCACTGGCACAGAAAAAGGCATTGAACAGCGTTTATCTTTTGCCCACTCAGCTAATGTTACAGCACAAGAAATACAACAAATATGTGGAGCCAAGTTTTTATCTTGATCACCAAGAGCACAGCCAAAGTAAAATTTGTTAGCTTTTTTAATCAAAGCTGAAATGGTCTTGCATTGTGCTTTTGGCGTGAACTTGCCACATATTTAACAAAAATTGTCTGGATGATTCAAACGTCTACGAACTTCTGAAGTCCTTGAATGTCCTTATAAAACTCTTATTTGGACTGTTTATACACAGTTAACACACATTGCAGTAAAAAAACAAAATATGTACTCACATATAAAATAATTTTTCTAATTAAAAAAAAGAAAATAAAGACTGCATTTACTTATAGATTGGTAGTACAAAGGTCCATAATCCTAATACACATAACTGATTAATTCAACTTGTAATTGAGTTAATTGTGATTCAACTGATTTGAAAATTTGAGTTAGCAAGCTGGATAATTTGTCACTGTTACAATATTGCGTTCAGTGTGTACTGTCTCCTGATTGACTTAATTATCTCATGTGTAGCATTGTAGATGGATGTTTTAATAGAGCTATGTGCTGAATTGAAGTGGTTGTAAAATCCTGGAAGTGGTGAAATTGAATAGAGCTGTGAATCGCACAGCTACCATAATTATAGAAAATTTGTTAACTTTTTGATGTTTGGTGATGAATATCTCCAAATCTGTAGGTGATATGAACTTTTCAATGGCATATTTGAATTCAGCACATCCAAATTAGGTAAGAATACATATTTTCATGCCAGATACAAAATAGCTGTTAAGCAGTGTTATCATTTCACCTACATCACAGCCAAATGGCTCAGATAATGTAAAGCATATTAAGGTTGGTAAAATCCCAAAATGTAAATGATGATTCTTAACCTCTGATATTTTTATGTTAACTAAACTTAACAAATATTACTTTTATGAGTAAAGCAGCTAACCCTAGGGGTTGTGGGTGTGTTCAGCTCATCTGGAGGGACCATAAACAGCGTGTGCAAATCCACATGTGTGAGGTGGTTTGCTAGCACCCTTGGTCCAGTCTCCTTCAACATTAGTCTAACACCTCGGAGTGCGGTCGCATCAAGGGGCTTGTTCTCGAGGCTTGGGAGGAGCAAAGTCTGGAAGTTTTCTAGATCATACGTATTTTGATGAGGCCAATCAGGAGGTGTTGCTGCCTGCATCAGAGTGGCTTCAATCTCTTCATACGAAGGTATGCCCAATGGCATAGCTAAAAAAACAAAGAAATTGAAATCATACAATTGTGACACAAATTAACATTGCATGCTGATTAGGACCAATGTATGTATATAAATATCACTTAAAAAGCTTGTTTTAACATCACTTATAAAGTAGGAGAATGATTACAGACACCTCATGAGCATTCTGTTGAATTGTGAAGTGCTAATAAATTAGATAAAATGGTTCTGACTAATTCTTAAGGAAAAAGCAGTTCTAGGAAATTAGTCAAAAGTGCATTTTTTTGGCAGAATTAAAAAACCTAAGCTTATTTCATTACTCTTTCAAAGTGCTGCACATGTATGAAAATCAGCAGACAAAGAAAGTGGCTCACCATCCGATGGTGCACTTGGTGCAACAGGAGGCACGTGGGAGTGACGTGGATTCCTTATCACCACTCCAATCCCCCTGCCCATCACGCCTTGACCCTCTGCTTCCACCGAACTCTGCGCTGAATCTCCGGAGCCGTTTCCAGAATCCGAACCAGAAGCGTGATGGACTCTGAAGGCAGCGTGGCCGCACGGCATTTGGGCCATGGCTGGGACCACACCCTCGTCCCCTGCAGCTAGCGGAGGAGGCCTCCCTGGCTTTGGAGGTGGAGTGCCATCCTCTCCACCTCTCGGGGGTCGTGGCACCGAAGGCGGGGGGCCGGGCACGGAGGCCCTCCTCTCTGGCCTGGGGCTGAGGGCCGGATCGCTAGTCACGCGCACCATCTTGGCTCTGACAGGGGGCGGGGGTGGGGTGGACAGTGGATGTCGCCGCGGGTGCCTCCCGCCTCCGGAGGCACGGGGAAGGGAATGGGCCGAGAAGAGGGGGGCGCGGACAGGGACCTCGTCTGTGGAAGAACCTAGCACTCCGTCCGCGCTGCCGCCCCCTCCTTCCTCCTCGGCCGGAGTCGCCGCGTGTGCTCTCTTAGCAGGGAGGCGGGGGGCTGTGGCAAAGTGAAGAGGGGCGGAGGGTGCAGAAGGACGCCTGGCGGGGCGTGGAGGCGAGGGAGAGGCGAGGTGGGGGCCGTATTTAGCAGCATAGAAGGAAAGGGGATATAGGCGGTTTCGAGGAGTCAGGATGCGTGCACCGGACGCCTTGGATATGGGCTTCCCGCTGCCCACGTAAAACGTGATAAGGTCTGGAACAGTGTCGTAGGCATCGTCTTCGAACTGGTATTGGACCCTCTCGTACACGGTGTCCGCTCTGATGGCCACCTGCGAACGAATCTCTTTTCGATTTAAATTGCCTCTGTCATGCACGCACCCTATTATTATGTACTCGGATTTCACTTCACTTTATACTGAAATGTGATTTTGCATCCATCATAATTAACTGCTTCCAAAGTAAGGAATCTCTCCTTCACTCCACAACCAAATTTTATAAGCGAATACAATAGAGCAGTGTTTCTCAACCTTTTTGCTTTGGTGACACTTTTTAAATGATCCAGCTCTCGCGACACACCATGAAATACTGGCGACACCATGAAATAAAGTCAATTTTCTTGGTTAAAACAATAAAAATACTTAAAATTTATCATTTAACAATAAAATATCATAAATATAACAAAAATATAACAAAATGTTTGTCTATTAACATCAAATTAGTACAAATATGACCGAGGTCATTTCAGAGTATGTACAACGAAATCTATATATATTTATTTTTAAAAAATAAAAAGAAATAAAAATCTGTCGAATAACAATTTTAAAAAAATCGGTACAACCTTTCTCATATATGGGTACTAATGCGTCGTTTAGTTATCTTTAGAAAATGAAAATCGTATGAGCCTGTTTTTAGAAAATCCAATTTTTGTTAAAGTTGCACAAGAATAAACTAGCCTTATATTCATTCATTGAGAAAAATAAAATATGTAGTATTATTGTAGATGTATACTCAAGTAACTATGAAATTTGATCAAAACCGTTAGAGCCGTTTTTGAGAAAATCAAATTATTGTTAAAGCTGCCTAGAATAAACTAGCCTTATATTCATTTTTTGAGAAATATGAACTATACAGTATTATTGAAGACATAAACTCAAGTAACTGTACGAAATTTGATCAAAATCGTTAGAGCCGTTTTTGAAAAAATCGGATTGTTGTTAAAAATGCATAGAATAAACTACTCTTAATTATTGCTCAATGTCAACCATTGCTATGTATACTCTGCTCAGTATGATAAAATGCCTAAGTATGAGATTTCATTCGTTTTTGCTGTACCATCTAGGCTCCAGAGCCAGTAACAGACAGACAGACGGCATTGAGAAAACCACGTTTTCGGATTCAGCGACACCTAAAACGTGTATTTCCGTAAAAATCTCGAGGTCGAATTTTTTCGCGAAAACAATACTTTCTCGATACTTCGTATGAGAATGTAAAATTGCAGAGTACCTATACATACACATTGTTTTGAAAATTTCCATAAAGAAACACCATAATGAAACTACTTGTAATCAAAGTTTATGTTATTTCTTGAGAATATCTTGAAAACAAAAACTGTAATTTTGTTCAGAAACTGTTTAATAATGAAATTAAAATAAACAATATGAATATTAGCAAAGAGTGAGTAATTTTTATTGCCATTACATATTCCAGTCAACGCAAAATGTCTATTAGGCCCTCATGCCCAACGTTGTGTGGCGACCAAATAAACAACGCTACATAAACCTCTAACTAAATGCTATATTTTACAGGAAACTATCACATAACAGCAAAACAAATGCTCTTGAGATGTAACACTAGTCTTGCAACATAAAACACTTCGTGAATATCAAATTCTAACATAACAGCAAAACAAATGCTCTTGAGACGTAAAACTAGTCTCGCAACATAAAACACTTCATGAATATCAAATTATAGTTACACTCTGTCCTCAGAAAACTTTCAGCACACACGACTTGCGAGGAAAATCTTCTCGTGTCGCTGTATACGCTCCTCTCTCTCTCTCTGTCACTCGGAATCCTTCCTCTCGCAGCGGCGATCCTCAGCTGATGCTCTCTCGGGATATCTGGCAGACTCCTTTCCTCGAAAGCCGCGGTCATGTGATGGAGCGGGTGAGGGGAGATTCGGTGGGTAGCTTAAACGGGTGACTCCTTGACTTCTTATTGGTTAATTTCCTGATTACATTATATAACCATGAGAAAGGAGGAAATGGGAAATAGGGGTAATATTCGCCCTATATAAAGCACGTTGGTGTGGGACAAGCCATTGGAGGAGAGGCTTTTGCATTTCTGTTCGGCGATTACAAAAGACGGCGATATTCGATGGTTGGCGTTATTCAATGGCTGGCATTATTTGTCGCGTTTCTTCGACAAGTGCTTCGTTAAGTGCGTAGGTGCGGAGAAAATCGCTGCAGTTGCAAAAATGCAACATTTTATATTGTTATTACGAACATTAATAAAAATTTTCTTTCTTGTTTTCTTCCTTATTTAGATCAAAATCAACAATACTAAATGAAATTGTTCGAGAAAATTCCATTCTTTCTAGGCTTGGGAAGTAATGGGTTAAAGAAGCATTACGTGGTCGGCAGTTTGGCAGTGATGAAGAGATGAAAGAACGGTGCATACATGGCTTCACGGACAGCTGGAAACCTTCTTCCCCGACGGGATCAAGAAGCTTGTGGACCGTTACAAAAAGTGTGTGGAAAAGCTGGGAGATACATTGAAAAATAATAATAAAATTGCCTTTACTTTCTGATTTGCCCTCGTAATACGTTGTTATACTGCTATTGTTGTTCAAATTTTGTTTATTTAATTAATTATAATGAAAACGTAAATAAAATAAGGTACTTTCCCCCTCCCTCCCCTCTCTCCTTCTCTCTCCCATTAAATGCATTGAACTCTCAATTTCGGCGACAATGGGAGTTGTCATGGTAGCTTATAATTGGTATTGTAATAAAACTGATAAAATCATGTGTTTTATTGATTCTAACTGCATTTCTATGCGAATTTGACCAGAATTCGGAATCTGTCTTCAATAAAAATAAACTTTGTTCTTTCCCGCAAAGAAGTATCCAAGTTTCAAGTTCGTACCATGATTTTAAGTAATTTTAAAGTGCAAATTAAAAGTAGTCTACGCTCATCCCTGTATTTCAGTTGCAGGATGCGGCAAAATACCTGACATTTGATAATTAAAACGTTCACCATTTTGAATCAAAGTGACATACAGAAACAACACCTTGACCATTCACTAAGTTAGGATGTAAGGAAAAATCGTACCAAATTTGGTTATTCTAGCTTTTATCGTTCAGGAGGAGTTCCATGAACAAACCAAAAAACACACCCTTCAAAATATATTATAGGAGACTAGCAGAATTGCCCGTTGAATTTCATCATTTGTTATGAATACCTCCATTTCTGCAAAATTTCATCAATGTAGCACCTCCGGAAGTGCATTTATATAAATTTATTTGTTTAAATTTTATGAATTTTTAAGTCACAATAATAAACTTTATTATAATTTTCAATGTTATTTACCATTGAAACACTATTCTCTAATTTTCTAAAATTTTTCAGCTTCTAAAAGTGCCTAAACGTTAGTCAATTTGTTTAACATTTATGAATTTTTAACGGCCGAATAAATAAATATTTTCAAATTTCTATAATCTCGTTTTTGTTACTTGGTATATTCTAGTGGTAGAAAAAATTTCAGCATTGTATCACATTTAGAAGTATCTAAACCATGAAATGTTTGTTAAATAATCCTACCAAATTTCAAGTTTCTAGCACATCTGGAAGTACCTCATAATTTTGTATCCTCCTATATATATATCATGTGTAAGAAGCGTCTATATATAATATACTAGTAGAATTGCCCGTTGAATTTCAACGGATTTAGTGAATCTACTACAGCACAACATACAAACTTTAAAATATACAGTAGATACTTTTTCATTTACTATTAGCATTTCTTAACAATTAATCATATTTGCTTGTAACAATCAATTTCCAAATGTAGTCTATTAAAATGAAATGTTAACTTTACTTCCTATCATATCACTTTTGACAAATCCAGCTTCATTTCTTGTGTAATTATGCCTTGCTGAAATATTTACTTTTATGTCTTGTAAGCAACCCGTGAAAAGGCAACACAGTTGTCCATGATTGACCACTGACTCCGGTAAATGTACACCAGATACGTGAGCCTATTTATGTTAATAAACATTAAAAAGTAGAATATAATGATTTTACTTACAAAAAATCTGATTGGCCAACACATGACTTTCTCCATATTTGGGGTATATTTATTTAAATTATTATGAATAGCATTATAAGGCAAAATTATTATCTCATATCGTAAAAGAATACAGTCGTCCTTATTGTCGTAAATTACGTAAATTTTGAATATGTTTACAGAATTCACCGCTACATGGTGGTGGCGTTGTATACTGGAAATTAAGAAAAAGCAAAATATCTCCGAAATGGATGGTTCTACGAAAATTTGTTTCAAACAAAACTTGGAAGAAATATTATTCTCTACAACTTTGGTCCTCACGAAGATTACCAATAACGACGTTTTTAATGACATATTTGACGGAAACCGAAAAAACCGATTATTTATAAATAATTCCTAAACAATAACTGCTATGGAAAATTGTTTCAAATGAAAGTTGTAGAAAATTACATTCTCTATAACCTTTGTATATATATATATATATATATATATATATATATATATATATATATATATATATATATATATATATATATATATATATATATATATATATATATATATATATATATATATATATATATATATATATATATATATATATATATATATATATATATATATATATATATATATATATATATATATATATATATATATATATATATATATATATATATATATATATATATATATATATATATATATATATATATATATATATATATATATATATATATATATATATATATATATATATATATATATATATATATATTTTCTTTTTGGTCTCTTGAGGTTTCTTGGGATCCATTCGATGACACTGGATGCCCAACTCGTCTCTTCATGCAGCTGGACAGATGTTTCGCATTTTCGTAGATATTCTTGATCAAGATTATGTACGTTTCTTCTACTCCTTGTTTCTTTAGTGCACGTAACACCGACGAAGTTCGGACAGAGTCGAATGCTTTCTCGTAGTCGATAAAACACATACATAGAGGTAATTCATACTCGTTGGTCCGACTGATTACCTCTCTCACGACTTGGATGTGGTCCATCGTGTTATACCCACTGCGAAATCCAGCTTGCTCCTTGGGTTGGGCAGAATCAAGATGGTTTTGAAGGCGCATAGTGAGTATTTTGGTGAATATTTTGTAGACTGTTGGGAGTAGGCTGATCGGTCTGTAGTTATTCAAGTCTTCTTTGGAACCTTTCTTGTGCAGAAGGATAATACATGCGTGGTTCCATGTTTCTGGTATCTTCTTCTTCCTCAGACAGGAATTAAAAATCATAGCGAGAATTGTTTCCGTATGATTACCCATTGCTTTGAATACTTCTGCTGTGATACCATCCATTCCAGATGCTTTTCCATTCTTCATACTTCTGATTGCCTGTCTCACCTCTTCCGGAAGGATACCTGGGACCTCTTCGGTGGGCATGTTTCCATCATCATTTACTTCATCATTTCCTAGAGGATCCTCATACAGCTTGGTGTAAAATTCTTGTACCCGTTTCAGGATTAGTTTCCTACTATGGGTTATAGCATCAGGGCCACCAGCTGTCTCTTTCCGATCGAGAGATGTTGCTTCATTTTCTTGTAACATCCATTGATTTCTATGGCTTTCTCGATTAGCTAATAATTATATTTTTTCACATCTTCCTTGATGCATTTCCTTATAGTTTTGTTTAGTTCTGCAAAATGGATCATTTCTTTAGGATCTTTAGTAATTATCATTTTCCTTCTTTTTTCCACCAGCAGTCTTGTTTTTTCAGTCAACTTTTTCTCTGGCTTTGTTTTAACTGTTCCGCCTATTTCTTCCGCAGTTTCCTTGAGTATCTCTATAAATTGGGATTCAACTTCTTGGTCTTCCAGTGCACTGAATCGATTTTTCAGTTGGAGCTGAAATTCTTCTTTTCGCTCATTTAGCACCTGCGTGTTGATAATACACTTACATTAGGCTTCTTTAAAAGCTTCTGTCTTTCTAACTTAGAGTAGAATTTTATTCTGCATCTTACCAAGCGATGGTCGCTTCCAGTTTTAAACAGGTTGAGGACGGAACAGTCTTCAGTCAATTGCTTCTTATTGACTAGTATGTAGTCAATTTCGTTTTTGGTACCATTCCAGGTACCTTTCCAGGTCCATTTTCTATTGGGATTCTTTTTGAAGAAAGTGTTCATTATATATAGACTAGTACATTCAGCAAAGTCTACAAGTCGGTCCCCTCGTTCATTTCTGTCTCCATAGCCCAATTTTCCAACTGCGCTGTCGTCTTCCTTTTGTTCTCCTACCTTGGCATTGAAATCACCCAGGACCACTTTTAGATGGCAGCTTCCTTTGTCGTGCAGTACTCCAACTTCTTGGTAGAAATCTTCCACTTCCTCTTCCGAGTATGATGACGTTGGCGCATAAACTTGGACTATTAGAAATTGATATCTTTTATTTATTTGAAGCACCAGTCTAGCTGTGTGTGTGTGTGTATATATACATATACATATATACATATACATATATATATACATACACACACACACACACACACACACACACACACACACACACACACACACACACACACATATATATATATATATATATATATATATATATATATATATATATATATATATAATGCAGGAAGCGTTAGAAGGCAAGGGAGATTTCAAAATCGGAAGAAGGATTATAAGAACAGTGAAATACGCGGATGATCAAGTACTTCTAGCAAGAAAGGAAAAGGAACTCCAGAAAATGATAAATAGACTAGTGATAACAGGTAGAAAATACGGTATGGAAATTAATAGAGAAAAATCCAAGGTTATGCGAATATCAAGTAAAGAAGAAGAAAATGTGAACATAAGTATTGGAGGAAAGCCATTAGAACAAGTTTCACACTATAAATACCTTGGAAGCATCGTAATGACAGAAGCAAAATGTACTGATGAAATCAGGACTAGAATAACGACAGCAAAAGCCGCTTTCAGAAGAAAGAAACTCCTACTAACGGGAAATATAAAGGAGGATATCTGTAAGAAGTTGATAAAAATGCTATGTATGGAGTATAACTTTGTATGGAGCAGAAACATGGATGCTAAGCAAAAATGATATAAAATACTTGGAAAGCTTCGAAATGTGGACATGGAGAAGAATGCTGAAGATAAAATGGACAGACAGGGTGAAACATGAGGAAGTACTACAAAAAATAGGAGAGAAGCGAACGATTATACAGACTATCAGAAAGAGGAAGGCGAACTGGATTGGGCATTACCTGAGGAGATAGTGCATGATTAAAGAAGTGCTAGAAGGAAAACTGGATGGAAAAAGAGAAAGAGGTAGGAAAAGGTTTCAGCTGGTAGACGACTTGAAATGGAAAGAGAGCTATCAAGACATGAAGAAAACTGCGGAAAATAGGAGTATATGGAGAACCAAGTTTAACCTAGAATAATCACGGACCTGTCAACGGACAGACTACCTATGATGATGATGATGATATATATATATATAATAATGATGTTTTTACAGAGATGTTCGCCGGAACCGAATTGAGTTTCAAATAAACCTAAACTTTCGGTTAACCGGTATTGTCTAAGAACTAATCAGCTCCTCATGCTCATACCAAAGTGTTATATTTGAAATTTGATAACGATATGGCAAGTACTTTTAGAGTTAGAGCCCACACAATCACATACAAACACATCATTCCGAAAATAGTCTAAACGTGTTCTATGGACCTCAAAACGTGTATTTCCGTTGAAATCCCGTAGTTGATTTTTTTCATGAAAATAATACTTTTTCTATATTACATATATGGAGAAAGTAAAAATAATGAAAGCATATAGTCGATTTTATTGTGTTATTTTAATGGGAGATGTATATGTCTTCCATTGGAATCGAACCCAGCACTTTTTTCGAGATTTTTTTCATCACCACGTTATCATATGTGAATCGAGCATTCTTGCCAAATTTAGAGTTTCTATCTCTATTTTCTCACGAGTTACACAACCGCACACACACACAACCTCACACACACACACACCCTCACACACACACATCCTCACACACACACAACCACACACACACACAACCTCACACACAAACTCACACCCAACCTCACACATAACCTCACACACACACAACCTCACACACACCACACAAACATCATCTCATTCACCCAACACACTGTTTTGTCTCACGCATTTACAGGCAGTCGTTTTCGCTCATTCACTCACTCACGCATACATCCCTTAAGTACTTCATCGTACGTACTGGGATATCAAAAGAAATTTTCTCATTCTATTGTTACCGTAATATCCTCAGTCTATCTAAACCCATCGATACGGCCAAAGAGACCGGGTAAATTAACCTAATACATCTCTGAATATTCCATTTAATCTTCTTCTAGATACTTCTCAATCTACAACGTAGCAGCGAAATTAGTTGAACCATGTTTTCATCATTTTATAATTCCTTTATATCAACATACAAATCATTCATTGCATTATTTATCCTCTTCTCTGGTCACATTAGCAGGTATAACATGCTCCCATGACAGCGAGCTCTTATGGGCACCAGATTTGAAACCCTCGTTCGCTTGCGTGTTTTCGGATACCGTTGTCGTCGCCTGGTTGATGTAGGATGGCTTGGATGGGCAAATCGCGAAATTCGACGCACGATGCGTACAGGATCCCTCATGTAATTACACATACCTCGTATGATGGAAAAGTATTAAAAATGTAAAAACAATGTATTGCAGGAAAATGAATGGCGATTTTAACATAAAACATGAGCCATCAATGTTTTAATTCATATCACTGTTTATTGACATATTTATGAATCTTCCTTTGCTTTGAGGCCATATTGTATTTTGAAATATGATATGAAATCGAATAATTTCGCCATTCTTTGACTACACTGTCATCTACATCAATACATGTCATAACGTTATTCGTGTAAAGCAAACGCTCTGAAGGCCTCTTTGCGAGCTCAAGGAGTCTCTACTCGTAATCATCTTCTCTCTCGATCGCTTGAGTTTCTTTGGGATCATTCGAATCTTAGCGATTGCTAGAATATCAATTTAATTGTCAGGAAGTTGCTACCATGCAATCGTCGAAATGTGCCGGATGGTGAGACATTTGGTTAGTTAAACAGAAAAACATTTCTTTCTTCAGAACTTGCTATTAGCTAGGTACAGGTTTTTTGGAAAGTGCAAATGATTTATTGTATTAGCAATTCCACTTCTTGTTAACAATAAAATACAAAACCAAAAACAAGCTAGGAAAATACGGCGAAAGTAGATATTATAAGAAATATTATAATAATATGTTATAAGAAATATTATTCTCTACAACTTTGGTCCTTACGAAGATCACTAATAACGACGTTTTTAAGATGTTTGACGGAAACCGAAAAAACCGATTATTTATAAATAATTCCTAAACAATAACTTCAATAGAAAATTGTTTTAACTGAAAGTTGTAGGAAATTACATTCTTTATAATCTTTGTATAGAATTGTAAATACAATAATGATGTTTTAACGAAGAAATATCGCAAAAACCGAATCGGGTTTCGAATGAACCTCGACTTCCGGTTACCCTTTATTGTCGAAAAACTAATCAGCTCTTTATGCTCATGTTAAAGTGTTATATATGAAATTTGGTAAAGATATGGCACGTACTTTTTGAGTTAGAGCGTCCACAATAACACACACACATGCATGCACACACGCATGCACACACGCATGCACACACACATGCACACGCACACATCATTCCGAAAATAGTCTAAACGTGTTCTAGGGACCTCAAAACGTGTATTTCTGTTGAAATCTCGAAGTCGATTTTTTTCATGAATGCAATACCTTCCCATTACTACGTATGGAGAAAGTAAAAATGTAATATTCCAGTATTCAATGGGCAAAAGAAAGCTCAATTGCTTTCGTCAATCATTATAAACGCTTACCACATGCAGTGTCCTGAATAACAATCAGTATCTATTTACGTATCTAAACGCTTCCTGAATAATATTTAATATCTATTTACGTTGCTATCCGTAAACATCGGTCATTTCGGTGCTTAAACAAGAGTGCGAATCGAATAAAGCTAAACTTTTGTCTATTTGTAAGCTTCATTGAAGGTTATTGATAGGCTTGCCAGTTGTACTGACTTTCTATTGCCTTGTTTGACATGTACTTCTTTTCAATAATTTTCAAAGAAGTATCACAATGTACTTCTTTTTGTCAAAAATGAAACATTTTTATCTCCTCGATATAAAATGTTTCAAAACCTTGCCTCTGCTAAGCCAACGGACATCAGAATAGACAGAACATCGCCATATTCCGCTTCAATTTCCTCGAGAAAAGCTATGAATTGTATATGGTTTAGCACACATAATCTGATGTAGTTGACTGCATTTAAAACATCACTCATAACTTTACTAAATCCTAGATCCCTCCCAATTAGGTTTTTCTGATGAATTATGCAGTGATATTTTATCAACTCATTTTTGAGCCGTAACTTTTGGGCATGTTTGGACAGAAGAGATACCATCTCGTTTTGAGCACCTGTCAGAGAAGGCACACCATCGGTAACTATCCCCACAAGTTTATTTAAGTCCATATTATGCTTGTGAAGACTTTTAAGCAATCCCTCAAGCAAATCACATGCTTTGGTCTTATCTTTCAACGGATAGAGCTCTACGAGTTCTTCATCCACTTCAAAATCTGGTGTTACAACAAGTGTGAATATACACATTTGCGAGGTTGATGTGACATCTGTCGATTCATCTACTGCCAGTGAAAAGTAAATGCAGTTATTGAATAGTTCCGAAAATTTGGTTTCAACATCACAGGAAATATCTTATTCTCAGTAAGATGTGGAGAGAAAAGTGGGTTAGATTATCAGGATTTATGGAAATTCCTCTATCTGTTGAAGAAAAATTGTGATCAGGACAAATTTTTTTTAGTGAACCAAAGCTTAAAAATTCTTTTGATGTTGCCATAAGTTATCACCACAGAAAATTACAATGACCTTATAGAATACTTATTTAGAGTACAGGCAGTCCTCGACATCCATACAATTCGCTCTTTCGTATTTGTACATTATAAATTCTCACCGCTAAACCGCCTTTCGTACTCCGAATTTGAACTTATGTACATCAGCTGACGAACAAACATTTCGAGATATCGCATAATGGCGCTGTCAGCCAAGCAAACATTTAGAATAAATTAACAAATTAAAGTATGCTATGTAATAATATACGTATTATATGTAACGTAAGATTTGTGTGTAATGTTTTTTTAATATTGTACTGAAATTTGACAAGATTAATACCACTGTAAAGTCGGTTAATAATCAATAAATTATTATTATTCAGTCTCTGCAACATTACCATCTTTGTTTGTATGTACAGCAGTGTTTCTTTGTTTGTGGATTTTACACCTATTATTTTATAAACGTGAATGAGAAACGGAAAACTGAAAGTGCTAATACAAGTGGAAAGAAATGTAGGACTCATAAACTGAACACGATTGAGACAAAGATGGAAATAATTAGGCGTGCCGAAATCGGCGAAACTTTAGCTTCAATCGGACTCTCATTGGACTTAGGCCGGTTGAGTGTGTGTTCAATTGTGAAGGAGAAGAACAAATATAATAATACAATACGTACTGTGGCTTTCTGAATAAACGCCACATTTTTTAAAGAGCAAGGAACTGATCTACACACGCTTCGATAACGTTGGCGATATCCCGTCAGCAGACCGTGAAACAATTTGAGATATAATGATTGTGCAATTGCTTGGCTTTCTCGCGAATGACAAGTGAACTCAGCGAGATTTTCTTGTGAGTTTAGGTCTCGATTCACAGGTTTAAAGCCTTCTCTGCCTTCTCTACATACGGATTCCTAGGTACAAAAAACACTTTTGTACTCGTTGAAGTACCACTTGCAACACTAGCTCTAATCACTTCTTCACTTTCCTTATTGATTTTATTGTGGACTTGGTCACACCAAGCAATTTACCAACTGATGAAACCTATCTAAAACTTCAATTTTCTTCTCCAAACTCATCATTCTTTTCGCCCTTTTTACCGACTTTTCTTTCATGTCAATCATCACTCTCTTTGGGGCCATGATTAGGCAATATTACAAAAAATTTGAAAATAGCAAAATGCTTTAACAAAAACAAATTCGCACTTTCATACATTATACATTGACACCCCTAAACCGCCTTCTGTATGCCAAATTCGGAATTTCGTACATCAGCGAAATGACGAACGAACATTTCGCGATGGTGCTGCCAGCCACTAGTTTCTGCCGCGTCACCATCTTTGTCTGTACAGCAGTGTTTATTTGTGCAATTATTTAAATATATTATTGCATTTTGCCCTATCTCTATCTTATAAATATTTTAGTGTGTGTGTGTGTGTGTGTGTATGTATGTTCTTTATACGTTTTTACACCGTTGAAACTATCGAATTCAAAAGTTTCATGGGCCATCCTATGGACCAAAGGAAGAACTTGGTCTAAGATTGCAGACTGTGGGGTCCCTTATACCCCATGGGGTCAACAAAATATTATTTCCATAAGAATGCTTGAGAAATTGTGTGGAGAAACCCCAAAATGCCATGCAGCCCTTAACTGATGTGGATATAAATATACCTAAATATTAACTTACGATAACGGGAAATGGATTATTTTACGCACGAAAGACTGAATATTTTAATTCTGTTCATGTTTCATGGTATTACATGCTAAATCGCTCGAAATTTTCCTTTAAGCACAAAATTTATCGATTTAGATGACCATTTTCCAGGCGGCAACAAAGCTAAATTTCTTAATTGTTGTCCTCTTCAAAGGGAGATATACACGTAAAGATTAATGCATGGAAAATCCACGCCGTGGCACGCCGAAGAGGAAGAATAGCTAACGCCAAGATATGCCTAAATATAGTCTATGAATACTATTTAAAGTGAGTCAAATGATTTTTAAGGAATATTAGAACATTGTTATCTTCTACCATTAACATTGAAAGATTTATCGCAACATAAATCTACTTACATTTGTTCGGTAACCAAGATATTGTTTATTGTTTACGTTTTGGCTAATAGTATTGACATAATCCACATAATTTCATTGTCGCTTTAAAGGCTTCGGTGCATCTATCCATGTGAATATGAAGTAAGATGTTAATGCGTACAATACAATACATAAAATAGTAAATGTTAATGTAAGCATCGGTTGCGTAATTAAGGAATGGGGAACATTTGCCCCGAGCAATAAAAATCGTTTGCCACTCTTTCCCGAGCAAAGCTGGGCATTTCAGCTAGTAATATAATAAAATTGAATGTCTGTCCATCTATCTGTCCATCTGTCTGTATGTTCCTTATACATTCCCATGCCCTTTGATCTATCGGGACCAACACTTTGCAAATTGACTTCATGACTCTACGAGTAACATAGTGTAGCCGGGATTTCCAAAATCGACCTGGGTTCGAATCCAGGAGACAATTTTATTTTCCCATAAGTTTATACAGGATTTTCGATTTTTCAGAGTGCAAGGTTTTTTTCCTTCATTCATTAAAATACGGAAACATGGACCGATTTTCTTCGTTTTTGCTTTTTTCGACGGCTAAAACTCTATACTATCTCATTCTTGTGATGTTTACATGTTACATGGTCGAATCATTCCGAAATACGCAATTGTTTTAGAAATTTTGCGGATATTTCGTACTCTTTCCGGACGTTGTCAAGGTGACTGTAATTGTTGCCTCCGATTCAATTAATGCCAATTAAACCTTCAAATTGGTGAAAGAATAGCATTATTCGCTTCAAACTGTTATTTAATCATTGAAATTAATGATGTATAGCAATGTACATAGTTAAGGATAATTATTCTGTTGACTGCGTATGGGAAGCGTTTATAATGACAATCCATCATGTGTATGCTGGAATCTTATCTTTTAGTAAGCAAAACCTTTATATTATACACCTGTAATGCTTACTAACGCACATTTATAATACTCTCCATAGAAGTCACTCGACATAAGTATGTGGTTATGAATAAAACGTCTAATCTATACAAGTTTTTCTAGGACGCCAACATTTCTCCAGAAAGTGACAAATGCTTCTTTGGTTCGTAAATGACACACATACTGCACAGCAATATATGGGGCATATGCTGTAATTAGAAGGTAAGTATGCTTTATTAAAGATTCGATCCCATTTTGAATGTTCTTACAGGTTAAAATTCTTAAGATTTATGGATTACAGTGTAAAGCCGACTTTCTTTTGGTCACTTGGTTACATGTCTGGCATAACCCGGGCATCGCTGGGTACTTTCAGCTAGTATATTATAAAACTGATGGTGTCTAAAAGGCCCCTGCTCAAAAACTAAACATTTATACCATAATTAGAGATTTTTTGGCTCTCTGGGAAAGGAACCCCTCCTATAACATGTAAATCTATGTTCGACATCCGTACATTCTACTTCCGTACATGTTTTTAGGAACGCATTATGTACGGATGTCGAGGACTGCCTGTACTTGGATGTATTACATTTGAAACGTTTTGCTTTCTGAATGTTCAAATGATCATAAATGTCCCATTAAATTTTAACAGACAATTCTACTAGTTAATACATATATAAATAAATATTCTGCCAAGAACTCACGATATTCATAGATATGCTCCACTTATTTTCCACTGCAGTTAATGCCATTCAGTAGGAAGAATATATACATTCTTGTAGTGGTAAGAAGTTGTCTTCACAAAGGATAATAACAGCTTCGTTTGTATTTATTGGGGCCGCTAATAGTGACAATGAAGCCACCCAAAGTATAACATCCAAAATGATAAGCATTCGGACTGAAATCTAAAATCGAACACCCGTGCTTGGATGGCAGTTCAAAGGAGACTGAACGTGTTCGCGTTACAGAATGGCAATCCAGGAAGGGTATCGGTGAATAAGTCGATACGATTTACTTTGAATATGTCTAACAAGAAATGCAGAGGACAGCGATTGAGGCTGTAGGAAAGTACAAGGGCACTGCGTTCTCTCCAGTTGGAGACAAGGGAAAGGTTGGGAAATTTGAAGAATAAGGGGAAAGGTAAGCCGCCAAATGAAACCACACTTGACATATTAACTTGCTAAGGTCATAGTACTACATTGGCATCTATGCCACTTTATATGCAAACATGGGATGGGTTGGAAGAGTGCCAGAGAACAAAGACATAGCTCGGAACCTATTCTTATTATAAGGATTTCTATCTTTCGTCGTTCCGTTTTGCAGATGGGTCTCCAGTAGACCTCACAGCCAAGCACTCGTTTTGCTTTCTCCCATGCAAAAGACTATATGGAAGATACCTATATTGCAATTGGCAGGAAAATCACATCCAACCATACGTGGTCTTTATTTTTCTTAGAAACAGCATTCGGAAATACCATTTGCGCATTCGGAGCATTCAAAGTTATAGCACTCTGCATTTTTCTGCAGTCACAGTTTAGCATATTTTTGCCGTGCATAAAGTATAAAACTGTTTTACGGAGCACAGTACCTAAGATTCGTAGCAGTATAAAACATTTTAAGTTTTTATTAAACTTTCTACCAAGCTTCGCGGACAGGCAAATAATCGGCCGCAGACTGGCGGTTGAGAAACTGCTATAAGAGTGCATTTCCTCTTATCTATTACAATAATATCCACGCGAAAGACACTACTAGCAGTCGTCGTCACTTATATAAGACGCAAGCACTCACCTTGGTCACCACGAAGTGAAGTATCTGGCTCCCTGCCGCCCTCACGGAGAGCACAAAGTCACCAGGCCTCGAAGTGCAGTCCCTTACGAGGAAGTCGCCCGTGGAACCTGAGTCGCCTCCCAAAACCTCTTCGGCTCTCTGTCGTGGGATGGCACCATGGTACCACGCGTGCGACCTCAGGTCCCGTCCATCTAGGCCCAACTCCCACTCGAGGGCCTTTCGGAGAGAGGTGTCGGCTGCCTCAGAGGCGAACGAAGGGCATGGCGAAGGGGGCAAACCACCCATCGAGACATCCGCAGCGCCTTCCTGCATTAAAACCAGGCGTTGGACAGCGTTAATTAGTGTTTTAGTGCAGAATGAGCGAACATTATGAAGTCATTTATATTCAGTTAAGGCATAAAATTATGTAAATAAAATCAACCGATTCCAACCAAATTTGGCACCACAGTAGGGGGCAATAAGGGGAAGGTCAACTCGGGGTTTTAGTGCCCATTTGTCTGCTTGATTCAAAATGGCGGCCGATTTAAAGATTAAAGTATGCGTATTTTCCCGAATCGTACTATTACATAAAGCAAGAGTGCCCAACATGTAGCTCGCAAGCCACGTGTGGCTCACATAACAATCTCAAGTTGCTTGCGATGACTATAAAAATTTTCTGAGTTGCTTAGGCCGGCCGCAGACTGCGTGCAACAAAATGATCTTAGACCGTCGAAGGCAAAGAAATTTTGTCAGAGACAGCCTGAACGGTTGTCTTTGCAGGATTTTAAATGGCACTGCTGCACACTGCATCAGACAGTCGTCTAAGACGGTCTTCGACATGT
The DNA here is from genome assembly GCA_036926305.1 of Uropetala carovei. Taxonomy (NCBI): domain Eukaryota; kingdom Metazoa; phylum Arthropoda; class Insecta; order Odonata; family Petaluridae; genus Uropetala; species Uropetala carovei. The sequence goes on along the minus strand of JAXCHB010000099.1, from coordinate 94,707 downwards.
TTCGATGGTTTTCGACCATCCGACATTGGTCAGACGGTGAACCCTGCCACGACGTCGTATGGTTAGTCACCGTATGACAAAACGCTGTGCGCATGCACAGTCTCTTTCCCTCCTCACGCTCTCCCATCAACAAACGTTGTCTTATAGTATGTTTGCCGAATTTGATGCAGACGGAGTGGTTTTGATTCACGATGGCTGAAGAAATTGACGCAGATAAACTAGTGGTGTTAGTTCAAGCAAGGCCACCTTGTGAAATAATTTTCCTGAAGTTGGTATTTTTCTTCTTTATCTTCTCCCCTACAAGCTCCAGAAGGTAAAGGAAACTATCAACACTCATTCGAGTAAAATTATGAAATTTCCTTTCATCCTGCATCAGTTCCTTCAGCAAACTAGTGATGTCCCTTTTTTCGTTGATTGGATTAACACAGAAAGAACTATTTATTTTACTCTCTTCCTCAGCACACAGAAGGTAATAAGACACAACTGCACGCCATCTTGGTAAAAACTGCAGAAAAGTCCGATATCGACATCTACCTGAGACCGTCTTCGACATATGTCAAAGACCGTCTAAGACAGCTTTAGACGAATTTTCGTATGACAAAATGACAGAAGCAAAAATGTTGTTGCTTTAGACAGTTTGTCGCACGCAGTGTGCAGCCAGCCTTAGTTATAAGCGCCAAACAGAGATGGCGCTTATCTTGACCAAAACCAAATCTTATTGTACCTGTTTTCAATCCTCTCAGCAGGATGTCACTCATTAACACAAAACATGTGTAAAATCCATATTTGGTTATCTCCTGGGGCGGACTGGACACTGGTAGAAGAGGAAAAATATCCTTTGTTGGAAGAAACTTTCCAACGAATGAACGCATGTTTTGGATCAACTTATTTGTGCGAAAGTGAAAATTTTGAAATCTCAGTACAGATCGCAATTAACCGATAGCCATCTCAATGACTGTGTGACACTGGCTGTAACTCCGTATATTCCGGAATATAACAAACTGGCGGACAACATGCAATGTCAAATTTCACATGGAAAATATTAAAAAGAGCTAATTTTTGTAATAATGTTAAATGTTATTTTATTAAAATTAAAAGTAATAATATAGTTTTAAATTGTTTGATAAAATATTTTAGTATTGTTTTGGCCATCATTTGTAATGTCACACATTTCTTCTATACTACAAAGCTATACAAAACCCATAATTAAATACATAGCTCATGAGACATGTTGAAATTGGCTCATGGTAGGCCAAAGGTTGACATAAAGGCTACAAGTTAACCATTAGGTCAGGTGCCAACTTTACAGACTAGTACGGGACATAAAAAAGTGTTCCAAACATTCTATAGTTAAATTTTTCATCTTCTAAATCCTTTCTAAATATCACTATATTACATAACTTGCATCATACTTTTACAATTACAATAAGTACAAGTACAAAATTCACAATTAAACCACAGGCTAATATAATGATAATGAAAGGATTTTCAGGGTTCAATCACATACACGTCACAAATATAAATTAAAATAATATTTTGGAAAGGTAAGTACATAAAGTAGATATGCTGAAGTTGGTACGTATGATAATGCATAGCTGATCGCAGATTCCAATAGGGGATGAAAATTCTGTACTTTGTCAGGAATAGAACTTTAGTGTTCCATTTGCTGAGAAGATGATACATCCGTGCAAGGCAAGTGATCAACCGTCATACTGTTGATTTTGTCTCTACAGTGGAGCTTTTCATATATTTAATTTTCTGAATATGCCATGTATAAATATTATAAGGATTATTCAACTTCGTAAAAAATATGAGAATATAAATTATGAGAATAATACAAAATATAATAAAATTTTATTATTCATTACTTTCTTTTTTCATATTTGCCATTTAAAAATGGAGAGAGGTAGTTACGGTTTTACTGGTTAGCTCAAAGGGTAATAATTGGTTGGTTGCAATAGAATGAAGTTTAGTTTAATTGCCAGGAGAATTAAAGTGTGTTCCAAATAATCCCAAATACCGTTTATAACCATTCTACAATATACATCAATGGAGTTAGGAAACAGGCGTAACATAAAACTGGCACCATGGGTGTCATTTGATTGCAAATAACTTGTAGATGAATAATAAACGGAATGAAGGAAAATTTGAAATAGACATTGTCTTTCCGAATTACAACACGTACAGAGACTCTGTCCTTTCAGCTATCCCTTTCAAATAGTCTACAGAGCCCATAAAATATTAAACAAAGTAACGACGATGAAAATATGATTTTTTTCATTGTCCTTGGTCTATGTTACATGATTTTCTCGTGATTTCAAATTTTCTTCTTTGGAATAAATAGGAACAGGGTCTGCTAAATTTTTTTGTTGTGCTTTTCTACGCCTGAAATTATTAATTTTTGATTTCTTTGTGAGTAAAAACAAAAAAAACTGGGACCAAGTTTTACCGCATGTTGTAAAAACATTAACTTATAGAAGCACTCGAATTTCCTCATTTCAAAGTGACATGATGATCCAAAGAAAACTGCATTAATATTTTCAGCGTATATCTGTGCCTTTACTGAATCACTTGAATTATGTCTTGTGCAAAACTCTCATATTTTGTGCATATGACACTTTTTTCATTTCGCATCTCCTGAAGCTGTACTTTATCATCTTAGAAAAGCGGAACAGAAACGTTTATCAGACCCTGCTCCTATTTCTTCCAAAGAAGAAAATTTGAAATCCCAAGAAAATCATGTAACATAGACCAATGACAACGAAAACAATCATATTTTCATCGTCGTTACTTTACCAAAATTCTACGATACATATCGATGGAGTTAGGAAACAGGCGAGGTAGAGGGTGGGGAAAGACGGAATCTGAAAGGAGAGTGAGAGGTACCAACTAAACATAAAGTAACGAATGAAATAAGTCTCATCTGCGCAAAATTTGGACTTGCTTTTTTAGCTTGATCGCTCTTATCTTAATTTATTATCATTCAAATTATATTTACGTATTTCATCCTAAAGAGCGCTAAGGAGGGAAAGTGTTTTAAATATGAAGATTGATTTTGAAGGCTGCTAAAAACATTAAAAAACATGAACTTTTATCATTAAAATACTTTAACCTTTTGAGTGCCATGGGACGATATATCGTCGTTTGCTTCTCATGCCAGAAGTGCCAACGACGATATACGTTGTTTATCTGTAATGTTGTTATTATGTATTATTTATCATGTTAGTACTTTTCACCCTTTGAGTGCCACACGACGATATATCGTCGTTTGCTTCTCATGCCCGAAGTGCCACGACGACGATATATCATTATTCACATAGACTGAATCTGTAATAGTCAAAAACGTCAAAACAAGTGTGGCACATCTGGACATACCCACCAAAATAGACGTGACACTCAAAGGGTTAAGCAGCCCTCAAGAGGGCTTTGTCATACCTAAACCTAAAGAGACGAACCTAGCCTAAAACTTCTGTTGTTACATAAGTTACTCATATACTAAATGTAAAACTCACATAAAAGTGATAACTTGGGAGAGAAACACCTAATAGCCTTTATAAAGTCCTTAAACAAGTCATCCCTGCTACAGTGTTTTCTTCGCCACAAGTACCCTAAAAGGTAGTCTTCCAAGAGCTCTTCCGACATGCGGCCAATTCTTCTCCACATATCTCTTTGTATAACGGACCAGTATCCCTCAATACTTTGAGTGTGGGTCGAACGATTGGCAGGATCTACCGCATACGTCCGTAACCCCTCCACATATCAGTAATTATGTTGGACCCCACTTCAACGGTCTCCTGTATAACTTTTTCCAGGGTCAACACGTCCCTCCTGTCCACAGGATGCAAGAATGATCGGGGTGTATCACTGTCAACGCCCCCAACCACCCACTTCGCCTTCATCAAGCGGCTGCGATTATACTTTCGCCTTCAAAACGTGCTCTCGTCAATTTCCACCGTTTTCCCAGCTCCTCCAATTTTTTCGCTGTTTTCTAACAACCACACAAACAGAAGCTCGAGGAAGCTCGACAGTAAACGTCCAATGGTACATCTACCTAACCCCGTCTCCCTAACTGTGATGGCTGTGAGATATTTTAATATCTAAGCCACCACTACACTGAATATGTCCTCAATTGGATCTTCCATGCTGCAAAAAAAGTCCCGCTGCGAATGGACGTCTTTTTTCTGCAGCCTACCCTTGTGCACCTACGTATATACGGGTTGATTATTTGTTCTGCCATTGCGGCTGATCCCTCTCCATCGACCGCACACACAAATTTTCTGGTCCGCTATTATATCAAAAGATATTTAAAACGGCAGAAGTCCAGCTGAAGAAAGGTGGCTCTTGAACAATGCAATACATTGGAGGTATTCCATTTCCCTGTAAAAGAGTGATCTGCCTCTCAGCGTCTAAATCGAACTGAGTTGGGATCGCTCACTGCACTGCTTACAACGATGGCTGATTCCGAGAATTTACAAATCGGGGAGTACTGCCAGAGAGCCAATGAAATGAAAAGAGATTCTTAAAAAGGAGAAATCTCATTCGCTGTAAGTAGACAGACAGACTGGAACTAGTGAAGATGCGAGGCACCTTTTTCTAAAATGCATGTTGTAAAAACATGAACTTAAAGAAGAACTCAAATTTCAAAGCGATATGGTGATCCACAGAAAATTGCATTCATATTTTCAGCGCATATCTGTGTCTTTATTGAATCACTTGAATTATGTCTTGTGAAAAACTCATATTTTCTGCATATGAGATTTTTTTCATTTCATTCGTTGCTTTTAACTCGGGACAAAAACGTTATATAGAAAAAAAAAGAATGGAGTTGCATAATCTTGAAAGCAGAATTAAAATATGTGCCAAATTAGCTTCAATAATTGATTGTAATCACATGAAAATGCTTTTTATTCTCGCCCAGTTTTTATTTAACCCAGCTAGAAACCCGAGAAAATTTCATCACGATCATCCGCCGGGAAATTTTCAAATCTTTATTTTCCCAGAAGTTTACACGTAATTTTTGATTTTTTAGTGCAAGATTTTTTCTGTCGTTCATCTAAATAGGTAATTGCGAAAATGTTTTCTTAATTTTTGTCTTATTCGATGGTTAAAACTGTGTACTATCTTATTCTTACGATGTTTACATGTTACATGGTCGGTCTTACTGTTAGATTCACTAACTCCATTGAAATTCAACAGGCAGTTCTGCTAGTCTATATAAATAAAATTGTAACCTCTGTCTGTACATTTGTTTTTTTGTCGGGGTTTTACTTTTTTTGTGTGTTTTGCATCACAAGAAGATGTTTGAACCGGTTTGCAGAATTGTTGTCTGTCTGTCTGTCAGACAGAGAAATCCCTGATTTCAAGCTAACGGTTGATTACATCGAAGAAGTCAAATATGAAATATTTTAGGAAAACAATTTGGGTAAACATTTTAGGAAAAAGTCTGTCTGTTAGTTTGTTTGTTACCGCATCACGCAAAAACGGCTGGTCGAATTCTTATGAAACATGCAGCATATCTTTAGACTTGTCCAGCTTAAAATATAGGCTACTAGCTGAAACGCCCGGCTTCACTCGGGAAAGTTTTCTTTTAAGTAGCAAACGATTTTTATTGTTTGGGGCAAACGTTTCCCATTCTTAATTACGCAAGTGATGCTTACATTAACATTTACTATTTTATGTATTGTATTGTAAAGTTCTACCATTAATACAATTATGCATTAACGTCTTACTTAATATTCACATGGATAGATGCACTGAAGCCTTTAAAGCCAGACAGAATTCAAATCCGAGTAGAATTAGCGTAAATTTATAGTTTTTATCAGAAAAAGTGGTAATTTTTCTGGGTATAACAATAGGCCTATATTGGGTGATATGCATAAAATGGAGTAATTATTCAGGAGTAACTACTCATGAGCAAGAGCAACATCATCGAGAGAATGCTCACTTCTTTGAGCAATTTCTCATTTTCATATGCATAAAGCGTTTCTATAGTTGGTGAGTGATTACTCCCAGTTTATCGAGAAGTTACTCTTCCTACGTCACAGCTATGACGACAATGGTGTGCGGCATGCCGAGAGCCCGACGGCGACTTCCAGCGCAACTGTGTAGTTTTACATGTGCCAAGTAGGTTTAAACATTTTAGTTGAAATGAAAATTATTTCTTGGAGTCGTCACGAAGTGTATTTACTTGCATATTTGTTACAATATTATTATTACTAGCTGAGCCTGCACAAAATTTGCACGTTTAATTTTACATTGATTCATAAAAAATAATAAGTTTGTAAAATAAGTTGATGTTAATAATTCATATTTTACTCTAGCAATGAATTTACACAGTATAGGATACTTAGATATTTGACTCCCAATGTAAGGTTTGCATGTTAGAATCTCACTGAGGGAAAGGCAGTGTGCGCATATTAAAAAAATGTTACCCGCAGGTAATCAGAAACCTGTATTTTATAAGTTATGGTAGAGAGTAAATTGGTGCGGCACAGTAATTAAATTGAAATGATTAGTGATCGGAAGATTCTTACGCGACAGGCATAAACTGTAGTGATGTGAAATGAGGAAACAGAAGAATAGAACTGCTAACATAAGACCGGGAGTCAAACTGGGTCTTAACACCTCAAAGAAAGCAAATATTGGGAAAAGAAAGATGTGAACTTTCTGTAATTTTCAGGAAATGTCATCCACTTAATCAATCACAAAACATAACTCTTGTAAAAGCGACACCACAAAAAATAATTATTTATCCAGTTAAGCCAGGCGAAAGTATTAAAAAATTAAGCGCTGAAACAACTGATTGTAGAATAATGCGGAGTATATATTTACCGGGGTTTAGGAAGATTCCTCCTCACCAAAGCCTTCGTAATGAAATGGCAGAGTCTTACGCGTATTTCCACTGGTCGCTTCAGTCACGAAAACAAAAACATTTGGTATTTTCAAAAGGTTGAATACTCAGATACAGTATTTTTAAAAATAAATATGCTTTTCTACCACAATCTACGATGAACACGTCCTAGTCACAGAAAATTATCTTCCTGAATGTTTTCGAGTTAAATCATTCTTAATGAATTCATCCATTGTTATATTTATAACAATAAAACTTTAATTAAAGCAAAAATGTAGCGTATAATGATCTTACTAACTTAAGGATTCCATTCTTACGTCAATATGAACGTTTAATCCATGGTAATTGAATCGGAAGCAACAATGACGAAAAGAGAGTATGAGCCACATTTGCCGTGGACACAGCATGGAAAGCAGCTCGGAGGAAGAAACGGTGGGAGATTCTAGGTAAGTGTCCACTGGGCTTCCTCCAACACCTTGTTGCTACCCTTATTATTACCTTTCCTTTTCCTTAAGTATTTATATATATATATGCAAGCACACATTTACTAGTATATATATATATATATATGTGTGTGTGTATATATATATATATATATATATATATATATATATATATATATATATATATATATATATACTAGTGAATGTGTACTTGCATTCTGCAAGCATTTTCTCAGCTTAATGTAAAGAATAAAACCCGACAATTAATTTTCAAACGCATAATTTTTCACCTGTGCACCTAATTGTGTATTTTTTGGATAATATTGGGGTAAAAACAACCTCTAAAATGTATAATTATAAAAATTTTATAGGTTCTCATGATCCGTTTTGAATACCTGATATTTGTGCAAAATATCATCGATGTAGCACCTCTAGAAACCCATTTATATGAATTTAATTGTATAAATTTTATGAATTTTTAACAGTGACAATAATAAACCTTTCTAAAAATTTTAATGCTTGTTACCACTGGAGCATCATTCTCACCCTAGGTTAAAATTCTCAGCTTCCTGAAGCTTCAGAAAGTTTATAAACATTAGTCAAACTGTTTAATACTGAAGAATTTTTTATGGCCAAACGAATAAAACTTTTCAAATTTCTATATTCGTTATTTGGTAAATTCTACCGTTAGAAAAAATTTCAGCATTGTAGCCCATATAGAAACACCTAAACCGCAAAATGATCGCCCCTGAAAATTGGAATTTTTGCAATTTTTTATTTTATCTTCGGTTACAACGAAATTTATATATTTGTGCAAAATTTCAAGTCTCTAGGTTATATGGAGCAGCCTCATCATTTTTTTCTCGAATGGAGCAATACTGGGGCAAAAAAGTTCCAAAAATGGGAATTATATAAATAACGGATTTCCTTCATTAGGCAGAGTTTAACATTAATGGCATTAAAATATATGCCTCTTACTACCATTAAAAGCTTACCCATATGAAGGCATTAAGCCTGTTGCTAGGAAGCCTATTGTTAGACCAAGAAAAATTACCACCTTTTTCCGATAAAAACTATAAATTTACGCTAATTCTACTCGGATTTGAATTCTGTCTTCAAAAATAAGAAACTACAATTTATATCCTATCCGATAGTTTAAGTCTCGAGCAGAATGCAAGCATTTTATCTCATCGTAATATAAAGAGTAGAATAGACATAATTTTAAAATGCAAAAGTTTGTACCTCTGCGCAGATTAATGTTTTACATTATGGACAATCTTGGAAGAAAAACACCCCCTAAAATTTATAATCGTAAAACTTCTATAGTTTTTATTATTTGATACGAATACCTCACAATTCTGCAAAATTTCATCGAAGTGCACCTCGAAATGTGTAGTTATATAAAATTAATTGTTTAAAAATGATGAATTTTTAACTGCCACAACAATAAACTTTATTATATTTTTCAATATTATTTACCGCTGTAATAGCATTCCCTAATTTCTCAAAATATTCAGCTCCCTAGCTCTAATAAAAGTGCATAAACATTAATTTTTTTAACAATTATGAATTTTATACGGCCCAATAAATAAACATTTTCAAATTTCTATAATCCTGTTTTCGTTATTTGGTAAGATCAACCGTTAGAAAAAATTTCAGCATTGTAGCACAATTATAAGTAACTAAACGATGAAACGTTTATTTATATGTTTATAATATGTGATTGCATAGAATATAGAATGATAGGATATATGATATAGGATATATATAGGAGGATACTAATGTCTGGCCCAAACTATAATAGTTGGAGAGCTGGAATTTAATACAGAGGTGAATAAAAAAAATAATTGGAGGAAAAATTGCAAAATTGCAACAATGTGCATTATTTTTGCCGCTAAAAATTATAAACAATTTTACTAACATTTCATGGTTTAGGTATTTCTAAATGCGCTATCAAGCTGAAGTTTTTTCCACCTGTAGAATTCACCAAATAATGAAAACGGGAATATAGAAATTTGAAAATTTTTATTCGTTCGGCCGAAATAAATTCTCAATGTTTAACAAATTGACTAATGTTTATGTACTTTCTGTAGATCCAGGAAGCTGAAAATTTTAACAGAGTTAGGAAATAATGCCCCGGTGGTAAATAAAATTGAAAATTTTAGAAATATTTATTGCTGTGGCTGTTAAAAATTAATAAAATTTAAAAAATGAAATTCATATAAATGCACTCTTAGAGGTGCTGCATTGATGAAATTTCGCATAAATGTGAGGTATTCGTAACAAATGATAAAAACCTATAAACGTGTTATACTTATAAATTTTAGGGGTTGTTTTTACCCCAATATTTTCGAAACAGAAAAACACGTAATTCGGGTCCGAGATGCGAAGTAATTTTTAGGCTTTTATTTTTACTTTAAGGTGAGATAAAATGCTTGCAGAATGCAAGCACACGTTCACTAGTATCCTATCATTCTATAAGCACTCTTCTTACAGAGGAGGATATAGGATATACGATATAGGATATAGGAGGATACTAATGTCTGGCCCAAACTACAATAGCTGGAGAGCTGGAATTTAATACATCGGTGAACCGAGAAAAATAATCGGAGGAATAATTGGAAAATTGCGACAATGTTTAATTTCTTGGCCGGTAAAAATTATAAACAATTTTACTAACATTTCATGGTTTAGGTATTTCTAAATTCGCTATCAAGCTGAAATTTTTTCTACCTGTAGAATTCGCCAAATAATGAAAACGGGAATATAGAAATTTGAAAATTATTATTCGTTCGGCCGTAATAAATTCTCAGATGTTTAACAAATTGACTAATGTTTATGTACTTTCTGTAGATCCAGGAAGCTGAAAATTTTAACAGGGTTAGGAAATAATGTCCAGGTGGCAAATAACATTGAAAATTTTAGAAATATTTATTGCTGTGGCTGTTAAAAATTAAAAAAGTTTAAACAATGAAATTCATATAAATGCACTCTTAGAGGTGCTGCATGGATGAAATTTCACATAAATGTGGGGTATTCGTAACAAATGATAAAAACCTATAATGTATTATAATTATAAATTTTAGGGGTTGTTTTTACCCCAATATTTTCGAGAGAGAAAAACACGTAATTCGGAACCGAGATGCGAACTTATGCATTGAAAGTAATTTTTCGGCTTTTCTTTTTACTTTGAGGTGAGAGAAAATGCTTGCAGAATGCAAGCACACGTTCACTAGTATCGTATATCCTCTGTAAGTAGAGTCGATATAGAATGATATACAGGATATAGGAGGATACTAATGTCTGGCCCAAACTACAATAGCTGGAGAGCTGAAATTTAATACATGGATGAACCGAGAAAAATAATCGGAGGAATAATTGGAAAATTGCGACAATGTTTAATTTCTTGGCCGGTAAAAATTATAAACAATTTTACTAACATTTCATGGTTTAGGTATTTCTAAATTCGCTATCAAGCTGAAATTTTTTCTACCTGTAGAATTCGCCAAATAATGAAAACGGCAATATAGAAATTTGAAAATTTTTATTCGTTCGGCCGTAATAAATTCTCAGATGTTTAACAATTTGACTAATGTTTATGTACTTTAATTAGAGCCAGGAACCTGAAAATTTTAAACAAGTTAGGAAATAATGTTCCGGTAGAAAATAACATTTGAAATTTCATGAAAGTTTTATATTGTGTCAGTTAAAAATTCATAAATTTTAAACAATGAAATTCTAATAAATGCACTTCTAGAGGTGCTATATACATGAAATTTTGCATAAATGTGAGTTATTCCCAAGAAATGTTAAAAACATATAAATGTTTTATAATTATAAATTTTAGGGGTTGTTTATACCCCAAAATTTACCAAACAAAAAAACGTAATTCGGAGCCGAGATGCAAACTTATGCATTGAAAATTATTTTTCGGCTTTTATTTTCACTTTAAGGTGAGAGAAAATGCTTGCAGAATGCAAGCACACATGTCTAGTATATATATATATATATACAAGTAAATGTGTGCTTGCATTCTGCAAGCATTTTCAAATTTTGCATTTTTACAAATTCAAATTATTCTCAATCAATGTTGTACATAATCATAATTACCGTGGCACATTTGGAGTTTGTAGCTCAGTTAGAAGTACCTTATAGCCCCTAACATTATGAATTTTTACACTGTCAGATTTTTTCCATCTGTTGCAACTAAAAACCCATAATTGTGCCAAATTTCAAGTTTTTTCTCATTAAGAAGTGCCTTATAATTATCACACTCGTATGGGGCCGAAAAGGGGCAAAACCGCCCTTTAAAAATTAGAATTTATGTAATTTTATAATTTCATCTTAGGTTGCAATGAAATTTGGTAGGATTATAGGTTTTTGGTCACAATCGGAGGAAAAAATCCGAAACTGCGAAACTACTATTTTGAAGGGCTATTTTGGCCCCTTTTTGCCCCATTTTTTTCTCATAAGAAAACATGTAAATTGGTGTAGAGGTTTTTATATTTGCATTTTAAAATTACTTCCCGTCAAGATACAAACTCGAGACTTAGACTGTCGGATAGGATATAAATTGTAGTTTCTTATTTTTGAAGACGGAATGCAAATCCGAGTAGAATTAGAGTAATTTTATAGTTTTTATCGCAAAAAATTGCTCATTTTTCTGGGTCTAACAATAGGTTTCCTTGGTAACAAGCTCTAACCATTATATGGGTAAGCTTTTAATGGGAATCAGAGGCTTATATTTTAATGCTCTTAATGTTAAACTACACCTAATCAAGGAAATCCGATATTGATATAATCCTCATTTTTGGGGCTGTTTTGCCCCATTATTGCCCCATTCGAGAACAAAAAAGGCGATGCAACACATAGGACTTAGAGACTTGAAATTTGGCACGGTTATAGAAATTTCATTGTAACCTAAGATGAAATTATAAAATTACAAAAATTCTCATTTTTAAAGGGCGGTTTTGCCCCTTTTCGGCCCCATGCAAGAACAAAAAATGCGAGGCAGCTGCATAGGACCTAGAGACTTGAAATTTGGCACGATTATAGATTTTCATGGCAAACTAAGATAAAATTGTAAAATTGCAAAAATTCCTATTTTTAATGTGTGGTTTTGCCCTTTTTCGGCCCCATACGAGTGTGATAATTATAAGGCACTTCTTAATGAGATACAAACTTGAAATTTGGCAGAATTATGCAAGCATATAACAACTAGTATATATATATGAGGATACAAAATTATGAGGCACTTCCAGATGTGCCAGAAACTTGAAATTTGGTAGGATTATAGCTTTTTGGCCACAACCAAAGGAAAAAATCCAAAACTGGCAAAATTCCTATTTTGAGAGGTTATTTTGGCCCCTTTTTGCCACAATTTTTGCCCATAAGAAAGCATGTAAATTGGTGCAGAGGTTTTTATATTTACATTTTAAAATTACTTCCCATCAAGATACGAACTCGAGACTTAAACTGTCGGATAGAATATAAACTGTAGTTTCTTATTTTTGAAGACAGAATTCAAATCCGAGTAGAATTAACGTAAAAATATAGTTTTTATCGCAAAAAATTGCTAATTTTTCTGGGTCTAAGAATAGGTTTCCTTGGTAACAAGCTCTATCCTTTCATATGGGTAAGCTTTTAATGGGAATCAGGGGCTTATATTTTAATGCTGTTAATGTTAAACTATGCCTAATGAAGGAAACCTATATTGTAATAGTCCACATTTTTGGAGCACTTTTGCCCAAGTATTTCTCCATACGAGAACAAAAATGATGAGACTGCTCCATATGAACTACAGACTTGAAATATGGCACCATTATAGAAATTTCATTGCAACCGAAGATATAATAAAAAAATAGCAAAAATTCAATTTTTTTTGTGTGGTTTTGCACCATTTCTACCCAATACGAGTGTGAACATTATAAGGCTCTTCTTAATGAGATACAAACTTGAAATTTGACACGGTTATATGGTTTGTAGATAATCGATTAGGAATAATTCGGATTTGTAAAAATTCGTAACGTTATGGCTGTTTTACCTATTATTGCCCCATACGAGGAATAAAATTATAAGGCACTTCTAAATGAGCAACAATCTTCAAATTTGACACGCTTATATGATTTTTTTGAAAAAAGGGAATAATTTGAAATTGTAAAAACCCTACATTTAAAAATGCTTATTCATTATATATTGACGGGTCTTAATTAGGATATAGAAGGATATAGGAGGATACAAATGTTCAGCCCAAACTACAATAGCTGGAGAGCTGAAATTTAATACATAGGTGAATCTAAAAAAATAATTGGAGGAAAAATTGCAACAATATGTATTTTCTTGACCATTGAAAATTATAAACTATTTACTAACTTTTCATGGTTTAGGTAATTCTAAATGATCTATGAAGCTGAAATTTTTTCCATTGGTAGAATTTGCCATATAATGGAAACAGGATTATAGAAATTTGTAAATTTTTATTTGTTCGACCGTAATAATCTCTTACATGTTAAACAAATTGACTAATGGTTATGTACTTTCTGAAGAGCAAGGAAGCTGAAAATTTTAAGAAAGTTAGGGAGTACTGTTCCGGTGAAAATTAACATTATAATTTTGTTAAAGTTTATTATTGTGGCTGTTAAAAATTCAAAACTTTTAAAAAATTAAATTTATATAAATGCACTTCTAGGGGTGCAACATCAATAAAATTTCGCATAAATGTAACAAATGCTAAAAACCTATAAATGATTTATAATTATAAATTTAGGGGTTGTTTTTACCTCAAAATTTTTCAGTAAGGAAATCGATAAAGATATCCAAACTTTTCCGTTTCAAAATTATTTTTCCTCTCCTAATGCTTGCAGAATGCAAGCACGCATTAACTAGTATATATATATGTCTATAATATATAGATGCTTCTTACACATGATATATATATATATATCTATAATATATAGATGCTTCTTACACATGCTATATATATATATATACTAGTTAATGTGTGCTTGCATTCTGCAAGCATTTTCAAATTTTAGCATTTTTACAAATTCAAATTATTCCCAATAGATGCTGTACATAATTATATAACCGTGTCAAATTTGGAGTGTGTAGCTCATTTAGAAATTCCATATAATTTTAATCCTCGTGTAGGGCAATAATGGAGCAAAACAGCCCCTAACATTATGAATTTTTACATTCTAAGATTTTTTCCATCTGTTGTAACTAAAAACCCATAATTCTGCCAAATTTCAAGTTTGTATCTCATTAAGAAGTGCCTTATAATTATCGCATTCGTATGGGGCCGAAAAGGGGATAAGCCACCCGTTAAAAATTGGAATTTTTGCAATTTTACAATTTTATCTTAGTTTGCCATGAAAATTCTATAATTGTGCCAAATTTCAAGTCTCTAGATCCTATGCAGCTGCCTCGCATTTTTTGTTCTCACATGGGGCCGAAAAGGAGCAAAGCCACCCCTTAAAAATGAGAATTTTTGTAATTTAATTATTCTATCTTAGGTTGCAATGAAATTTCTATAACCGTGCCAAATTTCAAGTCTCTGGGTCCTATGCAGTTGCATCGCCTTTTTTGTTCTCGAATTGGGCAATAATGGGGCAAAACAGCCCTAAAAATGAGGCTTATATAAATATCGGATTTCCTTCATTAGGTGCAGTTTAGCAATAAAGGCATTAAAATATAAGCCTCTGATTCCCATTAAAAGCTTACCCATATCAAAGGATAGAGGTTGTTACCAAGGAAGCCTATTGTTAGACCCAGAAAAAATACCACTTTTTTGCGATAAAAACTATAAATTTACGCTAATTCTGCTCGGATTTGAATTCTCTCTTCAACAATAAGAAACTACAATTTATATACTATCCGACAGTTTAAGTCTCACATTCGTATCTTGACGGGAAGTAATTTTAAAATGCAAATATAAAAACCTCTGCACCAATTTACATGCTTTCTTATGGGCAAAAAATGGGGCAAAAGGGGCCAAAATGGCCCCTCTAAATAGGAATTTCGACAGTTTCGGATTTTTTCCTTTGGTTGTGACTAAAAACCTATAATCCTACCAAATTTCAAGTTTCCAGCATATCTGGAAGTGCCTCATAATTTTGTATCCTCCTATATATATATATATATATATATATATATATATATATATATATATATATCATGTGTAAGAAGCATCTATATATTATAGATATACTAGTGAATGTGTGCTTGCATTCTGCAAGCATTTTACTCACCTTAATGTAAAGAATGAAAACTGACAATTACTTTTCAAATGCATAATTTTCACCTGTGCACCTAATTACATGTATTTTTTTTAATAATAATGGAGTAAAACAACCCCTAAAAGGTATCATTATAAACATTTTAGGTTCTCATCATCCGTTTTGAATATCTGATATTTGTGAAAAATATCATCGATGTAGCACCTCCAGAAATGCATTTATATGAATTTAATTGTATAAATTTTATGAATTTTTAACACCCACAATAATAAACCTTTCTAAAAATTTTAATGTTAGTTACCACTGGAGCATCATTCCCAACCTAGTTTAAAATTTTCATATTCCTGCACCTTCTGAAAGTACATAAACATTAGTAAATTGTTTAATATTTAAGAATTTTTTAAGGCCGACGAATAAAAGTTTTCAAATTTCTATATTCCCTTTCCCGTTATTTGGTAAATTCTACCGTTAGAAAAATTTCAGCATTGTAGCCCATATGGAAATATTTAACCGCAAACTGTTCGCCTCTAAAAAATGGAATTTTTGCAATTTTTTATTTTATCTTCGGTTACGACGAAATTTATGTATTTGTGCAAAAATTTCAAGTCTCTAGGTTATATGGAGCTGCCTCATCATTTTTTTCTCGTATGAAGCAATACTGAGGTAAAAAAGCACCAAAAATGGGAATTATATAAATATTGGATTTCATTCATTAGGCACAGTTTAACATTTATGGCATTAAAATATAAAGCTCTGATTCCCATTAAAAGCTTGCCCATATGAAAGCATTAAGGCTGTTGCCTAGGAAGCCTATTGTTAGACCCAGAAAAATTACCACTTTTTTCCGATAAAAACTATAAATTTACGCTAATTCTACTCGGATTTAATTCTGTCTTCAAAAATAAGAAACTACAATTTATATCCTATCCGATAGTTTAAGTCTCGAGTTCGTATCTTGACGGGAAGTAATTTTAAAATGCAAATATAAAAACCTCTACACCAATTTACATGTTTTCTTATGGGCAAAAAATTCGGCAAAAAGGGGCCACAGTAGGCCCTCAAAATAGGAATTTCGCCAGTTTCAGATTTTTTCCTTCGGTTGTGACCAAAAACCTATAATCCTACCAAATTTCAAGTTTCTAGCACATCTGGAAGTGCCTCATAATTTTGTATCCTCCTATATCTATAATATATAGACGCTTCTTACACATGATATATATATATAGGAGGATACAAAATTATGAGGCACTTCCAGATGTGCCAGAAACTTGAAATTTGGTAGGATTTTAGGTTTTTGGTCACAACCGAAGGAAAAAATCCGAAACTGTCAAAATTACTATTTTGAAGGGCTATTATGGCCCCTTTTTCCCCCATTTTTTGCCCATAAGAAAACATGTAAATAGGTGTAGTGGTTATTATATTTGCATTTTAAAATTACTTCCCGTCAAGATACAAACTCGAGACTTAAACTGTCGGATAGGATTTCAATTGTAGTTTCTTATTTTTGAAGACGGAATGCAAATCCGAGTAGAATTAGCGTAATTTTATAGTTTTTATCGCAAAAAAATGCTAATTTTTCTGGGTTTAACAATAGGCTTCCTTGGTAACAAGTTCTATCCTATCATATCTACATCTACATCTACATGATACCCTGCAAATCACCAGATTGGTGGGTGGCAGGGGGTGCAGCACACCAAAACCTACCCAATAACGTCCCTCGTGGGAATCACTCTCCTGTTATGATCCCGTATGGTCCTTGGAAAAAACGAGCTCTGGTATCGCTCGGTCCTACAGTCGATCTCTCGCATTTTATTCTCGTGATCGTGCCTGCCCATGTACGTAGGTGCCTCTAATATTCCTGAGACCACCTCTAAGAGAACTTCCGACCTAAATTTCTCCAGAAGCCTTAACCTAGCGCTAATTCTGCGATCCTCTAGCGATATCCAATTCAACTCCTTCAAGAGTGATGTGACGCTTAATTTTTGCTCATATTTTTGCTTAACGAATCTGGCTGCTCTGCGTTGGATTCTTTCTAACTCAAGTATTTGTCCCTTTTCGTACGGATCCCATATGCTGGAAGCGTATTCGACCTGAGATCTGACCAATGATAAATAACACGTTTCTCGTACCTGTTCTGTGCTACTTCTTACTATTCTGCCTACGAAGCCCAATTTCTTATTAGCTTCGCCTACGATCCTTCGAATATGCATATTCCATGATAGATCACGACAAATGGTGACTCCTAAATATTTAACGTACTCTGCAGATTGGATATTCAATCTATCAATTCTGTACTCCGAGTCTAATTCATTGTTCTTACTCTTCCAGAAACTCAATAGGGAACATTTGCTGTGATTAATTTCGATTTTCCAATCTTGACACCATGCTGAAAGGGCGTTTAAATCTTCCTGGAGCGATTTTTGGTCATCCTGGCTCGTTATCTCCTTATATAAAACGGTGTCATCTGCGAAAAGTCTTATTTTGCAGCGAACTACCGAGCAGATATCGTTTATATAAATCAGGAATAGTAGTGGGCCTATGACACTTCCCTGTGGAACACCTGATGCGACTTTTACCGGGTATGAAGATTTCCCATCAATAACTACTATCTGTTTTCTGTCTGAGAGGAAGTCTTTTACCCAACTCACGATATTAGGGTTTATGCCGTACTTTCTTAGTTTTCCTATTAATTTATTATGGGGTACTTTGTCAAACGCTTTTTTAAAATCAATGAAAATGGCATCAACCTGAGTGTTTTTCTCTCCGCATTGTAACAAATCGTTTACGAACAGGGCGAGCTGCGTTTCGCATGACCTACCTTTCCGAAACCCGTGTTGGTTTTTGCTTAGTGAAGAACGACCGTCTAAATAACGCAGAACAGAGCTAACAATTATATGTTCTAGAATCTTACACGATAATGACGTCAAGGAAATCGGTCTATAATTTTCGGGGTTCTCTTTATCACCGCCTTTGTGGATGGGCGTTACGTATGCTAGCTTCCAGTCTTTTGGAACGGTACCATGTGCAACGGATTTTTCGAATATTATTTTCAAGTAAGGTGCGATTACCGAGGCTAGCTCTTTCAACACACGCGCGGGTATGCCCTCCGGCCCGGGAGACTTATTTTGCTTAATCGACTCTAGCTGGTGCGCGATACCTGTTTCCGAGAATATCATATCTTCCATCGAATTTCCCTCATCATTCAAAGCTGATTCCTCAAATTCGTTGCTCACTGAAGTAAACGCTTTCTGAAAGTGTTCATTTAACAAGTTCGCTTTTTCCGCGCTGTCATGTACTACATCACCTGCCTCCGTTCTCAATGACGCTATGGTGGGGCCTCTACCATGAACCTCTCTAACGTACGACCAAAATGCTTTCGGATTTTCTTTCAAATTTCTATGCAGAACTTTCTTTTTGTAATCATTAAATGCATCTCGCATTGTTACTCTAGCTCTTGACATATGGGTAAGGTTTTAATTCGAATCAGAGGCTTATATTTTAATGCTGTTAATGTTAAACTACACTTAATGAAGGAAATCTGATATTGATATAATCCTCATTTTTGGGCGTGTTTTGCCCCATTATTGCCCCATTCGAGAACAAAAAAGACGATGCAACTGCATAGGATCCAGAGACTTGAAATTTGGCACGGTTATAGAAATTTCATTGCAACCTAAGATAAAATTATAAAATTAGAAAAATTCTAATTTTTAAGGGGCGGTTTTGCCCCTTTTCGGCCCCATACGAGAACAAAAAATGCGAGGCAGCTGTATAGGACCTAGAGACTTGAAACTTGGCACGATTATAGAATTTTCATGGCAAACTAAGATAAAATTGCAAAATTGCAAAAATTTCTATTTTTAATGTGTGGTTTTGCTCTTTTTCGGTCCCATACGAGTGTGATAATTATAAGGCACTTCTTAATGAGATACAAACTTGAAATTTGGCAGAATTATGGGTTTTTAGTTATAACAGATGGAAAAAATCTGAGTGTAATAATTCTTAATGTTAGGGGTTGTTTTGCTCCATTATTGCTCCATACGAGGATTAAAATTATAAGGCACTTCTAAATGAGCAACAAACTCCAAATTTGATATGGTTATATGATTATGTAAAACATCGCTTGGGAATAATTTGAATTTGTAAAAATGTTAAAATTTGAAAATGCTTGCAGAATGCAAGCACATATTAACTAGTATATATATATTACTAGTTAATGTGTGCTTGCATTCTGCAAGCATTAATATCGGAAAATAATTTTTTGACGCAAAAGTTTGAACCTCTTCACCGCTTTACGTGTTTTCCTTATTGAAAATTTTTGGGGTAAAAACAACCCCTAAATTAACAATTATAAAATATTCATAGGTTTTTAATATTTGTTACGAATACCTCACATTTATGACAAATTTCATCGATGTAGCATCTCTAGGAGTGCATTTATATAAATTAATTTTTGAATTTTTAACGGCCACAATACTAAACTTTAACAAAATTTTCAATGTTAATTGTCACCGGAACATTATTCCCTAACTTTCTTAAAATTTTCAGCTTTCTTTGCTCTTCAGAATGTACATAAACTTTATTCAATTTATTTAACATTTAAGAGATTATTACGGTCGAACGAATAAAAATTTACAATTTCTATAATCCCGTTTTCATTATATGGCAAATTCTACCAATGGAAAAAATTTCAGCTTCATAGCTCATTTAGAAATACCTAAACCATGAAAAGTTAGTAAATAGTTTATAATTTTTAACGGCCAAGAAAATACATATTGTTGAAAATTTTCCTCTGATTATTTTTTTTGATTCAACTATGTATTAAATTTAGCGCAATATATTGTAGTTTGCACTGGAAATTTGTATGCCCTCTATATTCTAAGTAAGGTCCATCAATATATAATGAAGAAGCATTTTTAAATTGCAGGATTTTTACAATTTCGAATTATTCCCTGTCTACTTTTAAAAAAATCATGTAAGCGTGTCAAATTTCAAGTTTGTAGATCATTTAGAAGTGCCTTATAATTTTTTTCCTCGTATGGGGCAATAATGGGGCAAATCAGCCATAACGTTATGAATTTTTACAATATCGGATTTACTCCTTCTGTGGTAACTAAAAACCCATAATTCTGACAAATTTCAAGTGTGTACCTCATTACGAAGTGCCTTATAATGTTCACATTCGTATAGGGTAGAAATGGGGCAAAACCGCACCTAAAAATTAGAATTTCTGCTATTTTTTTATTTTATCTTCGGTTAGAATGAACTTTCTATAATGGTGCCATATTTCAAGTCTATAGTTCATATGAAGCTTCTTCATTTTTGTTCTCGTATGGAGCAATACTGGGGCAAAAGAGCTCAAAAAATGAGGCTTATATCAATATCGGATTTCCTTCATTAGGTGCAGTTTAGCAATAAAGGCATTAAAATATAAGCCTCTGATTCCCATTAAAAGCTTACCCATATCAAAGGATAGAGGTTGTTACCAAGGAAGCCTACTGTTAGACCCAGAAAAAATACCACTTTTTTGCGATAAAAACTATAAATTTACGCTAATTCTATTCGGATTTGAATTCTGTCTTCAAAAATAAGAAACTACAATTTATATACTATCCGACAGTTTATGTCTCGCGTTCGTATCTTGACGGGAAGTAATTTTAAAATGTAAATATAAAAACCTCTGCACCAATTTAGCTGATTTCTTATGGGCAAAAAATGGGGCAAAAAGGGGCCAAAGTGGCCCCTCAAAATAGGAATTTCAACAGTTTCGGATTTTTTCCTTTGGTTGCGACTAAAAACCTATAATCCTACCAAATTTCAAGTTTCCAGCACATCTGGAAGTGCCTCATAATTTTGTATCCTCCTATATATCTATAATATGTACTAGTTATTAGGTGCTTGCATTCTGCAAGCATTTTCAAATTTTAGCATTTTTACAAATTCAAATTATTCCCAAGCGATGTTGTACATAATGATATAACCATGTCAAATTTGGAGTTTGTTGGTCATTTAGAAGTGCCTTATAATTTTAATCCTCGTATGGAGCAATAATGGAGCAAAACAGCCCCTAACATTAAGAATTATTACAGTCTCAGATTTTTTCCATCTGTTTTAACTAAAAACCCATAATTCTGCCAAATTTCAAGTTTGTATCTCATTAAGAAGGGCCTTATAATTATCACACTCGTATGGGGCCGAAAAAGGGCAAAACCAAACATTAAAAATAGGAATTTTTGCAATTTTACAATTTTATCTTAGTTTGCCATGAAAATTCTATAATCGTGCCAAATTTCAAGTCTCTAGGTCCTATGCAGCTGCCTCGCATTTTTTGTTCTCGCATAGTGTCGAAAAGGGGCAAAACCGCCCTTTGAAAATGAGAATTTTTGTAATTTTGTAATTTTATCTTAGGTTGCAATGAAATTCCTATAACCGTGCCAAATTTGAAGTCTCTGGGTCCTATGCAGTTGCATCGCCTTTTTTGTTCTCGAATGGGGCAATAATGGGGCAAAACAGCCCCAAAAATGAGGATTATATCAATATCGGATTTCCTTCATTAGGTGTAGTTTAACATTAACAGCATTAAAATATAAACCTCTGATTCCCATTAAAAGCTTACCCATATGAAAGGATAGAGCTTGTTACCAAGGAAACCTATTGTTAGACCCAGAAAAATTAGCAATTTTTTGCGATAAAAACTATAAAATTATGTTAATTCTACTGGGATTTGCATTCCGTCTTCAAAAATAAGAAACTACAATTTATATCCTATCCGACAGTTTAAGTCTCGAGTTTGTATCTTGACGGGAAGTAATTTTAAAATGCAAATATAAAAACCTCTACACCAATTTACATGTTTTCTTATGGGCAAAAAATGGGGCAAAAAGGGGCCAAGATAGCCCTTCAAAATAGTAATTTCAACAGTTTCGGATTTTTTCCTTTGGTTGTGACCAAAAACCTATAATCCTACCAAATTTCAAGTTTCTGGCACATCTGGAAGTGCCTCATAATTTTGTATCCTCCTATATATATGATATATCATGTGTAAGAAGCATCTATATATTATAGATGTATATAGATGCTTCTTACACATGATATTTCTATAATATATAGATGCTTCTTACACATGAAAAAATCCCTTGACTCGAGACCACCTGACGCAAGACCCTCCTCCCACTTCCTAACGAAGCTGGCGGAAATGGTGCTCTACAACAACAACTTTACCTTCGGAGGGCGCCACTACCTACAAATAAAAGGTACGGCGATGGGCACTCGCATGGCGCCCTCATAGGCCAATGTCAACTAGGTGTTGAAGGAAACCCAGTGAACACTTACCGGAAGTAGAGTCACTGGGGTGTTGGAGAGAATGGTGAGGTGAATGGAAGAACGTTTCCTCGACATACACCCCAGACCACTCCTGTGGCTGAGGTATATCGACGACATTTTCCTTCTTTGAACACATGGACCCGACTCACTCCAATCCTTTTTAGAGCGCCTCTCTTCCCACCCCACGTTCTCCTTCACCCACCACTCCTCCCCCACCAGCATCACCTTCTTGGATGTCGACCTCTCCATCCGAGAGAACCAAATCCACACCAAAGTGCATCTAAAACCCTCCAACCGTCTCCAATATCTCCACTTCCACAGCTGCCACCCCCTCCACACCAAAGCCTCAATCCCCTACGCCCTAGCCCGCCGAGGACGGAGAATCCCTTTCCGAGTACTGCTCTGTCCTCGAAAATGCTCTCCTCCAACGCGGATACCCGCCGGACCTAACTCGGAACCAAATCCGACGGGCTGTCGCACCCAGCACCCCTAACCCACACTGCAACCGCCTCGCAACCCCCGACTCTACCCCCCAACTCACCCTAATCGCCACTTTCTATCCCGGCATCCACGATCCCCTAAAAAGTATCCTAAAGGCAGCCCACCCAATCCTCACTTCCTCCCCCAACCAGGTCTCTTTCCCCACACCCCCAATCCTCTCCTTCCCCAGACCTCCCAACCTTGCCAACATCCTGTGGAGAAAAGAACCTCCATCACCCACTCCTCTGCACCCTGCAGGGTCCCACCCCTGCCGCAGACCACGATGCCAAACATGCCCTATAAACCCACCCTCCAACTCATTCTCAAACCCCACCACCAACATCACCTACCCCATAACATCCCCTACCAACTGTACCACCCGCAACGTCATCTACATACTAACCTGCACCCAATGCCCCGCCTTTTACATCGGACTCACCAGCAATTCCCTGAACATTCGCATGAACGGCCATCGCAACAGCGTTAGTCTTAAACGACAGCTACCCGTGGCCGTTCATGCGAATAACCACAATATTATTGTATAGAATTTTCATGGCAAATTAAGATAAAATTGTATAATTGCCCAAATTCCAATTTCTAATGGGTGGTTTTGCCCCTTTTCGGCTCTAACGAGTGTGATAATTATAAGGCACTTCTTAATGAGTTACAAACTTGAAAATTGGCAGAATTATGGGTTTTTTGTTACAACAGATGGAACAAATCTGAGAGTGTAAAAATTCATAATGTTAGGGACTGTTTTGTTCCATTATTACCCCATACGAGGATTAAAATTATAAGGCACTTCTCAATGAGCCACAAACTGCAAATTTGATACGGTTATATGATTATGTACAATCCCGGGAGGGTATTACGGAAGGTTTATGCCATAAACTAATTTCCTCCATGTCGAGGAGGCTGGCATTAGTCATAGAGAACGATGGAGGGTGGATTAGGTATTAAAATCAAGGCTGAAGACATTTTATGTCGTATGCAAATCAACGAAGCGCAACACGAGTAATATCAAAGGTAAGTAATCGGTACTATTACACAATCATTATTGGCGTAAAGGTGCTTTCATTGCTTGTAATACGAGAGAGAGGGAGAGAGGGAAATGACTTTCAATACAATTAATGTTTCTGATGCCAATTTGATCTCCATAAATAGCTTGAACGATCGAATCTTTACTCCCGTTGATATTTCAATGGGCATTACACTAGTAAGGTTTTAAAGGAGAATATAAGACTCTGATTTTCATTAAAAATTTACCCATATGAAAGCATTAAGCTGGTTGCCTAGGCCGAAGTAAGGGAGATAGCACGGCAAATGAACATACCGCGTGCAACAGTAGGCCGTCTACATAAAAGTTGCAAGACGGAATTATCTTTTGAATGTATCCATGCACGTTGATCATCCCAAAAAAGATTTGTTATCCTGGTTGTTACCGTTTTTAAAGGGATTAGCGTTTACGAAATTGCGGTAAGTGCAAATAAATGCTGTCGGGTTAATAGCGATCATGAGTCAGTGCCCGAGTATTAAGTATCAATTGCACTTAGGATATTTTAAGGACCCTAGCACAGTTTTCATTTCAACGTTCAGGTAACTTACCTCGAAAATACTGGTTCACACATTGTTGATTGATTGCTAGAGTAATTTTCAGTGAATATAATAACAATTTTCGATTCATTTTCCGTGAAAAAAATTACTTGAGCGTCACGATTCCGATTAATAACGCAATTTCCGTAGCAGCGCCAATGCACCGCCGAGCATCTTTCTATGTTGCCACAATCAGGGATCAATATGTAGGCTAAAGTAATCCCTTGAAGTCATATCCATGCATGTGGATCATCCCAATAACAGACATGTTAGCGTGGTTATAACCGTTTTTAAAGAGAGAGAATAAAAGTTACGAAATAACGTTATGTGCTAATAATGCGATCGTGATAATAGCGATCATGAGTCAATGCCCGATTATTAAATATCAATTACACTTAGGGTATTTTACGGACACTAGCACAGTTGTTTTTATTTCACCGCATCATTTGGATCACAACAAGACTTCTTCGAAGCTCGCGCGCAGGCCTTTGATGCTAGAATACGAACTCGTTTCAAGTGGGGACTCGGCCCCACAAGTTTTAGGTCGGTTGATTTGCTTAGCAGAGTGACGAATACTGGCTGGACCCACTCTTCTCTTCCCCCCTTTCCACTCCTCATACCCTCTTCTCTCCTGCAGTGTTGTCATTCAGTTTGTACTCCCCCAAAAGTTCCCCATCTCGCCGTTAGGAGAACGTTAAGGTGTCCCAGTTTTTTCTCCCGGGATTGTACAACATCGATTGCGAATAAATTGAATTTGTAAAAATGCTCAAATTTGAAAATGCTTGCAGAATGCAAGCACATATTAACTAGTATATATATATATATATATATATACTAGTTAATGTCTGCTTGCATTCTGCAAGCATTTTTAAAGTTTAGCATTTTTACAATTTCAAATTACTCCCAATGAATTTTGTACAAAATCATATAACTGTATCCAATTTCAACTTTGTAGCTCATTTAGAAGTGCATTATAATTTTATTCGTCGCATAGGGCAATTATGTGGCAAAACATTCGCTAAGATTTTGAATTTTCACTTTCGTGACTCAATTTTCGTTTTTTCCCTTCTGAATTTTATACACGATCTTTATTGTTTTATTAGCTCTACTATCCTAAAGTTCTGATACACCGTTTTTTTTTAAATGTTTAGGTGTTAAGTGCTTAAGCTCTACTAACACCTACTTTAGGGATAAGTTATTTTATTTAACATTCACGAGTTTATTTTCGTTCTCGTAGATGTAATATTTATGTAGTTTAACTAACATATTTTATTCCCGTGCATAAAATTTAGTAAAGCAAAAGTATTATATTTTTACTTGTGTAGTTCAGCACCCTCCTTTCACTTCCTATTCTTGTAGTTGACCTTGACTCAAGGCTTTCAGGCAAGACCCATAGGTTGTTTGTTTTTCATCAAGTAAGACCCCTACCGCGCGGTTCACCGAGCTCAGTCTTCTTATCGCCAAACTCATCCCCCTTTCCTACTGGAGTTGACGTTTAACTCGTCTCATTGTCAGGCCAAGTAACTCTTTTCACCGTAGACAGTCCCAAGTCGCTTTCTCGCAACAAAAAGTAATCCTTTTCCAACCTCGCGCTCCTATTTCCTATCTAGCTCTCAAGTACTGTAAATTAAATTTATTAATCTTACAATTAGTTAGGTATGGCTTCCCATAGGTCTTCTGTTGCTCTTTTCAAAAGCTCTGTTGAATGTGAGCTGCTCCAAGCGCGCATCACAGAACTTGAGAGGATGGTGGCGAAGCTCCTCTCTAAGGTTGCGGATTTGGATGCTGTTCGGAAGGGGAGCGAAGATGCGGGGACCTCTGAGACGCCTTGTCGTACCAAGGTGGTACCTCGGGCTAGCTCGAGAGCGAATGCTGGCTGGGTTGTCGAAGAGAGAGCCGTGGTCGACACTAACCCGGAAGGGATGGCTTCATGTCCAAAACCCGACGGTTGGAAGGTGGCTACCCGAGGTCGCGGGGGAGTGGGGCGGTCATCGCGGGGAGATGGGAAGGTGGAAGGTGACTCTATCTCCGTCAAAAACAGATTCGAAGTGCTCTCGGAGGATAGCACGACGAATTCTGTGGCCGTATCCGCTCCCTCCGCCTCGAGGGACGCTGCACCTAGGGGAAGTGGGGCTGGGAGGGAGGGAATCGTCTTAATAGGTAGTTCAAACGTCCGGCGTTTGGTGGCACCCGTGAGGGAAAGGGCTCGCCGGGAGGGTGATGAGCGGGTGTTCTGGTGTATTCCAGGCGGAACAGTACCTCAGGTGACGAAGGCGGTTCGGGCGGCGGCAAGTGGCACGGGATGCTCCAAGCTGCGGATAGTGGCGCATGTGGGCACCAATGACGCGCAGGATCGGGGTTCTGAGGAGATATTGGATTCCTTCGGGGATCTATGCTCCGAAGTACACCGACTTCGGCGGGTCATGGGGATCGACATGCGTCTGACCGTATGCAGCATGGTCCCGCGGACTGACCGGGGTTCGACGGTTTGGAGTCGAGTGATCGGCTTGAACCGGAGACTCTGGAAGCTCTGTGGGGACATGGGAGTAGATTTCGTGGACCTCGGGCCGGTTCTCGAATCGTGCAAGGTACCCCTTAACCGCTCGGGAGTTCACTATACCGCCGAGGCAGCACAGAGGGTAGGTGGTAGGATATACGAACATAGTAGAGTTTTTTTAGATTAGAGAGTAGGTTAGTGAGCAGGTCATATACGGGGAAATTAAAGACTTGCGCTAATTATCATAATAAATTTATTAACTCCGACCGTAGATCAATATGTAGGTCGGCTTTAGGGCACAATAAACCATGCGATAATACTATCAGTAATAAAGCCGCTATTGGAAATGAGGGATGCACCCTCCAAATCGCTGAAATAATTCCGAAGCGACACATAAGTGACTCCCTAAAAATTTTCACTCTAAATTGCCGGAGTATCAGGAATAAGGTTGTGGAACTTCAGAATTTACTAGAACAAACAGAGGCAGATATAGTGATAGGCACAGAGAGTTGGCTAACATCGGATATTCACGACCGTGAAATTTTCCCTCTTACGATATATTATTCATAGACGAGATAGGACAAATAGGAGCGGTGGAGGGGTGTTTATAGCAGTGAATAATACACTAATAAGTTCTCCGGTCAAGTTTGCTGAAACCAATATTGAAAGCACTTGGTGTACTATAAACAGTGAAGGTTTGGGAAACATTCATGTATGTGCTTATTATAGGCCGCCAGCTTCAAACGCAGAAGAAATATACGATCTAAAGGCTCAAATAAATTCACTAATGAAGAAGAACAGTTAAAGCATTATCATAGTAGGAGGAGACTTCAATCTACCCTCGATAAATTGGCAGAGTTGTAGCTTCATACCATCCGGTAGGAATCGCGATTCATGCGAAGCGCTAATAGACATCTTCAATAAACATTCCCTCATCCAGGTAGTCAAAAAACCTACGAGAGCGAACAATACATTAGATTTACTAGCAGTTAACATCCCCGAGCGTGTTTCCGAAGTAACTGTTGAAGAAGGAATCAGTGATCACCAATCAGTTCGAGTACTTTTGGATATAACTGTCGCAAAATATCGCAAGCCTAAGCGAAAAGTGTACATGCATAAAAATGCTAACTTTGAGGATTTCAAAGAGAAACTCATCAAGGATTACGGCGATTTCAGCAAATCGACAAGCACAAAAAACGTCGAGGAAACTTGGAAAGCATTTCTATCAGAAATTAGAATGGGTGTTAATACGTATATACAAAGTAAATTTATTAGCGATAATGGGGAACCAAGGTGGTATAATCGGCAGGTTAGATGTGCCCTCAGACACCAAAGAAAGCTGCACTCCAAATTTAAACACATCAATAACTGTAAGTCACAGGAGGAAGTAATTTCAAATTCACTTAAGTACAGAGAGTGTCGGACTAAGACCAAAAAGGTTATGCGCAGAGCAGTAACGGACTTCAAGAAAAACTCTTAGTGAACATCTAAGTGAAAATCCCAAATGCTTTTGGTCATATGTTAGAGAAGTTCAAGGTCGACGCCCAGCCGTAGCCCCGTTAATAAACGACCAAGGAGAGGTAGTTAGCGATAGCACAGATAAAGGAAATTTGTTAAACTTATTTTTTCAGAGCGTATTTACTACCGAAGACGTGAGAGCGAAGGTCGTGGCGCCCGAACCAGGCAAGGAAAAAATGAACGATATAGTCATATTAGCGAAAGGGATAGCTCAACAGCTTAAAAATATCAAGTCAAATAAATCTCCGGGTCCAGAAGAGATACCAGCTAGAGTATTCAAAGAGTTAGCACTGGAAATAGCACCTTATCTCGAAATAGTTTTCAATAAGTCACTTAGTCATGCCGTTGTACCTAAGGAATAGAAATTAACCTTTATAACGCCGTTACACAAAGGTGGGAAAAAAGACAGAGAAAATTACAGGCCAATTTCGCTTACCTCCCTATCTTGCAAGGTTCTCGAGCAAATTATCGTTAGCTCCGTGATGGACTTCTTAGATAGTCAGAACTTGCTAAGTAAATATCAGCATGGCTTCAGGAAGACGAGATCTTGTGAAACACTGCTCGCTCTGTTCGTTCACGATATACTAAGATCAGGAGACCGTAAGACTCAGATGCGGTTTTCCTCGACTTCAAGAAGGCTTTCGATAAAGTCCCGCACAGTAAGTTAGTGAAGAAATTAAATGACTGTGGAATAAATCGAAAGATAATCGAGTGGATCAGGGACTTTCTTAATGAGCGTGAACAAATAGTAGTTATAGATGGATTTAAATCAGATTCAGTCAGTGTAGCCTCAGGCGTTCCACAGGGAAGTGTAATCGGCCCCCTACTATTCCTTTTATATTTAAACGACTTAGATAAGGTTATTAAAAGTCAAATCAAGTTATTCGCGGATGATACAGTAGTTTACAGAGAGATTAACAGTCCTAATGATCAATTATTACTTTCTGACGACTTAAATGTAATTCTCGAGTGGTGTAAAGAGTGACAGTTAGAATTGAACTTAGGAAAGTGTTCCTTTATGAGATTCTGGGGAAACAAAAACATTGACACGACGAATTACACTGTTGAAGGCATCCAGCTAAAACTAGCCGATTCCGTCAAATACTTAGGCGTTACTTTAACAAGCAACCTCTCGTGGGATATGCACATACGAAATATATGCGGGAAGGCTAAACAGAAACTAGGATTCATCAAACGCATAGTAAGTAAAAGTGAGGAAAAAGTCAAAGAGATGTGTTACTTCTCGTTATTAAGACCGCTATTAGAGTACGCGTCGAGCATATCGGATCCGTACGTGAAAGGATCAATCTCAGAGTTAGAAAGAGTAAAGCGAAAAGCCGCTAGATTCGTCAAAACTTGTTACGATAGAAACAAAAGTGTTACAGCCTTGATACAGGACTTAGGATGGGAATCACTAACTGCGCCGATCACGCTCTAGGTTAAAACTTCTTGAAAGATTTAGAACGCATATATTCTCCAGCGATGTCGAAGAAATAATAAGAGCGCCAACTTATATTGGTAGAATGGAACATCCTCGTAAAATAAGAGAGATAGCCTGTAGGACTGAGAGGTATAAAGGTTCGTTTTTCCCTAGAACGATAGCTGAGCAGAACAGAGGTTACGATAAGAAATCAGCCGACGTAGAGTAATACTATACATTATTATGCGCTTTACCTTGGTGCTATTGCACCCCCTGCCACACACCATTGCGGTGGCTTGCAGGGTGAACTGTAGATATAGATATCGCATTTCGTCTTTCTGTTTTAACTAAAAACCCATAATCCCGCCAAATTTCATGTTTGTATCTCATTAAGAATTGCCGTAACATTTTCACACTGGTATGGGTCATAAATAGGGCAAAACCGCCCTTAAAATTTTGAATTTTTGCAGTGTTTTATTTTAATTTCGGTTGCAACACAATTTTTATAACCAGACCAAATTTCAAGTCTCTACATCATATGGAACTGCCTCATAATTTTTGTTCTCGTATGGAGCAATACTGGGGCAAAACAGCCTCAAAAGTAGGGATTATTACAATAACGAAATTCCTTCATTAGGCATAGTTTAACATTAAAGGCATTAAAATATATGCCTCTGATTCCCATTAAAATCAGCCAGTTGCTAGGAAGTCTATTGTTAGACCAAGAAAAATTACCACTTTTTTTTAGATAAAAACTATAAATTTACGCTAATTCTACTCGGATTTGAATTCTGTCTTCAAAAATAAGAAACTACAATTTATATGCCATCCAATAGTTGAAGTCTCGAGTTCGTATCTTCACGGGAAGTAATTTTAAAATGCAAATATAACAACCTCTACACCAATTTACGTTTTCTTATGGGCCAAAAATGGAGCAAAAAGAGGCCAAAATAGCCCCTCAAAATGGGAATTATGCCAGTTTCGGATTTTTCTCTTTGGTTGTGACTAAAAACCAATAATCCTACCAAATTTCATATATATATACATATATATATATCATGTGTAAGAAGCGTCTATATATTATAGATATATCATGGGTAAGAAACGTCTATATATTATAGATATATATCATGTGTAAGAAGCGTGTTTGTATTATATATATATAGGAGGATACAAAATTATCAGGCACTTCCAGACGTGCTAGAAACTTGAAATTTGGTAGCAATATAGGTTCTTGGAAAAAATCCGAAACTGGCGAAATTCCTATTTTGAAGGACCTTTTTGGCCCCTTTTTGCACCATGTTTGTCCCATAAGAAAACGGAGATTGGTGTAGAGGTTTTTGTATTTGCATTTTAAAATTACTTCCTCTCAAGATACGAACTCGAGACAAACTATCGGGTAGGATATAAAATGTAGTTTCTTATTTTTGAAGACAGAATTCAAATCCGAGTGGAATTAGCATGAATTTTTAGTTTTTATCGAAAAAATTGGCAATTTTTCTTGGTCTAAGAATAGGCTTCTTAGCAACTGACTTAAACCTTTCATAAGGGCAAGCTTATAATGGGATTCAGAGGCTTATATTTTAATGCCTTTAATGTTAAACTATGCCTAATGAAGGAAAACCTATATTGTAATAATCCCCATTTTTGGAGCTCTTATGCCCCAGTATTCCTCCATACGAGAACAAAAACGATGAGGCTGCTCCATATGAACTACAGACTTGAAATATGACACCATTATGGAAATTTCATTTCAACATAATATAAAATAAAAAAATTGTAAAAATTCCAATTTTTAAGGTGCGGTTTTGCCCCATTTCCGCCCCATACGAGTGTGAAAATGATACGGCAATTCTTAATGAGATACAAGCATGAAATATGGCAGTATTATGGGTTTTCACTAACAACAGAAAGAAGGAATCCGATACTGTAAAAATTCAAAGTCGTAGAGAATATTTTGGCACATAATTGTCCTATGCGACGAATGAAATTATAATGCACTTCTAAATGAGCTTCAAAGTGGAAATTTGATATAGTTATATGATTATGTATAACAATTCTTGGAAGTAATCCGTAATTGTAGAAATGATAAATTTAAAAAATGCTTGCAGAATGCAAGCACACACTAACTAGTGTAGATATTCATATATACATATATATATTATTTGTCTGCATTTTACTCTTTATAATAAGGTGAGAGAAAATGCTTGCAGAATGCAGTCACACATATAAACGCTTCATATATATATGTATAATGTGTAAGAAGCGTTTATATGTGTGACTGCATTCTGCAAGCATTTTCTCTCACCTTAATATAAAGAGTAAAATGCAGACAAATAATTTTTAAACACAAAAGTTTGCACCTATGTGTTTTTCTTTATGGACTATATTGGAATAAAAATCTGATGTGGCCAACACATGACTTTCGCCATATTTGGGATATAGATATTTAAATTATTATGAATAGCATTATAAGGCAAAATTATTATTTCGTATCGTAACAGAATAAAGTCGTCCTTATTGCCGTAAATTTTATTTTGAATGTTTACAGAATACACCACTACATGTTGGTGGCGCTATATACTGGAAATTACGAAAAAGTTAAATATCTCCGAAATGGATGCTTCTACGAAAATTTCTTTCAAACAAAACTTGGAAGAAATATTATTCTCTACAACTTTGTTCCTCAAGAAGATTACTAATAAGGACGTTTTTAAGGAGATATTTGACGGAAACCGGAAGAACCGATTATTTACAAATAATTCCTAAACAATAACTGCTATGGAAAATTGTTTCAAATAGAAGTTGTAGGAAATTACATTCTTTATAATCTTTGTATATAATTGTATATACAATAATGATGTTTTAACGGAGAAACATTGCAAAAACCGAATCGGGTTTCGAATAAACCTCGACTTCCGGTTAACTGGAATTGTCCAAAAACTAATCAGCTCTTTGTGCTCATACTAAAGTGTTATATATGAAATTTGGTGTCGATATGGCAAGTACTTTTTCAGTTAGAGCGCACACAATCACATACACACGCACATACACAGACATCATTCCGAAAATAGTCTAAACGTGTTCTAGGGACCTCAAAACGTGTATTTCCGTTGAAATCTCGAAGTCGATGTTTTCGTGAACACAATACTTTCCAATTACTACGTATGGAGAAAGTAAAAAAACTTCCTCAGACAGGTTGCCTTTATTTTGATGAGGAGATTTAACAGTGGCGTTTTTCAATTGTTTATGGTTTATGGCATCAGTGCGTAAACAAACTTAAAAAACTGAGATTACGCTGAAGCAGACAAAATCGTAATTCGACCACCAATATACTCGCCAAACGCTGATTTTCGCGGTTATCTTTGACAATATCCATATTATACGAGATTCCAAAATTTTGAAAACACACAATATGTACCATTTTACTACAAAATAAAACGCACGGCGTATCTTAACATTTTTGTTTATTACCTTATTACTGTAACTTATGTTTAAATAACATTCTGTTCATTTAATTTAATATTCCAAACAACTTTAATTTTTTAAAATAAAAGCAGGTGCTAAGCAAGGACGAGCACTCACAAATAACATTTAAATAATAACACGAAAAATGAAATATCCCCTAGAGGTTCTGCATTCTCTAAAAAATATTCGTTTTTCTTCTAAAGTAGTAGATACATTTAAGGAGTCTGAAACAATGTCGAGTAAGAGAGTGGCTTTATTAACATGAATTTAAATTTTTGTTGCGTAAGAGTCACTGCACGCGTACCTTGCATTACAACCCTTTCGAGGAGGGCCTAACTAGGGAGCTCGAAATGGTTCAGCGCAGAGGGGCTAGATTCGTAAAAGGAGAATATCGGTATGATGCGAGTGTATCAGAGATATTGAGGGATCTGAAATGGCAGACGTTGAAGAGTAGAAGAATTGAATACAAAAGGAAACTATTTGAAAAATTTGAAAGTTCCGAATTCGTTGAAGACGTACGCGGCATAGTCGTCCCCATCGGTGTTAGTGAACGTAATG
This sequence comes from Uropetala carovei, assembly GCA_036926305.1. Taxonomy (NCBI): domain Eukaryota; kingdom Metazoa; phylum Arthropoda; class Insecta; order Odonata; family Petaluridae; genus Uropetala; species Uropetala carovei. The sequence goes on along the minus strand of JAXCHB010000099.1, from coordinate 60,320 downwards.
TTAGATCACAGTGCAGGAGAAAATATCTCGAAATTACCGCTAGAACAGAGAAATACTACCGATCCTTTTTCCCAGACGCGGTAAGACAGTCCAACGGAGGAGTTTGTTAGAGTTCATTTAGTGTTGTGACACCCCCTGCCAAACGCTTCTAGCGGCTATCAGGGTATTAATGTAAATGTACAGCTTTCAAGGGGCCTAATTTTCCAGGCTCGGCCCATACAAATTGGGACCCGGCCCTTACGTTTTCGAAGAAATTGTAGTCCCTGCCCGTGAGGCCACTCACCGCCCATTTAAAGCACATCGGCTCGAAAAATGTAATTATTTTATTCCAATTTTTATGCCAACATCTGTGTGCTGCTCAATGATTCGAAAAGGATTTTTTTAATGCACATATTTGTATGCCTTGGAAGACCGCAAACAAAACAAATTACTACGCAAAATACACAAATATATAATGTTATCCATCCATCCATAGTTTTCAACCCTAAGGTTGGTTTGAGATGACTAGGGAATAAACGCATATGATGTGGTGGTTTCCCGTTGCCTTCCACATCGGACACACACACATGATTGATGAAATATGAAAACGACACAAACACCCATGCCCTTGGCGGGATTCGAACCCGCGACCTTAGTGATGATAGGCCAATACGCTAGCCCTTCCACCCACCACCGGGGCCGGCATATAATGTTATGGACAATAAATATATTAACCAATTCAGTGCGGCGGAGGAGTCACACTCGTTCTTCCCTCGGTTAGTTTACACAAAAAAACCCATTCCACTTTTTTTGCTTGAACCCATTCCGTACGGAGGACTAGTGAGATTCGCTTAATTTTTAAATCCCGGTCATATCCCCGTAATTAATTCCAAAGGATCGGCCCGTGTAGGACTCTAGTCCGAGATACGATATCGGATGTCGATTTCGGGGTATCAATGTATTAATGTCGTAAGTCTGGGTGTATCGTAAGTCGGGAACGGCCTGTACTTTTGATTTCAAGAACCAGCATTTTCAGCCATAGGAAGAGCTCCTTAATTTTCTTTTAACACGTTGACTGCCCAACGGAAATGTTGAATCCATCCCAGAGACCCACATATATTATGACTATAAATTTTTTGGCATTATTAGAAACCAAGACCTCTATGAAAAATATCAAAGGTTCCCAGAGGCCCACAGAAAGTATGAAACTAAATAAGCAGATCCCGAGGATATGGGGATATAGGAAACGGAGAGATGCACTTTAGTGGCCATGGGTCTCCCGCGAGAGTTACTGATGGCCGCTTAAGTGGCCATGGGCGCTCAACGTGTTAACTTTGAGAGTCCTCTTGCAAATACCGTCAAAATCTCCATCCAATGAGAAATGGTCTCATCCACTGTTTGAGCATCAGAATTACCATGGAGCTTACATTGTCTAAATATAAATCATTAATTCAATTATGTTTTATAATTAGCATTGGTTCAAATTTGAAAATAAAATTTCCAATAGAATTTTTTAAAAATAATTTAAATCATCTTCGCTCTAGAAGTCGGAAATGTACCATTTTGCCACTTCCACAACTATTTAAAATGATTTTCAATAATATATATGTCACGCAAGGGCTTACATACAAGCGTTGCACAAATCAAACGACATTAGTCAATCGGAATTTATCCGTGGTTGCATATTTTATGTGACAACCGTGGACTCGTGCGAACATTCTAATTGGACTCTTAGTTAGACTATCCGCTACTTCGACGCTAACATAAGCAACACCACTCTCCCGGGGCAGACCTTGGTTGCGAGCGCTTAGGTGGGGAAGAAGGCACCTTGTGGGGGGGGGCGGTGTGAGGCCCCGAATGGGGAGGGGGTTAGGCACCATAAGGGAGGCATCGTAAGGGGGGTGGGGGGGCTAATTCCTGCTAATGAAAGAGTAAATAAAAAAACGCATTCCTCCTCCTTTCCTCTTACCAAGTAACTCGGCAAATATTTACAAGCGTTAAGGAGATGGCCGCAACAAGACTTTTCTTCGACGCCTTTTCAATGCGCCGAAAGTAATGAGCGGCCTCCTTCCGACGACACCCACCTTTCTCTCTAGACCCCCTCCAGCCATTTTCCCTTGCTGTCCGAGATCGTTATCTTAACGGTTTGTTTTGACAGTGCAGCGGGAGGCCTAGGCCCGGGCCTACTGCAATTACAACGGGCGGCAGTATGGTAAAGAGAAGGGAGAGGGAGGGAAGCGCAAGGAAACCGCCAATACTTGAGGTCCACCGCGAGATAGAGGGAGTAAAGTGCGACGTTCTCCTACATATCGAAAATTCTTTATTGACTTGCTTCATTGCAACACACCATCGGCTTCGTCAGAAGAGTACGCTTGACCAAAATGTCGGCATCAGGTGTGAAAATGGGATTCCAGAACAAGTGGAAGAGCAGTGGAGATGGTATTAACACATATTATGAGTAGAAAAATCCACTCGGGTACCCACGTGTACCTCAATTTCTATTCCAGGTTGGCAAGCTGTTAAGAGCCAAGAAAATGGTGTGTTCGAGTAGTAGTAGCCCCTTCAGATCGCCTGACGTCGCTGACATTCTCGGTTTTAAAGAGCAGGGCGATCGATCGATTGAGGAGCGACCTGTTATTAGAGGCGAGCCAGCTGCAGACTCATGGGTGCCACAGACTTTCATTGACGGTTTTCGGGATTCTTACCGAAAATGAATAACCTAGAGACAATGATTATTCCTATTTAATTACACAACAACAAAATACCGTTTAGACCAAAATCTCATTCCACGAAAAAAAATCTAAAATTATCGATTCTCATAAAATAAGTACTTTTTGTAAATCTGCGGTTTAATAAGTATCTACGCTATTTGAGGTTTTAATCGTTTTGCTATATAAATTTAAATTTCATATTTACCTCCGGCAAGGCGGAAATTACAACATTTTGTTTGGATAACATTATAAAGCTTTCCGTGAATAAATGATTGGACAGTTTTTATAAAATATACAGCGATATTCGTTACAACGAAACGTCACTGCTAAGCATCCTCAAGAAAATACCTATAACAAGGTTTTGCTCAAGTTTAAATACAAACAAACCCTTTGCAGATCCACTTGTCTATGGCTCAGTTTCTTCATAGAACCAACTATATAATGCAATTCTAGAAAAACATTGAGAATTGATAATTGCTAGTCACCTTGTTACTGCAACTCTTGCGGAAACAATTTCCGATGGCGAATATATAAGCAATCAAGTTAAAAGTGATACGGAGTACTTGACGCTTCTTCAAAGCGTACGAACGTCTCTTTTTTTTCGAAATAGGACGATAAAAACCGATAGAAACTTTGTTTTACTAAGCAAATGTTTTTTCCAGAATGATTTCATATCGTGTTCAACAATGAGAGTTCCTCATATTTAACGTCCTATGACGATTTAAAAAATGCTAAATTCTCTATCGCATAATCACTATAGCCTCCCCTGCCTTAAAATAATAGGCATTTGAAGTAACTCCAACTGGAATCAACATTATAAGCTATAAAGAATACGCCCATCTTTATTCAGAATCAACGGTTTATCCAAACAATATGTGGCAACAAGAGATACCTATATATCGCTCATTTGCGAGAAGAGTGACACAAGCCAAAAATCGTCTTTTTGCAGAAGTTTGAAAATTTCGCCTTAGTGTAGGAGTGGGGAATGAGACGACGACACTTCTGCTCTCCTGCGTCTAATGGTAGAGTTTCGCTTGTGTCATTCTTTTCGATAAAAATATACCATTTTTCGAGCAAGTTTTTTCTGTCATCTCAAAAATGACGATTTTTGACTTGTGTCACTCTTCTCGCAAATGAGCGATATATAGACTACTGAAATGTCAACTCGCCGAGACAAACGTTTGATAAGCAATTCTAGCCCAAATACCTGGGTCAGGCCCGAGGCAGCAAGTGGGCGGGGCAAAGAGCCGTGGGAAAGAAACCAACTAACAAGATATCACATTCACCAAATACAGAAATTCTGTCCCGAATGCGTCCGTCGGTGTTCAAGTTCTTCGAGGCACGCCCCTCTTTCCCCATCCACGGTCGATAAGACATCTTACCTTGAGAGGCGCTGGTGTGCTGCCCGCCATGGTTCTTGCAGCAGTTGCCCCCGAGGCCTCTTCACGCTGAAGTGAACGAGATAATGGCGGAGCACTTCCAAGTGGTCCCTAATAACAGAATCACTCTTTTATCTCGGGCGCGAAACACCAAAACGACCTCGAGAGGACCCTTCGGGGCCCGGGACGGATAACACGAGCGACTCCTACGCGAGAACCACCCGATACACTTCTTCGCAGGGCCCTCGAACGCTCCTTCCGGGGACCTCGAACGCTCGTTCCGGGGCCGCGCACACCCACGCGGCGCCACTTACCCGGCTACGGCGAAAGAGCCGAACTACGACGGGATAACGAGGCCCAGCCACGATGAAAAGGATAGAACTGAATGGGCGTCTCACGGCTGGCGAGGGGGCAGAGGGAAACATCAGTGGTTTAAGCCACGCGCCGTCCTCCATCTCTCTAACCCTCTATCGATTTTCCCTTTCGGTTCGACGAACGTGCGTGCGCAATGAAGGGTGCGTGGGATAGATAGATCCCGGCACGCTCTCGAGTCACGAGCAGTCTTCCTCGCCCACCTGAACCAGACGCCGTTTGAAAGCGATGATATGTTTCCTGCCTCGATAAATCTCGCGCTTTGCAAACAGTGCATTCGTAGGCAACTCTGCACTCGTTGCCAAAAAAAAAAACAAATCGTGGTTGTCATCACAATGGCCTTTATGTGTACTTGGTTGCAAGGAGGTGGTGCAGGGAGCGCTCCCCGTTGGATGCTTCACTGCACCCCTATCGGGAAAATCTGCCTCCCTCTATGCATTCTTAAAAATACAGAAAAATTCGAATAAAACCGATTTACTTACCGAAAAAAATTCTTCGGAATCTTATAATCCTCTCCGTAGAACTTCCACACCGTTTCCCACGCGAAAATAGTTCAAAAATTAAAGGCTTATTCAATTAACGAGAAAATTGTAAATTGGATCACCTCGTTCCTTTCGGATAGAGCCCAAAGAGTAGTTCTCGATGAAGTTGCATCAGACGTCGTCAAAGTGACTTCCGGAGTGCCTCAGGGAAGTGTAATCGGTCCGCTGTTATTGTTGATATATATATATATATATAAATGATTTAGCGGATACTATAAACTGTAAAATCAGACTCTTCGCGGAGGACACACTTGTGTATGGTGAAATCAACACAGTATTCGAGGAGGACCTAACTACGGAGCTCGAAATGGTTCAGCGTAGAGCGGCTAGATTCGTAAAAGGAGAATATCGGTATGATGCGAGTGTATCAGAGATCTTGAGGGACCTGAAATGGCAGACGTTGAAGAGTAGAAGAATTGAATACAAAAGTAAATCATTTGAAAAGTTTAAAAGCACCGAATTCGATGAAGACGTACGCGGCATAGTCGTCCCCATCGGAAAGTAAATTTTATTCTAATGGGAGAATGGAACAGTGTAGTTGAAGAAAGAAAGGAAAGTAGCATTGTAGGATAATATGGTTTAGGAAAGAGAAAGAGGAGAGAAGAAGTGTTAGTGGAATTATGCCAGAAGAATGAATTAGACCGATTTCCTTGACGTCATTATCGTGTAAGATTCTAGAACATATAATCGTTAGCTCTGTTCTGCGTTATTTAGATGGTCGTTCTTCGCTAAGCAAAAACCAACACGGGTTTCGGAAAGGTAGGTCATGCGAAACGCAGCTCGCCCTGTTCGTAAACGATTTGTTGCAATGCGGAGAGAAAAACAGTCAGGTTGATGCAATTTTTATTGATTTTAAAAAAGCGTTTGACAAAGTACCCCATAATAAATTAATAGGAAAACTAGGAAAGTACGGCATAAACCCTAATTTCGTGAGTTGGGTAAAAGACTTCCTCTCCAACAGAAAACAGATTGTAGTTATTGATGGGAAATCTTCATACCCGGTAAAAGTCGCATCAGGTGTTCCACAGGGAAGTGTTATTGGCCCACTGCTATTCCTGATATATATAAACGATATCTGCTCGGTAGTTCGCTGCAAAATAAGACTTTTCGCAGATGATACCGTTTTATATAAGGAGATAACGAGTCAGGATGACCAAAAATCGCTTCAGGAAGATTTAAACGCCCTTTCAGCATGGTGTCAACATTGGAAAATCGAAGTTAATCAGAGCAAATGTTCCCTATTGAGTTTCTGGAAGGGCAAGAACAATGAATTAGACTCGGAGTACAGAATTGATAGATTGAATATCCAATCTGCAGAGTACGTTAAATATTTAGGAGTCACCATTTGTCGTGATCTATCGTGGAATATGCATATTCGAAGGATCGTAGGCGAAGCTAATAAGAAATTGGGCTTCGTAGCCAGAATAGTAAGAAGTAGCACAGAACAGGTACGAGAAACGTGTTATTTATCATTGGTCAGATCTCAGGTCGAATACGCTTCCAGCATATGGGATCCGTACGAAAAGGGACAGATACTTGAGTTAGAAAGAATCCAACGCAGAGCAGCCAGATTCGTTAAGCAAAAATATGAGCAAAAATTAAGCGTCACATCACTCTTGAAGGAGTTGAATTGGATATCGCTAGAGGATCGCAGAATTAGCGCTAGGTTAAGGCTTCTGGAGAAATTTAGGTCGGAAGTTCTCTTAGAGGAGGTCTCAGGAATATTAGAGGCACCTACGTACATGGGCAGGCACGATCACGAGAATAAAATACGAGAGATCGACTGTAGGACCGAGCGATACCAGAGCTCGTTTTTTCCAAGGACCATACGGGATCATAACAGGAGAGTGATTCCCACGAGGGACGTTATTAGGTAGGGCTTGGTGTGCTGCACCCCCTGCCACCCACCAGTCTGGTGATTTGCAGGGTATCATGTAGATGTAGATGTAGCTCTAACCAATAAACGGTTCAAGAAACATAACAGAGGTCTGCATACATGGAAAAGTCCTGGGGACAGAACAAGATATCAAATGATGTATTAGTAAAACAAAGCTTCAGAAATTGTGTAACAACAATACCAACAGCAGATATAGATTCTGATCCCAACCTTTTAATGGCAGATATAAACACGAAACTGAAGAAAACAAAGTTAATAAGAAAAAGAGTACCAAACTGGGCGTAAAATATACTTAAATGTAAAAAGGAAGATGTGATAAGTTAGAAGTGAAATTATCACAAATAATAGGCAGCACCCGCCTTTGAAATAGCGTCAAAAGCTATATCACGGAAGTAATTGTAAACAAAATGGAAAAAATTAAGAATACACGATTGCCTAAGAATAGCTCAACAAGATGGAAGACAGAAGAAGATGGAAGAGAGAAGAAGACGGAAGAGAGAAGAAGATGGAAGAGAGTAGAAGATGGAAGAGAGAAGACGAAGGAAGAAAGTTGACACTGAGGAAGGAAGGGTTATGTACAATAGGTTGAACAATCCATTAAAGAGGATCACAGGACATAGGTAAGGAATAATGTCTAAATTAAATGTGTGATGAAATAATGAAATTGGAGAGACTTTGAAGTTATGATTTAATGTACGAAAAGGCAAAGGAATTGCAGACAAAGGAAAACAGAAGAGTACGGAAAAAAGTAAAATGAGATTCAAAAGGAAATATCGTTACCGAAGAGAAGGAAGTGCTGAAATATGGGTATAATATATCAAGGAACTGTAAGACAAGGAAAGTGAACCAAGAGATATATAGTTAGAGAAGGAATATGATATACAAGAAGATAAGAAGGAGCCTAAAATTCTCGAGATTGAAGTGAGAGAAGCGATACAAGTCATGAAGAATGGAAAGGGCACTGGAGACGATGGTAATCCTGCTGATGCACTACAGTTGATGAGGAAAACAGGAATTAGAGTACTAACAAATGTTGTTAACAAAATGTACAACACGGGAGAATGGCTGGATGCATCTATGATCCCATTAAAAAAAGAGGCCTCATTCGAGGAAATGTGAAGACTACAGAACTACAAGTCCGATTTCTTAAGCATCAAAGCTTGTAACAAGAATCTTATACTGGCATAGGTAGGAAGTACTAATTTCGCAATCACACCAGATGAATTCAATAAGTATTTTTATCTCTTCCATTGATGGTATAATTGACGATATTGATTGCCCTCCTGTAACTGCCCGTGCAATGCTTAACAACCTTTAGTCTCTGCAGTAATATCTTCAAGTGGAAATGTGTCACACCTTTTGGAATAATTAACACAGGAAATACAAGAATTCTAAAAGCTGTGGTCTAACTAGTGTATTCATTAAACAGGTAATACGGGCATCCCTCGCATAACGACGCTTCACACAACGACGTTTCGTGGTTAGGACGCCATAAGATTACGACCCTTTTTCGCACTTTTAGTCCCGGTTTACACGTTTCCGTTTTCGTGCCTGAAAACAGGTGCATGACCGACTTGCCAGGAACGAAAAAAAGCCTGTCTATTTACACGTTCCCGTTTCATGCCCGAAAATAGGCGCCTGACTGACTAGTCTGCCTGCGGTAGCGTACGTAGTAAGATGGATTCAGAAAGAAAAGCTACCCTTTTGGCTGCTGCTGCAGGAGCGGTTTTATTAACAGTAAAAAGAAAAGTCCGCTGGAGTTGGGTGAAATCTTGGAAGTGAAGAAGAGAGGGGTGAAGCAGTTTTCGTTTTCTGAACAAAGAGTTACTATTGGAAGACGCAAATGCGTGTAAGAATTACTTAAGAATGACGGCATATTCTTATAACGAGCTTTTAAGTTATGCGGAAGCAACTTTGATTAGACAAAACACCTGCATGAGGAAAGCAGTTTCGTCGGGTGAGAAACTTAGCGCAACGCTAAGATTTGTTGCAACTGGAGAATCCTACCAAAGTTTGGAATTTAAAACACGTTTGTCAAAATCTTTTCTTTGTAAAGCGGTTCCACAAGTACCTATGTGAATCAATATATAACTCACTAAGAGGAGAATATTTAATGGTATGTATGTAAAAGTAGTTTAAGCAACATATTATTTATTTGTTAATATTATTTACATAAAGCAATTTAAATATCATTCGAATCGCCCTCTGATGCAGTGCAAAGCTTGATGCAAAATGCTGCTATCAGAAATAGAATGTGTGGGAGTTGAAGCATAACTTGATATTGAAAATCCTGAGGCCGATGAACTTCGAGTTAAGTTTTATGATTCCATCTGCTTTCTAATTCCCTCCATCAGAGCTATTTTCCATTTTGTCTCATTATAAATTTGGCAGTTTTGTATTTGCTTTAGCTCAGACGCAACAAATGCAGCAAAAACGTCTTCTTTACTCTTTACCGTTTCCTTGGAAGCCAACTATTTTGCCAACAGTAAAGCATCTGGTGCTTCGTTCACCAGGTCATCCTTTCTGCGCTTAGCTGCTTTGGCCTGTAACAAAATTTATTAATTATTTATTTCAGTTTCCAACAACATTAGAGGAATGGAACAAAACTGCCGATAATTACTTTGAAGGACGGCAATTTCCCCATTGTTTAGGCGCTTTGGACGGAAAGCATGTGGTGTTTAGACCTTCTAGAGACGTGGTGCTTTTAACCGCAATTACAAAGGAACGAACAGTATCATACTATTGGCATAAGCCGATGCTGATTGAACATTTCTATTTATTGACGTTAGGTGTAATGGCCGTATTATTATCTGTTCATTTTATCTTTGCGACTGAGGTTTCGTACAGGTCCGTACCCGCTCGGTTCTTTTCGCCACTAGGTGGAGTTTCACAGCTAGGGGTTTGGGGAGATGTCTCCTCGCCTGAGAACACGCTAGGCGTTGCCACATCGACTGAAACATAATTCCTGCTACGAGTCCGAAGTTCAGCTCTCCCGCGGGAAAGGGCGACTTAATTGCTTGGGCGCTACTTCTATAGTGAAATACACGATTGCTTTTAAGACCTTTTATTTTGGCGTCATACGTTTAAAGCTCCCTCGACTCGCGATGAAATAAAAATTATAATTTCTTGATTTTGGTTATATTTTAAGAAAATCTCGGCTCATATCTATATATATATCTATAGTTCACCCTGCAAGCCACCGCAATGGTGTGTGGCAGGGGGTGCAATAGCACCAAGGTAAAGCGCATAATAATGTATAGTATCATTCTACGTCGGCTGATTTCTTTTCGTAACTTCTGTTCTGCTCAGCTATCGTTCTAGGGAAAAACGAGCCTTTATACCTCTCAGTCCTACAGGCTATCTCTCTTATTTCATCACCCCGAACTAATAACAAAACCATCCAATGTCCTAGTTAAACAATGTAATTTCGTCAATGTCGCAAAAACACGAAAAACATAAGCAAAACTTGCCCTTTTGCTAAATTTTCTCTACATACCGGTTGAGAATCGTTGATGCAACCTCTCCGGAATATGCAATTATTCAGAACAGCCCATATTAAATTCTATGAAATGTTTACTTAATTTGGAAATAAAAATTTCTTTTAAGGTTGCATTCAACACATTTATTTTATAGAGATATACTAATGGAAAAGATTTAATTTTTGTCCAATGGCAAGGCTAAAATATCCTGCTCGTCGTCTGTTTCTTCTTCATCAGAACGCTCACTGTCAGACTCACTCTCCGCAAGCCGCACAATTACAGGATCCATTATGTCATCCCTTGCTATTTATTTTTTAAAATCTTCCTCCTGTAAATTCTCTGCGTGACGAACGGAAGAAACACACTCAAAAACAACTCAACAGTAAACTCGATGATAACAAAGTAACAGAGTAACAAAAACTCAACGTTAACAAAGTAACAAAAACTCAACGATAAACACGTGGCAACAGCGCACTCTAAGACTCGAGTGATCACAAAGGAAGCAAGAGAGAGAATGAACTTTCTACGGGAAAGAATCCTTCTACTTCGTTCCGATTGGTTCCCTTAAAATCACGTGATAGGTAGAGCTCTTCTTCCCCTTCCCTCCGAGTGCCAAAGATAAAATGCACAGATAATAGGTAGTGTTCTCAGACATTCTAAATTAATGAGAATAATTGAAAACGCAGAGCAGCACTTCCCACCTGATAGCATTATCGGCAACAACAGAAAGCTTCCCTTTGTTATTATTGCTGAGTAGTGTAAGTAAATGCGTTATTCTCACGCTCCTCGAGATCCCTCCGCGCCGGGATGGCGGTTCGGGTTCGCCCAAGTGCTAACGCCGGCTGGGTGATCGAGGAGTCTTGCGTGGTCTCTCCACGGGTAGGGACGACTCCCTCCATAAAGCCCGATGAGTGGAGGGTGGCTACACGTGGTAGTCGTGGGGTGGTGCTGCGGAAGCAGGTGGTATGTGAACCTACCCCTGTTAGCAACAGGTTTGCGGTGCTGTCGGAGGATAGCTCAACGAACTCTGTGACCGTACCTATCCCACCTAAGAGGAGTCGGGTTGCGAAGGGAGGGTTGTTAGTGATAGGTAGCTCTAATGTCCGGCGTGTGATGGCGCCTTTGCTATCAAGGGCCCGCCGGGAGGGAGTGGTGGAGCGGGTGTTCTCCAGGTGTATACCAGGAGGTACGGTGCCCCAGGTGACGAAGGTGGTTCGGGAAGAGGTCGTTGGCACGGGCTGCTCTAGTCTGCGGGTGGTGGCGCATGTTGGCACCAATGACGCCTCGAAGCGCGGCTCCGAGGAGATTTTGAGTTCCTTTAGGGACTTAAACTCCGAGGTCGGTCGTGTCCGAGAGGAGTCTGGGGTTGATGTGCGTTTAACCATCTGCAGCATTGTCCCGCGGATTGACTGTGGCTCTGAGGTTTGGAGTAGGGTGGAGGGGCTAAACCGAAGGCTATGGTCTTTCTGTAGGGACATGGGGGTGGATTTCGTTGACCTTCGTCCGATTCTTGGATCGTGTGGGGCACCCCTACATGGCTCGGGGGTTCATTACACGCCGGAGGCATCCCAGGGTGTAGCGCGTAGGATCCTTGAGCATAGTAGGGCTTTTTTAGGCTACAGAGCAGGGTACAGTGTAGGCGTCTTAGGGGAATAGGTGTAATTAAGAGGGTAATAGAAAACAATATTACGAGAAATCCGGCCGATACCGCAAATAAATTAGAGTTACCGAGCGATGAAGGCGCTGACATCCGTGATGTCAATAGTGTTAACGTTTGGGATTTCGATAAAAATGGTGAAATAAAATGCGATCAGAAAGAAAATGCTATATCAACCAATTGGCGGAATAATAGTATGAAGAACGCATGTAGATGTATTCCTAGAACGATTACGAATGGTAAGGCTGAGGTTTATCTGAGAAGCGATAGTGAGAAATTAAATGTCGTCGTATTGAACTGCCGCAGCATCCGTAAGAAAATTGCCGATTTTGAGCATATTATTCGTAGTCTAGAAGCCGATGTCGTGATCGGTACAGAGAGTTGGCTCACTGACGAGATTGCAAGTCAGGAGGTATTCCCTCAAGACTATAGAATTTTTAGAAAGGACCGTAGTATCCGGACGGGAGGTGGAGTATTTATAGCAGTCAGCAAGGCATACGAAAGTTTTCCACTACCGATTAATGACACCGAAATAGAAAGTGTTTGGTGTGGAGTTAGAGGAAGCGATTACACTATAGCAAATATATGCGCATTTTATAGGCCTCCCAATGCAAGTTTAGAAATTATTCATAATCTCGAGAAACAAGTAGCAACGCTAATATCGAAAAATAAAGAGAGGGCCATTATAATAGGAGGAGACTTCAACTTACCTTCAGTAGACTGGAATCATAATTGCTTTGATCCCGGTGGTAGAGAGCGTGAATCATGCGAAGCACTTATAGAAACCTTCGTTAAACACTGGTTGTGTCAGCTAGTAAGATGTCCCACGAGATCGAACAATATATTAGATTTACTCGTAACGAATTACCCCGAGCGTATGAACAAACTTTCCATAGAGGAAGGAATAAGCGATCATAATGCTGTGTACGTAGAATTTAAGCTAAAAGTGGAGAAACAGGTTAAGGCTAGAAGACGCGTCTATATATGTACGCCAAAGGCGATTTCTCGAAATTTAGATCTTTTTTACAGACACAATTCCCTTATTTCTGCGCGGCATCTATCGACGCTAGTACAGAGGAATTATGGTGCGTGTTCAGGGATATGATGCGAGAGGGTACGGATAAATTTATTCCACATAAACTTAAACGTGATGGTGCGGAACCAAGATGGTACAACCAGAAAGTTAGATGCGCTCTTAGACGGCAAAGAAAACTTCACGCTCGCTTAAATAGTAATTCTTCAAAAGTCACAGAGGAACAGAGGTCAATGATACGGCAACAATACAGAGAGGCGCGGTCAAGAGCTAGAGTAACAATGCGAGATGCATTTAATGATTACAAAAAGAAAGTTCTGCATAGAAATTTGAAAGAAAATCCGAAAGCATTTTGGTCGTACGTTAGAGAGGTTCATGGTAGAGGCCCCACCATAGCGTCATTGAGAACGGAGGCAGGTGATGTAGTATATGACAGCGCGGAAAAAGCGAACTTGTTAAATGAACACTTTCAGAAAGCGTTTACTTCAGTGAGCAACGAATTTGAGGAACCAGCTTTGAATGATGAGGGAAATTCGATGGAAGATATGATATTCTCGGAAACAGGTATCGCGCACCAGCTAGAGTCGATTAAGCAAAATAAGTCTCCCGGGCCGGAGGGCATACCCGCGCGTGTGTTGAAAGAGCTAGCCTCGGTAATCGCACCTTACTTGAAAATAATATTCGAAAAATCCGTTGCACATGGTACCGTTCCAAAAGACTGGAAGCTAGCATACGTAACGCCCATCCACAAAGGCGGTGATAAAGAGAACCCCGAAAATTATAGACCGATTTCCTTGACGTCATTATCGTGTAAGATTCTAGAACATATAATTGTTAGCTCTGTTCTGCGTTATTTAGACGGTCGTTCTTCACTAAGCAAAAACCAACACGGGTTTCGGAAAGGTAGGTCATGCGAAACGCAGCTCGCCCTGTTCGTAAACGATTTGTTGCAATGCGGAGAGAAAAACAGTCAGGTTGATGCAATTTTTATTGATTTTAAAAAAGCGTTTGACAAAGTACCCCATAATAAATTAATAGGAAAACTAGGAAAGTACGGCATAAACCCTAATTTCGTGAGTTGGGTAAAAGACTTCCTCTCCAACAGAAAACAGATTGTAGTTATTGATGGGAAATCTTCATACCCGGTAAAAGTCGCATCAGGTGTTCCACAGGGAAGTGTTATTGGCCCACTGCTATTCCTGATATATATAAACGATATCTGCTCGGTAGTTCGCTGCAAAATAAGACTTTTCGCAGATGATACCGTTTTATATAAGGAGATAACGAGTCAGGATGACCAAAAATCGCTTCAGGAAGATTTAAACGCCCTTTCAGCATGGTGTCAACATTGGAAAATCGAAGTTAATCAGAGCAAATGTTCCCTATTGAGTTTCTGGAAGGGCAAGAACAATGAATTAGACTCGGAGTACAGAATTGATAGATTGAATATCCAATCTGCAGAGTACGTTAAATATTTAGGAGTCACCATTTGTCGTGATCTATCGTGGAATATGCATATTCGAAGGATCGTAGGCGCAGCTAATAAGAAATTGGGCTTCGTAGGCAGAATAGTAAGAAGTAGCACAGAACAGGTACGAGAAACGTGTTATTTATCATTGGTCAGATCTCAGGTCGAATACGCTTCCAGCATATGGGATCCGTACGAAAAGGGACAAATACTTGAGTTAGAAAGAATCCAACGCAGAGCAGCCAGATTCGTTAAGCAAAAATATGAGCAAAAATTAAGCGTCACATCACTCTTGAAGGAGTTGAATTGGATATCGCTAGAGGATCGCAGAATTAGCGCTAGGTTAAGGCTTCTGGAGAAATTTAGGTCGGAAGTTCTCTTAGAGGAGGTCTCAGGAATATTAGAGGCACCTACGTGCATGGGCAGGCACGATCACGAGAATAAAATGCGAGAGATCGACTGTAGGACCGAGCGATACCAGAGCTCGTTTTTTCCAAGGACCATACGGGATCATAACAGGAGAGTGATTCCCACGAGGGACGTTATTGGGTAGGTTTTGGTGTGCTGCACCCCCTGCCACCCACCAGTCTGGTGATTTGCAGGGTATCATGTAGATGTAGATGTAGATGTAGAAAATGTATTGAAGTAACTATCTTCTAGGAGAATTTTTTTCAGGGGCTAAAATTTGTATTAAGTTGTATTGATTTAAAACTGTAAAAACGGCATTATTTACTCGAAATTCGAGGAATAATAAAAATATTACGATTAGGGTGCCTTTAGGTCCCAAAGAAATATTACATTTCGTCCAAGATACCATTTTTTAGGCGCGTTTCGCTTCCAGCGTGAGCGCCTATTATTGTCGGTCTGTCCGTCCGTCCGTCCGTCCGCATGTTCTTTCTCGGCTTCTACAAAACGGATTTTCATGAAATTTGGTATTAAGGACTTACAATAAAATATAAGAGGAAAATCGCAAAAATGAATCACCTACGCCAATCATACCACTTTACTGGTAACAAAAAATTAAATTTTCGTCATATCTCGTAAATAATTGCTCATATCAAAATATTTTTCAAATAAAAGTTGTAGAGATTGTAAATACACATTTTTATCGTAGGAGTAGCCGTTATCGATAAAATCAAATGAGAATGTCTTAATTCGAGTTGAACTTAGAAAATTTCTTGCATGGCTACTTCTTCATTGTTGCTATCAAGGGCGTCGGCAGAAAAAAGTTTGCAAGAGGGGCAAAACACAAAAATGCCTATTACCCAGGGGCGGACGCAATTTTTTCCAACCCGGGAAATTTTTACTTTTGAAGGTTTCGTCCAAAACTTCGCATAGGTATATAATTTTACCCTGCGAGTAACGTAAGATATATGGCGAGAAAAAAGTTGGGGGGAAGAGGTGCTTAATTCAATAATTATTTCTCATAAGTTTACACGTAATTTTCGATTTTTTAGAGCAAGTTTTTTTCCTTCATTCATCGAAATACCTAATTATGGATCGATTATCTTCGTTTTTGTTTTATACGACGGTTACAACTGTCCATATGTGCGACTGTGGGATGCATACGGGCGGTCAAACAATGGGGGCGGCCGATTTATCGTCAGAAACGTACAGTATTTTTAACAGTAATGCGGATTATATTATAATATGCCGTATATTCTTTCACATTTACTGGCTACGGAAATTTATCAAAACATAAGGCGTTTTTTTATTTTCGTAAAGAACACCTAAAAATGGCGGTAAATGAGAGACTTGCCCACGGGCGGCCGTTAGGTTACAACTAGGTATTACTTTATTCTTTCGATGTTTAGATGTTTTACGGTCGGAGTTTTAGATTCACTAAATCCGTTGAAATTCAACGGGCACTTCCGCTAGTGTCTAATATAATATTTAGGTTTTTACGCATTTCCAGGGGGGGGGGGGCAACTGCCCCCCCTTGCCCTCCCCCTGCCGACGCCCATGTGCGTCGAATATAATAATTTGTAAGTACGCTGCAAAACAAGATGTGTGACATTACTTGCATGCTTAGAAAAGATTATTTCGCTGTATGATGGCTTGAAATGTAATTTTATGTATTTAGATATACGAGTATGCCCTACGGTTATTAAAAACATTCCTTGAAAATCAACTGTCATTGTTTTGGCTCAATTTTATTCAAAGTCAACTGAAAGTGCTTAATTATACTATTCTGCAGATAGAGGAACAAGACATTTCTGGTACATAAATTATGGTAGTAATTGAGAACTTAATTTGGTAACAAGATGGAAAGGTGACTTTAACCAACTAATCTATGAATCCAGGATGAAGGAGGTCGGTGGAAGAAAGGATGACTGTCTCCCTCTTCTCTCTTCCTATTTTCGTCTCCCCTCTCTCTCTCTCTCGTGTCACTCCTTAAGCCAGTGGTTCTTAACTGTTGGATAATACTCAATCAATGGTAAATTCTGGTTTTTTAAGGGTGGTAGTTATTTGTGGAAATCGTGACGCGGTGAAATTTACTTTGTGAAAAACTACCTGAAGTCGCAATAGAGGAAAATACGCTGAGATATTTAATTATTCTATAAGTTAGACAATCAGAATCATAGCAGTCCGGGTGCGCCACATCAGATGTTTTAAGAAGAACGATACGTATAAATCAATCGCTATCAGATTTATCTACAGATCAATCACAAAAACCGTACTATTACAACCAATTTAAATCACCATTCCAATGTGTGTTCCAAAGCACATGACAAGCTGCTGATGGTTAGACAGACAATGATGCCGGTGGCAGTTTTCGCATATTTAGCGGCTGGCAGTATTAAGGTTACTAAAACCTAAAAGACCACACACACACACGCTGGCACGCACGCACGCACACACACACACACACACATATATATATAATCTTTACGCCCAGGCTTATTGTAATTCAGAAATTTTATTCTTTATTCAATTTCGTTTTAATAAATCTTTTTTTCTTTTTTTTTCCAAAAATATTTTTCATCGCAGAGAAATATGGAGACTTATGTTAAAAAATTATATTCTAATGTTTTCGATGGCCGCGATAACTTCTCGAGAAACCTCTATACGCATGGGTGGCACACTCGTAAAAACCGCTTCATAGATGGTCATATATTACGGAGAGTTTTCACAATCAAATATTATCGCGTTATTCAATGCCAAAGTGTTTCGAAAATATCCGAATGCTTACAAGGCAAATATGAGCTGGGTCAAGAGGAACCATTGTATTCAGATCCATGGCAACTCTGTTCATCTTCTCTCTCGTCAAAGCGAGCTGTCTAGGCAACGGTCCGGGTGGATCACGGAGGTTCGAACTAGAGCTGCTGGCTCGAACTAACTCGAGCCACAAAGTTCGAGCTTACTCGCCAATAAAAACTCGGCTCGAGGCTCGATTTTACCATAAAAAGATCGAGCCTCGAGCCCAAGTAAGTAAAAGTAGTTTTATCCGGGAATCTTTTTCTAAATGCGGGTATTCTTTGCCGAAAAACCATTCAGATACAATGAAACTTGTCTATGATTATTACTGGGTTGTAAAACAGAGGCTTGTAGATAATATTAAGGTAAAATTCCAAGAAAATCAAAAATTTAGTATCACTTTGGACGAATGGACCAGCAAGAGGAATCGTAGATACGTCAACGTAAATCTTCATGAACCCGATGGACAGTGCCACAACCTAGGTCTATTTAGAATTTTCGGAAATTTTCCCGCAGAAAAAGCTGCACAACTTGTTGAAGATAAACTTAATGATTTTGGATTAAGTTTTCATGACATAATAGGCTGCACAACAGATGGTGCAGCTGTAATTAAAAAATTGGCAGAAGTTTACCAATTTATCATCAAATGTGTTACAATCACGGTATACACTGGGCTGTTATGAACGTTTTGTATGTGAAACCCGATCAAACAATCGAGGAATGTCCAAACTCAAACTCAGATTGTGAAACTTATAATAATACAGATACTGAATCTGATAGTGATAGTGAAAACGATAGAAATCAGAATTTTAAGATTCCACATTTCCGTTTTGACTATAGAGAGGCTCTGAGCCGCATTAGGAAATTGGTTAGACTTTTCAAATTATCACCGGTACGTAATAGTCTTCTGCAAACTTACGTGAAACTTGAACACGGCAAAGAATTAAATTTACTTCTTCATTTTTTAAAGAATAATTAATAAATACATATATGTTGACCATATTATATATTTTAATTGTATTATACTATATTAGTACTGTGCATGTAACTCCTATGTATCGTATGTATAGATATCTGTTAATTTTTATTAAGTAGGTTATTTTCTGCAAGTTATCATTTATTTAAATACATATAATTTTTTTATTTTTTCCTAATAAATAATAATAATGTGTGTTGCATTATTTCACATTGAAATTTTTACGAAAAGCTCGGGTAGCTCGATTAACCGAGCTTTTCGTAAAAAGAAGCTCGCGAGCTCGAGCTTTTGAAAATAGTCGAGCTTCAGCAGCTCTAGGTCCCACATTAGTCCCACTAGTATAATGTAACACGTAAACAGCGCAAGAATAAGATAGTACGTAGTTTTAACTGTCGAATAAAGCGAAAAAGAAAGAATCGGTCCAAATTTACCTATTTAGATGAATAAAGGAAGAAAATCTTGCTCTGTGAAAAATTACGTGTGAACTTATGGAAAAATAATTTTAGAATTAAGCTCTCCCTCCTCCCAAAATTTTTATCGCTATATAGCATATGTTACCCGCATGGTAAAATTATATACCTATGCGAAATTTCGTGACTATATCTTGAAAAGCGTGGATATGTATAATGGACAAACAAAAACAGAATATCAGATTTAAAGTTACTGATTAAATCCGAAGTCCTATAATTCAAATTGTTAAATAAAGCGCAAATGAAAGTTTATTTCCGTTTATTAATAACTTGTAATTTCGCTGCTAATTTTAAGGAACATGCGGGATATACAAAAACATTTTAGTCGAAAAACTGAAAATAAACTATATTTTAAAGAATTTGTTTGTATGTTTGTTCATGGAACTCCTCCTTAACGATAAAAGCTAGAACAACCAAATTTGGTACAATTCTTCCTTACATCCTAACTTAGTGAAGGTTTCATTTCCGTCCGTCACTTTGATTCGAACTGGCCCTGGGGCAAATATCCTCGCCGGGCCCCTTTTGTCTGTGAGTTAAAAAAGGGAACGGGGCCCCACGGTAGACCCAGGGCAGTGAAAACCCTCTCCCCCATTTTCTGCAGTCTTTGCTCGCAGTTTTATAAGCAGAAATTGTCAAATTACATTCCTTTAAAAATTTCATAACATTACTTATCAAATATATGTTTTCACCGGAGCCGTGCCAAGGCGTGTGCAGCGTGCGCACGGCCCACGGGCTTGGAGGGGCACGCTGGGTAGAGGTCTGCATGGGCCGGCCCAAGGCCCACGAGTTATGCCCGGCCAGGCTCACACAAACACTTGAGAAGGTTCTGGGTTCCACTGGAGTTGAGGATACTTTTGAGTATATGTAAACATCTTATTGGAAGGCCAAACCTGTGACCAACCTTTGCGCCTTCACATCTAACATATGGGCCTAACCATCGTAATATTAATACGAAAGAGTAGGTTGGCTATCTTTGCACTTTGGGATTTAATGGGGAAACACCCATGACTGCAAAACTAGTCAGCGAATCGGTAGTATTCAGTAAAGAATTGAATGTGGAAGCATGATAGTGTATCTTGGTGGTGGATGGTGCAGGTTGTTTCCTCCGTGTTAATAGAGTTTCATATATTTTTTATGAAAGTTTTGTATTTTGTGTTATACCATAATGAATTTAATAGGAGAAAAGTCTAGAAGGGGGAATATACCACGGTTAAAAAACTGGTGTGAAAGGTGGAGTATGGGAAAGATTTGAAGTGCTTCGTAAGAAAGAAACGAACAAAGATGTGAATGCAGTCCAACGTATAAAGTGCAAGTCTCTCTTCCGATATCGTGGAGTGAAAACTGGGAATTCACACTTAAGTTGGCATGTGTGCAAATTTGAAGCGAGTACAGTATTTATTTTACCACTTATTTAATTGGACACACAATATTTTTCATATTTTTAACTTTGCAAACTTTGCACTATATGTATCAGATCATACTTACAATTAGACTTGGTACGATTCGATTAATGTCGACAAACAACGAATTTGTAAAAATAATATATTAGACGAAAATGATTGCTTCGATAAGTGTCGATTTTTCATCACTAAATTTTTTTGAAATTGTCTTGGTTTTTTATATTTGGTTTTCCAAATTAACACCTAATGTATTTTAGTACCAAAAACCAACGCGTAAAAGAAAATCGGCACTTGTCATAACAAACAAGCGCATTTGAATCGGAATTTCCTACACTTGGCATTATGAGGTCCCTCGTGACATTTTTAAGAAACTGCGTATCTTGCGCTGCAACAGAGTCCAAAAGTACGATTACAGGAGAATAGATATTAGTATGAATGAGTACCGATCGCCAGATGTCTCTATAGTACTTTCACTAATAAATTCTCATAAAATTTACATTTCTAGGGGCCATACCGATACTCCATCCTCCGAAGAAGAATGTCGAACAAGCATCTTTCAGTGCTTGCGTTCTAGGCTTTTTCTAGATTCCTCCTGATATTTTACCAACAACGCAACTTTTTTTCTTCATAATATTTACGTATAAACTTGGTTGTATATATTGCGTAGCATTAAGTTTGTTATTGAATGGTCCCCATTTCTTAAGGGTAAAATTCAACGAATAAAATTTAGTTTCCCATTTATTTCCGGGTAAATGGTTATCACATCTCCTATATATTTATGAAAGTTTGTTTGTTTATTTATTTGTTCGTTTGATTGTTTATTTGTTTGTTCATTTGTGCATCTATACATTTCCACACCGTTAAAGCTAGAGTAATCAAACTTTCAACAGATACTTTCTTCACAAATAGGAAGGCCGTAGGTTACTTTTCAATTCCAACTGTTTTATATTAATTGTAAAAAAGCAAAATAACATTGTATGCTATTATCTGTTCATTTTATCTTTGCGACTGAGGTTTCGTAGGAGCCCGTACCCGCTCGGTTCTCTTCGCCACTAGGAGGTGGGGTTTCACAACTAGGGGTTTGGGGAGATGTCTCCTCGCCGGAGAACACGCTAGGCGTTGCCACGTCGACTGAAACATAATTCCTGATACGAGTCAGCTCTCCCGCGGGAAAGGGCGCTACTTCTATAGTGAAATACACGATTGCTTTTAAGACCTTTTATTTTGGCGTCATACGTTTAAAGCTCCCTCGACTCGCGATGAAATAAAAATTATAATTTCTTGATTTTGGTTATATTTTAAGAAAATCTCGACTCATCACCCCGAACTAATAACAAAACCATCCAATGTCCTAATTAAACAATGTAATTTCGTCAATATCGCAAAAACACGAAATACGTAAGCAAAGCTTGCCCTTTCGTTAAATTTTCTCTACACACCGGTTGAGAATCGTTGATGAAACCTCTCCGGAATATGAAATTATTCAGGACAGCCCATATTAACCCTCATGCGGATTCCTGATTTTTGTAACGAAAACGGATTCTCGGCACCGGCGCGGCGCTGGTATGTCAAATATGGAGGTGTTAAGGAAAAAATAAACATTTTCAAGAATACATGTTTATCGAATATTGTGTATCACTGCAAAAATAAATGTAACATAATGACATTGTTAATTTACCTTTTTCCTTCTTTTCAAAATGCTTGTGAAGGACTTCTTTGAGAGTCGTATACTTTGAAAACAATAACAGTATAAAATAGAAAAATTAAAACAAATTATGTAGTTTTTTGCAATCTTTATATACCACAAATAATATGAGAATGTTCCATATATGCCTTCAACGAACTGAACAAAAGTACAAACTACCTCGTAAAGTGAAAGTAACTTATTTCCTAGAAAATCATCAGCGGCAATTTTCTTGGTATCAATTTGGGAATCCCTAAACAGCAGGCGGTGGAAGGTGGTGTACATTTCAGACCGAGGCATTGAATAGAGGGGAAAACCTGGGAGGATCAGCAAATAAGGAATAGAATATTGGACGATTTGTATAAAAATAGACAACATATTCTAGGAAAAAATTCCCCAACGGATTGGAGAATTCCCCAACGGATTCGTCTCGAAACATGCACAAACTTTACCTGATCAAAGGATTTGACCAGCAGCGAAGTGAAAATTGAAATATTTGCGCATCAAGAATGAACAATAGAAAACGTTTGTTGGGTACGATATTGCTATAACAATAATACAACCAACGCAACGGTGTGATTCCATTCTCCATTGCCGACGCAAGGGTTGTGAAAACTCCACGAACGGAATAAACACACTCAAAAACAACAACTCAATAGTAAACTCAACGATAACAAAGTAACAAAAACTCAACGATAACAAAGTAACAAAAACTCAACGTTAACAAAGTAACAGAGTAACAAAAACTCAACGTTAACAAAGTAACAGCGTAACAAAAACTCAACGATAAACACGTGGCAACAGCGCACTCTAAGAGTGACAGGTAGAGCTTTTCTCCCCCTTCCCTCCCAGTCGCAAAGATAGAATGAACAGATAATAATGCATTGCCATCTCGAGATGGGTCAGAAAGAACGGGACAGTTATTTTCGAACTGTTCTGATGCATTAACTGTTAAATAAAATAACTGTTCTCATAAACTTCCTGTTCTCAAAGAACAGGTAACTCTACATTTTATACACAGTGAGAAAGGTGGGAAGCGACTACTTCCTTATCCGTAATTGGACGGCGGGGACTGATTAAACTACGCTTATTTTTCCGTCCTACTATTGATTTGAATCAAATTTGGTACGATTCTGGAGGGCTCCCAGAAATAATTCATACGTGGCTTTTAGGCGCGTTTCGCTTCCAGCGTGAGCGCCTATTATCGTCGGTCTGTCTGTCCGTCCGTCCGTCCGCATGTTCGTTCTCGGCTTCTACCGAACGGATTTTCATGAAATTTGATATTAAGGACTTACAATAAATATAATAAGAAAATCGCATAAATGAATCATGTAAGCCAATCAGGGTTACCACTTTACTTGTGATAAAAAAATCAACTGTCCGTCATATCTCCTAAAAGTACTGCTCATATCAAAACATTTTTCAAATAAAACTTGTATAACTAACAAATTAGAGTATTTCTTTTCCTATACATTTCTATCGTAGGAGCAGCCGCTATCATAAAATCGAACAAGAAAGTCTTAAATCGAGTTGAACTTAGAAAATTTCTTGCATGGTTACTTCTTCATTGTTGCTATAGTCTGTTCACTATCTAAAGTCTCTTGGCCTTCATAGAGCAAGTAGCCAATCACGAACGTTTCCCCTTCCATCGCCCCTCACAACTTTCGCGCGGGAGAACGAACAGCAAGGAAACGGCGGTAGAAATGACAACGCAGACCAATGTGAACGCTTCGAAATCAAGAGTAACACTGAGTTCCCCCCACTACCTTCCCAAACGAACCGTCTCCTATTGGCTGCTGCCAAGAGACTTTAGATAGTGAACAGACTATAACATAAACAATCTCACAAACAAACGTTTAATTTACTTACGTGTGCATGCGCATGCACTATTATTAAATAGGAAGAAAATGGATTATTTATGAAGAAAAAAGAACTTTAAAACGCTTTTTCCCTTACGTACAGGTATATAATTTCTTTCTAATACTCCAGTGTACGAAACGCGCCCATTTGTAATACGTTGTACAATTTCCTAACTTGTTGTTTCTCTCTGCCCGTTTTATTCAAAACGGCGGCAGAGTTAATTCTTAAATACCATGTATCATCTAGAATTCCGATCGGATTTGAACCAAATTTCCCCGGGCAACGCCGGGTATTTCTGCTAATTTACTATAAATTACAGAATGACACACACGAAGTGTCTGATATTTATGTGTTTTTAGTAAAGTTTAATTCGATGGAATTCATCGTCTGCTTATATGCGATATTAAGTGTACTTAAATATTCCAACCGCAACATTATAAAACATGGTCAATAAAGAAAGAAAAGCTACCATATCTCAAACATAAAATTGGGAGTAAACGATAGTGTTCTGATAGTGTACGAAGACACTCAGATTGGTTGGGGGCCCGGGCCCAAATACGGCAATTCCCTGAGTGGAGAAAAATTGTAGTGGTGGGGTGGGGTGGGGTTGATAGAAAAGCAGTGGGTGGAGCTAGGAAATGGGAAAGGGAGAAAACGCCGCCCGTTGGTATCGGTTGCATTTCACCCGTGTATTGCGATAGGAAAGCCTTATGACGGATCCTAATACCGGGACCCTGGAGGCCAGGACCCCGGGGTCTTTGCCCCGGTATCCCCGCCATCTCGGTGGCCCAGAGGATTTCTGTCTATCACAGATGGGTCTCCAGTAATTCTCAAGCAAGCAAGCGCTCCTTTTGCTTTCTTCAACTCAAAAGATTATACGGAACCCATAGTATAGCAATAAAAGTGTCCGGATAATCACATCCAAGCATCCGCGGTCATTTTTCTTAGAAACCGCATGAAACAGCATTCGGAGTATGCACGGTTATAAACGTTTATCTGTAGCCACAATATAGCACACTTTCACCCTGTAGCAAGTAAAAAACTGTTTTAGAGAGCACGGGACCTAAGATTCGTAGCGATATAAAACATTTGAAAATTTTCTTAAATTTTTCACCAAAGTTTCGCGGACCGGCAATTGAGAAACATACAGATGACTCTTTCCACTCGACTGCGCTTAAGCAATTGATTTCTGATCCGATTTCATGCATAATACTTTATGGCGTGTAATAATGAAGCGAAAAGAAAGGATTGAAAATCGCTTATCTCCAACTTGATTAAGATTTTATATATACATACATACATACATATATATATATATATATATATAAATGCTAAGGAAGAGGAAAGGTAAGTAAGGATATTTAGAGCAACTAGGTGTTGAAGGAAACCCAGTGAACACTTACCGGAAGTAGATCTGCTGGGATGTTGGAGAGACATTTGTAGAAGTTAGAGCTTTCGGGATGATCCCAGAGCCCAGAGAATTGAAACAAATAAATATGTTTAAAAACGTGTGTGAATTCATTCGCTTTGACTAATTGTAAGAGAATTAAGTCTCGGAAACAAAGGCTCCTCCAGGGCCGCTGAGCAACCCGCTCAACCGTGTCTTCGCTGAGTGATGGCGAAGCTTCCCCCACCAGAGGCACCACCGTCGCGTTCCCACTTCAAAGGGAAAGGAGGTGATGAAGGGGGGCGTGAGTCATAAGGCCCGCTCACACTAAGGAGAAACGCGGCGAAGCGAAGAGAAGCGCGCCTCCAAGAAAAATATTCTTACCGTATAGTTAAATGGACCCGCTCACACTTAGGCGCGGCGAAGGGAGCGGAAGCGAGGAGAAGCGGAAAGAATTTCTTTGGGAGAATATTTCTTCGCTTCGTCTGACGTCACGAGGCGAACTTTTGTGCGATCGGCAGCCTTCGTGAAGGTTCGAGGGCATTCGTCATTTTTTCTTTGGCAATCACCAGCGGTCGCTGCACGGGAGATCGGGAATCATCGTGAGGTTCGGGAGCATTCGTAAATTTTCTTCCGATTCCTTCTCCTAAGTGTGAGTCGGATGCTTCTTGTCGCCGCGCTTCGCTTCGCCGCGTTTCTCCCAAGTGTGAGCGGGCCTATACGTTCCAAAGTCTTCGCTGAGCGTTGAGATAGACTTGTGTGGTGGCTTACTGTCCCGCGAGGGTAAATACAAATTCTGCGCCGGTTATTTTAATTGTGGCCTATGTGTAATTATTGCGTCTTATTGAATTAAAATGAGTGATATTATGTGTGCTGCATAATGAATGCTTAGTCTTAGTGAATTAAAATGAGTGATATAATTAAAGAACTGTTGGAAAAGACACAATTTTCTCAACTTAGGTATGGGGATAAACTTCAAATTGTGAAGACTGGAAGGCCTCAACCAGCACTTCCGGAACTTAAAATGGAGCACAAAGAAAAGAACCGATCATATACTAGGTACTTTAATGTAAGTGGTTACCAAAAATATACATGGTTAAGTGTATCGTGTGAGTTAAATAAACTGTACTGTTGACCATGTTTGCTTTTTCCACTGAAACGGGTTCTTGGAATAAGACTGGTTTCAATAGTTTAAATTATTTAGTTACGGCCTGTGATAAACATCAAAAATCACTTACAATTAGTCATATAAGAGCGTTCACTGCTTTACAAACATTTGGATCTCAAATAATCGATCATTCCTTAAATATACAGAAGAAAATTGCAGACAATTTGCATAATGAAAAAGTGAAAGAAAATATAAGTATTCTAAGAAGACTGATTGGTGCAGTAGGATTTCTAGGAAAACAAGAGTGTGCGTTTAGAGGTCACAATGAGTCTGAGAACTCAACAAACAAAGGCATGTACATAGAATTCATAGAATTTTTAGCTATCTATGATCCAATTTTGGCTAATCATTTAAAAACGGGAACTGTTTTCAGAGGGACGTCGCCTTTAATCCAAAATGACCTTATTGATGCAATAGCTAGCGTAATTACTGATAAAATCAAATCAGAAATCGCTAAAACATCTTTTGTTGCAGTTTTGCTTGATGAAACCACTGACGTGACGAATAAAAGTCAACTATCAACGGTATTCAGATATGTCGATGATGAAGGAAACTGCCAAGAACGATTTTTACACTTTACTGATGTCAGTTCAGACCGAACAGCACAAGGATTATTCCAACACATCACCAAACTTGTAGATAATTTAGGTTGTTCAAAGAAACTTATAGCGCAAACGTTTGATTGAGCAGCTGTTATGGCCGGTCACGTGTCTGGTCTTCAGACCTTGGTGAAAAATAAGTATCCAACAGCAACTTTCATTCACTGCTACGCTACAGTCATAGGCTGAATTTGGTTTTGTCAAAGTCTATAAATTACATAAAATAATGTAAACGATTTTTCATTAAACTATCCGGAATACCTAGATTTTTTCATTCTACTGCCAGCACAACTGCTCTGAAAAACTTCATGGAGAGGAAACTGCCGGGAGTGGGACCAACTAGTTCATCAAGACTTGTCAACGCTGTTAAAGATTACAGGGAGCATCTTATCAAGTTTTTCGTCATTCGAAGATGAACCTGGTGACTGAACAGGTGAAGAGGTGAATGCTGCTTTGGGCTTTGTTCATTTTCTGTCCACGTTCGACACTAATTTTTTCTTATTATTTTCCACAAAATATTCGCATTTTCTGATGTTTTGTTTGACATACTGCAAAATAAAAACATGGACATTTCTTACTGTACCAACAAAGTTAATGACTTCTGTGAAACTTTGCAAAAAATTAGAGATGAAGATTTTGATCAAGTATGGTTAGAAGCTAGAAGTCATGATGAAGATGAACCAAGACCAAAACGACAGGGAAACGATGATGATCGTTACAAATACTTACGTATTTTTAATGAAATTCTGGACACTCTAATGACTCAAAGAAAACTCAGGTTTGAGTCTCTAAAATATCTTAAATTCGTGTCTTTATTGGATATGAACTGTTTTGATAAATTTTGTGAAAGCCTTCCTGAACACCTGCTGTCAGAACTTAAAGAACCTTATGCCTCAAATTTTGATACAGTTCGTCTCAAAAATGAACTGAAGGTGTTTTATTCTCTTGATGAATACAAAAAGAAATTAGTGGGAGACATTACTTGTTACGTGAAGTTAAATAATTCGGACATTGTGTTTAGTGAGGTGTACAAACTGGCAGAACTAATTCTAACGTTTCCGTTTCCTGCTGAAAGAAGTTTTTCTGCATTAAAAAGGGTCAAGAGCTATCTCAGAGCCACACAAGCACAAGTCCGCTTGAGCAGCTTGGCTGTTTTATCTATAGAGAAAAACATTCTTTTAGATATGAAAAAGTACTCAGAAGAAACTTTTTAAGAAAACGTAACACTCAAGTTCACACAAAAGGAAAGAAGAATGGAGTTCCTGTACAAATTAAGTCTTCGAAGGTAGGCTGCGATAATACGCTAAATTATTTTGTTATGTTAGCATGCACCTAAAATATTATTTTATTACTTAACAACTCAGAAAGTTTGCTATTTCAGTTTTTTAAAATATTCCTTGTTGAGGGTTAGGGTGAGATAGCCCACGTCTTGAACTCAGGATACGCCTCTGATATATATATATATATATATACACGCGCACACACACACCCGGTGGAGCAAAAAATACGTTTTTTTAAAAGAACAATCGCAATTTTTAAAATGAAAAATGGTTATTATTAAAATTAAATTTTTTAATTATTATGTAATAATATTAATACGTAAGAACTTGTCTTTATCTTAATACATGAGAATTGAGCATTTCGTAAAAAAGCCCTGTTGGAGGTGGAACAGAGTGCACACGCCTCACGCCGATCCTGCACAGAGCATGACAAATGAAAGGAAATTGTGATAAATTTCTTTTCTTGCAAGTGAAAAAGAATGGACAATCTGCGAGGAAGGAATGAATTTGAACATACAGAGAACGTCACAATTACTCAAGTAAGTTAGGTTTAAATTATTTTCTACTGTTTTACTAATATCTACGAATTGTATAAAAGATGGAATGCAGGAACTTTGAACGTACTTTTGCACATTGAAAAGTTTTAGTTTGGAAAGTTTTACAGTGGCGGATTGGGAAAAACGTTCACAATTTTAATATGGCATCCACCAATCTGGTGATTTGCAGGGTAACATGTAGATGCAGATCTCTTTTACTTTTGTGTGCTAGTGTTATATAGGAGAGAATCGGAGGAGAAGCAACGAAGGGCTTGGACTGGAATCGATCGAAGAGTGGTCGAGAGAGAGAAGCAGGGGAAAGGGAGGAGGCGAAGAGGGGGATTGTGGGGGGTACATTTTCAAGGTTAAATCTTCCTGATATCTCCTCTCTCTCTCTCTCCTACCATCTAATCTTCCTTCTCACATAATTTTTCAGTTTCTCTCTTTTCAATAGGCCGCTGCGCTCTTTTCCATAGACATTGACAAAATTCGATTTTCTCCTTTCACTTGTTTCGAGTATTCCGCCCATTCCGCTTCGTATGTATTCATCGTTCCCAAACTGGCCGCTGTCGCTGCTCTCCATTTCTCCTCCCCTCCCCTCTACACAGTACCAAAATTCCCTTTTTATTCCATTCTATCCGCCGGACGTGTTTTCTCTCCCTACGAAATCTGTAGCAGCGAAGCTTTGTTCTAATGGCCTAATATTTAGACCCTAAATCGTCCATCGTTCCAATCATTCTAAACGTAATTTATGATTTTCCGAGCCGGTCCACGCATTTCGTGACGTCACCACTGTATCGACCCGGTCGATACATCGGAAGCGAAGATATTTATGGCGTTCCCTCGACCTTCACCGTACGTCACTTTAAATACGCTTAAATAGTTTTTCTCTCACTGCATTTAGTCGTTTGTTTTAACCGACTATCTTTTACACTTCGTTTGCTGCAAACTTTTTTTTTCAAACCTCTTTAGAGAGACTATTCGTACCGATGTTTCGCCTCGCGCTTCTCATTTTGAATCCTCGAGTGATTGTTGCCGCTTCGACGGTGGTGACCTCTGGATGTACTTCTGCATGAAGTGGATTCAAAACCCGTTTCGAAAAGGTAAGCTCATTCACTGTTCATTATCCGACTTCACTCGTTTTAACAATTTTTTTAAAACTCGCTTATGTATTCACTTTGTCCGTCTGTCCGTCCGATTATGCAGACGATATCTCTGAAACGGTTCAACCTAGAGAAACCAAATTTTCAGGATAAGTTACTACATATGAGAGGAATATGTATCACTACGAAATTGCTGAATTTCCCATTTTCAGGGACTAATTTTTCCCCATTATTGCCCCATAAGAAAAGCAGGTAGATCGGTCTAGAGGTTTTTACATTTGCTTTTTAAAATTATTTCCCGTCAAAATTCGAACTCGAGACTTGAACTTTTGGGAAGTTTAGAAATTGTAGTTTCTTATTTTTGAAGACGAAATTAAAATCACTGTAGATTTAGCGTAAATTTTGAGATTTTATCGTAAAAAATCTGATGTGGCCAACACATGACTTTCTCCATATTTGGGGTATAGTTATTTAAATTATTATGAATAGCATTATTTCCCCAGAAGCCTAAACCTAGCGCTAATTCTGCGATACACTAGCGATATCCATTTCAACTCCTTCAAGAGTGATGAGACGCTTAATTTTTGCTCATATTTTTGCTTAACGAATCTAGCTGCTCTGCGTTGGATTCTTTCTAACTCAAGTATCTGTCCCTTTTCGTACGGATCCCATATGCTGGTAGCGTATTCGACCTGAGATCTGACCAAGGATAAATAACACGTTTCTCGTACCTGTTCTGTGCTACTTCTTACTATTATACCTACGAAGCCCAATTTCGTATTAGCTGCGCCTACGATCTTTCGAATATGCATATTCTACGATAGATCACGACAAATGGTGACTCCTAAATATTTAACGTATTCCGCAGATTGGATATTCAATCTATCAATTCTGTACTCCGAGTCTAATTCATTGGTCTTACTCTTCCAGAAACTCAACAGGGAACATTTGCTCTGATTAATTTCGATTTTCCAATCTTGACACCATGCTGAAAGGGCGTTTAAATCTTCCTGGATCGATTTTTGGTCAAAATATTTTGGCTTTGCAAACCTTCTGGCTTAAAGAGAAGAATGAATATGAACAACTTGGTGGGAAAGCAATTAAATAAAGAAACCGTCTTCAACTTGAACCAACACTTCGACTTGCTGTTTCAAGTATTATGCCAAAATGGCCCTTCAAAATTGGAATTTCAACAACTTCGGGTTTTTTCCTTCGGGTTTAACCAAACACCTATAATCGTGCCAAATTTCGTTTATGTTCGTTGCACCTTATTCCCACCTCATAGCAGTTTGGACTAGCGTCTTCACAGTCACCACTTCAGTTTGTAAACCCCGCTCTTCGAGAGTTTGTCAATAGGATCTTTAACCCTAACAAATATTTTCGCTAAGTTGATGGGGTGTAGAAGGCTCGTCTGAGATCGTATTTAGGAAGCAATTTTGCCAGTTTATACGTCAAATTGCCAAGGAACGGGATTTTTTGCAAACGTGAAACATTATTATTAATTTCCTTTGCTTTCCTTCCCTCCGTCAACCTAGTACATAAAGGATATTTTGAGCACTTTTCTCACCTGATGATGCTAGTTATTTAGCGAAACCGGTCGTGAAATAAAAAATTGTGGAATTTAACTAAGTTATTTTTCTTCGTTAATATGAGTATCAATTACCACAAAGTTCAGCCAAATTCCTTGGATTTTATTATGAACTCAGTGCTTTTATATGGGTAAGTTTTTAATGGGAATCAGAGGCTTATGTTTTAATGCCATTAATGTTAAACTACAACTAATGAAGGAAATCCGATATTGTAATAATTCCTATTTTTGGGGCTGCTTTGCCCTATTACTGTTCCATACGAGAACAAAAAAGTTAAGAAGCAGTTCCAGATAAGATAGAGACTTGAAATTTGGCAAGACAATAGGTTTTTGGTCACAATCTATGGAGAAAATCCGATATTATAAAACTTTCAATTTTTAAGGGGCTATTTTACACCATTATTGCCCCATACGAGGTTTAAAATGATAAGGTGTTTCCAGATGAGCTAGAGACTTGAAATCCATAACTGATGGAAAAAATCCGATGTTATAAATCTTCCACGTTTAAAGGGCTATATTGCCCCATCCGAGGTTAAAATTATTAGGCATTACCAGGTGATCTAGAGTCGAGAAATTTGGCAACATTGTAGGATTTTGGCCACAACCGAGGGAAAAAACCGAAATTCTAAAAATTTCATTTTTGGGGGCTGTTTTTCTCCATTATTTCTCCATATCAATATAGAAATTATAAGACACTTTCAGATGAGCTTGAAATTTGGCACGGTTATATTTTTTTGGACAAAACCGATGGAAACATTACAAATTTGTTAAAATTCCAAATTTAAAAAATTCAAATTTTCCAGATACATAGTTTGTTCTGTATGGAAATAATTTTTATTCTAATATTCTTAAAAAAAGCTCCTTATGTAATTTGCTCTGAAATTCTTTCCTTACTTGTTTTATCAATTCTTTCGGGTGTAGTCGTGCATTGAATGTTTTTAACACAAGATAGAGAGAGGGAGAGGGGGGGGGGGAAAGGGAGGGAGACAACTATTTTAAAATTAATTAAAGATAATCCGTCGTATTGACGGGATTTTATACTAATTTAGCATAATTTAGCAAGACTAGCTGTACCTGCGCAAAGTTTGCGCGGATTTGTAAAACATAATTTATTATACTGCGTTTCCAGAGATCGTACGGGTGAGGCGTGTCTACGGTTAGTCTTGTAGGGTGAGGGAGAGAAAGTGTCAGCCAATAAGAGGTCTTAAATTTCCCACGCCTTTCAAAAATTCTTGACGAGCGCTGTTGACACGATTGCTCTCAGAACTTCACTCGTCCACAGCTGCTGTTGAAATGGGCGAAATTCGAAATGTGGCAACATTGGGTCGTAGCCTAAGCGAAATAACCCGAATGCGGACGGAATACTGCGAATCTGACCCGTACGACTTCGGGAAACGCACTATAATAATGCGAATCAGTTAATGGTGCAAATGATATCCTAAATAGAAAACTATTCTATTAAAGATGTCTATTACTATATTCTTGCATAATTGAAACATCTCCCTGTCTATCTCTCTCCTTTCCCCCTTCTTCTCTCCTCTTCCCCTTACCCTCTCTTCATTTTAAAGGGCTTTTAATAAAACACGTTAATTTTACGCTCGTATGCTATATACGGTTTTACTACAATATGGCTTATAGCAGGACACGCCGAAAAGTAGAAGGATTGGTTGAGAATGGTTTCGTGGCGACGACGAATCTTGGATTTCTAACTAAGAGTAAATCTTCTTCTATAGAGGTGGGCGCTTGGCGGAAGAGGGCGTCAAGGCTCGTGCACCGCGTGCTGGTGGTGCTGCGGTGGGTGCAGAGGGGAACCCGGAGGCGGCGGAGAGCTGCAGTAACAACGAATCGCGGAGGTGTTTTGGGGAAAAGGGCGTGTGCCGCATTTATCGTGGGACAATTTTCTTGGGTTAGTTTTCGGAATTTTATTTTTTTAATCGTTATCTTTGTACTTCGGCTAACTAAAATGATCACTATGTACTGCATCGTAGATATCATTTTCTGTTGTTTCAGATATTGAGTGTGCTTCAGTTTACATCGTGTCCTGAATTTTATTTTTTCTACCTTTTATTTTCGGGAGCACAGCAGTTATTCCTTTTACATCGTAAAATTTCTTTGCCTCTTCCATGTACTCTTCCAGTCGTGACGCTGGACTTTTTTTTGTCTGGTACCAAATTTCGGATCATGTCAACGGCTCTATCCGCAGTTACATCGGCACCCTGAAGAGATTTAGTGATGCGGTTGATCTTCTGGAGGCAATCGTCCCAAAATAACAAGAAAAGTTCAAATTGCACGTCATGTTCATTCTTTAATTTTATTAACCCCCTATAGACTTGCTTTAATTATAACCTCAATGAATTCACAGCATTTCCTCTTGAAGACCATCGTGTTGTGCAACGTCGCCTCCATGAGTGCAACCCATCTCCATGTGGAACCCTTTTCAAAAACTATTTACCGGTCATATTAGGAGCGTTTTCACACGATTGAAGTCTTGTGTTTTGTAAATCTAGTCCATA
Organism: Uropetala carovei; assembly: GCA_036926305.1. Classification (NCBI taxonomy): domain Eukaryota; kingdom Metazoa; phylum Arthropoda; class Insecta; order Odonata; family Petaluridae; genus Uropetala; species Uropetala carovei. Next base: position 26,041 of record JAXCHB010000099.1, on the reverse strand, counting down.
CTGTTCCAATCTTTGGATTATTTCTGACGCGATTTCGTCTCCCATTTTCTATTTGACAGCAATAAAATCAATGAAGTCCTCCTCAATATTTACTTTTTTATCGACGCCTTGGATGAAAATTCTGCATGACTAATGCAATGTGATAGGGGGCACACATTTTTGGGGCCGAGGGTAAATAAAAGAAATTACATTCAAAGCGTAAAGAGTAGAGACATCCAAAAAGGCACCAATTGAGTTTGCACACGTTAACCTATGACTTGGTACCAGGGCATCGAACCTATTGTTGGACCCAGAAAAATTACCACTTTTTTCCGATAAAAACTATAATTTTACGATAATTCTACTTGGATTTGAATTCTGTCTTCAAAAATAAGAAACTAAAATTTATATCCTATCCGATAGTTTAAGTCTCGAGATAGTATCTTGAAGGGAGGTAATTTTAAAATGCAAACATAAACACCTCTACACCAATTTACGTTTTCTTATGGGCAAAAAATGGGGCAAAAAGGGGCCAAAATAACCCCTCAAAATAGGAATTTCGACAGTTTCGGAATTTTCCTTCGGTTGTGACCAAAAACCTATAATCCTACCAAATTTCAAGTTTACTGCACATCTGGAAGTGCCTCATAATTTTGTATCCTCCTATATATATGATATATATATATATCATATGTAAGAAGCGTCTATATATTATAGATATCATGTGTAAGAAGCGTCTATATATTATAGATATCATGTGTAAGAAGCGTCTATATATTATAGATATATATATCATGTGTAAGAAGCGTCTATATATTATAGATACATGATACTAGTTAATGCGTGATTGCATTCTGCAAGCATTTTTCAAGTTTAGCATATTTACAATTTAAAATTATTTCCAATAAATTTTGTACAAAATCATATAACTCTATCAAATTACAACTTTGTATCTCATTTAGAACCTATATTCCTACCAAATTTCAAGTGTCTAGCACATGTGGAAGTGCCTCATAATTTTGTATCCTCCTATATATCTATAATATATAGACGCTTCTTACACATGATACATCATATATATAGGAGGATACAAAATTATGAGGCACTTCCAGATGTGCTAGAAACTTGAAATTCGGTAGGATTATAGGTTTTTGGTCACAACCAAAGGAAGAAATCCGAAACTGGCGAAATTCCTATTTTGAGGGGCTATTTTGGTCCCTTTTTGCCCAACTTTTGGCCCCTAAGAAACCATGTAAATTGGTGTAGAGGTTTTTATATTTGCATTTTAATATGACTTCCCCTCAAGATACGAACTCGGGACTTCACCGATCGGATGGGATATAAATTGTAGTTTCTTTTTTTTGAAGACAGAATTCAAATCCGAGTAGAATTAGCATAAATGTTTAGTTTTTATCGCAAAAAGGTGGTAATTTTTCTGCGTCTAACAATAGGCTTCCAAGGAAACAGGCTTAATGCTTTCATATGGGTAAGCTTTTAATGGCAATCAGAGGCTTATATTTTAATGCCATTAATGTTAAACTGTACCTAATGAAGGAAATCCGATATTTATATAATTCCCATTTTTGGAACTTTTTTGCCCCAGTATTTATCCATACGAGGAAAAAAAATGATGAGGCAGCTCCATATGACCTACAGATTTGAAGTTTGGCACGATTATAAAAATTTCACAGCAAACAAAGTTCAAATTAAATACTGCAAAAATTCCATATTTTAAGGGCGTTTTCCCCCCATTTATGCCCCATACCAATGTGAAAATTATACTGCAATTCTTAATGAGATACAAACATGAATTTCAGCAGAATTATGGGTTTTTAGTTAGGAAGGAATGTGATATTGTAAAAACTCAAAGTCTTAGGGTCTCTTTTGCCCTATTATTGCAGCATACGAGGAATAAAATTATATGGCATTTCTAAATGAGTTACAAAGTTGAAATTTGTTAGGGTTATATTATTTTGTACAAAATTGATTGGTAATAATTTGAAATTGTAAAAATGCTAAATTTTGAAAATGCTTGCAGAATGTAAGCACACGTTAACTAGTATATATATATATATATATGATATATATATATTATGTGTAAGAAGCATCTATATCTTATAGATATATTTCATGTGTAAGAAGCGTGTTTATATTATAGATATATATATATATATATATATCATGTGTACGAGGCATCTATATATTATAGATATATATTTGGCACGACTATAGAAATTTCGTTGCAACCGAAGATAAAATAAAATACTGCGAAATTTCCAGTTTTTAAGGGCGGTATTGCCCAGTATTGCCCCATACGAGGAATAAAATTATAAGGCACTTCTAAATGGTCTACAAACTTGAAATTTGGCAGAATTATTGGTTTTTAGTAACAACAAAATTAAGAGATACAATATTGTAAATATTCGAAACATTAGGGGCTGTTTTGCCCCATTAATGCCCCATACGAGGATTAAACTTATAAGGCACTTCTAAATGAGATACAAACTTTAAATTTAGCAGAATTATGGGTTTTTAGTTACAATAGAATAAAGAAATCTGATATTGCCAAAACTCATAATTTTACTGACTTTTTTACCCCATTATTTCCCCATACGAGGATGAGAATTATAAGGCACTACTAAATGAAATTTGACATGGTTATGTGATTTCCTACAAAATCGATTGGGAATAATTCGAAATTTAAAAATGCTAAAATTTGAAAATGCTTTCAGAACACTTCTAAATGAGGTACAAACATGAAATTTGACACAGTTATATCATTTTGTACAAAATCGGGTAGGAATCATTCGACAATGTAAAAATGCTAAAATTTAGAAATGCTTACAGAATGCAAGCACATATTAAGTAATATCATATATATATATATATATCCTAGTAGACAGTGCTTGCATTCTGCAAGCAATTTTAAATTTCATCATTTTTACAATTTTGAATTTTTCCCAATCGAATGTATCCAAAATCAAGTAATCGTGCCGAATTTCAACTCTATAGCTCATTTAGAAGTGCCTTATAATTTTATTACTCATATGGGGCAAAACAGCCCCTAAGATTTTGAGTTTTTACTATATCAGATATTTTTCCTTCTGTTGTAACACAAAACCCATAATTCTGCCAAATTTCTAGTTTCATTAAGAAGTGCCTTATAATGATCCGAATAGAGAACCTCGGCTTATTCAAGAAGAAATTCCACAAGATACTGAAAGTCTTCTAGAATTAATGGAAACTCAGTTGGGTTCATTGAATGCTGCACAAAAAGACATTTATGACGCAGTGCAACTGGCAGTTAGAAATGAAACAGGAGATGTTTGCCTTGTTGATGGACTTTGGGGTACAGGTAAAACGTTTGTGTACAATTTATTGTTAACATCTGTTCGAGCAAGTGGATTTATTGCATTGGCAGTTGCATCATCAGGAATTGCAGCTTCATTGTTGGATGGTAGCAGAACTGCTCATTCAAGGTTCAAGGTACCTTTAGAATTAAACGAAATGTCTCATTCTAATATTCCAATGGAATCAGATCTTGCTAAATTGGTTAAATTGACAAAGTTAAAAATTTAGGTTGAAGCTCCAATGTGTAATAAATTGACATTTGAAGCATTCGATCGAAGAATGCGTGATGTCATGGAAAATGATCAATTATTTGGAGGAAAAACTGTTGTTATAGGCGGTGATTTTCGTCAAATATTGCCAGTTATCAGGCGAGGATCAAGGGGTGTAATAGTTGGAAGCTCGCTCAAAAGATCTTTATTGTGGCCTCTTGTAAAAGTTATGAAATTATTTGAAAATATGAGAGTCAGAGGACAATCAGATGCTGCAGAGCAGTTAGCGTTCAGTAATTTTATCTTAAGAGTTGGTGATGGAAAAGAAGGGAGTAATGATATGGTTGAAATCAATCCAATTCGTTCGATGAATTCAGATAATGTTGATGATCTGATTCACGAAATATATCCGGATTTGCATAATTTATCGGAAAATCTTAATTCTTTGGTTGGACGAAATATTTTGACACCAACAAATACAGATGTTGATTGCATCAACGAGAAAATAATGAATAAATTCCCAGGAGAGGAAATAATGTTGATTAGCGCAGATTCTGTTGCAGATGAGCAAGTGACTATGTAGCCAACAGAATTTTTTAATGCAATTAATGTGTCAGGGATTCCACCGCACAGGCTCATATTGAAAGTTAAACCCATGGAATCTTATTATTGAAATGTTACAAAATTTACCAAAACTCGTGTATAAATTCAAATATGAGCGAATTCGAATGAGATTGAGTATTCGACGGTAAGAGCATGAATCATCATTTATTTTGGCCTGTTTGGTAAGAATAAGAATCATCATTTATTTTTGCGTGTTTTAGCGCAAATTTTGTGTCGATAACTTAATTTTAAGATATTTTAAAGAGTAAAAGAATGAAAGTCTTCAAACCAAAAAGGTGATTTTTACGTGTTATCCTATGGGAAAGGACATTCATCCTCTGAAAAGTAATGGCCTCGGGTCGGTTTGGACCCACCGACGCCTTTCCCGTTCGGGTCGCTTCGGGCCAGTTGAGGACCCGATGGACCCCCATGATGTCTGCGACACTATGAAAAGAGAGTTTCATCTTCACTATTTCTTTTAGGGAGATTTCTCTTATTTACAAGCGATACATCTCCCAGGCCGCCACTAGAGCACCCACGAATTCCTACCGACCCAGCATCTCTTACGCACCATCAAAAGGGTTCTGTTTGCCTTAGGAGATAGCTTCATTCCCTACACCAGTGGTTCTTAACCCCTGGGTCGCGATCCAAGCCATTTTGAGTGGACCGTCAAAGATCATCCATTGCTTTCTATATCCATACATATCATTCCTCCTAACAACCCGGTCAATGCTAATAACCTGAGATCTCATTTTCATTTATTTATTAAATTTCTATTTGTTTTATTACTTATTACAAGTGAACTATTGGAGGAAAAAGGTTAAGAACCACTGCCCTACACCTTATCTCATTACCCTCCGTTTTGTATCCGCCATTGGTCGTCTGTTCGCTCTGGTTGGCAGATGATATTGGTCTTCCATACTGATAAAAATTGACATAATTTGTTTCTTCGTACATTTGTAGTTTGAAATATATTTTGTGTTATTAAAACTTTTTATAAATCCCTAAAATACCAGAATGGATTTAATCAAGAAAATTTAAAAAAGTGCGTTTACATTTGAAATGCTTTGAAATTTTTTAAACATAAAACGATACTTTATAAAGGGTATATGTTTACGGAAGAATTTACAAAATGTCCACAGTCTACTGGCCGAATTTGGGCCACTTTAAAATAAGGGTCTGGGTCTGGGTGCGAAAATGGGGTAAAGTCCCGGGCCGGGCTTGGACTCAGTTATGAATGGAAAATTTCGGCCCGTGCAGACCTCTAACGCACAGGTCGTGGATATTACGCATAAGCAGCGCACGGGTGCCTTTTGGTTCCATTTTGATGGTTTTTATTGCATTTCTTACATGCGAAAATTACACTTACAAGATTACAAATAATAAAGGCTGCATTTTAAGGAACATTTTGCTCACATTGTTTGTTATTACTCTTGAGATGTAGAGAGGAGTCGAATATATAGTCCAAAAGGAAAGTAAAATATATGTTGAAAGAATAAAATATGTTCGAGATCAAATAAAGAAAATCGTAAAATATCGCGCTTAAACACAGAAAAAACTGAAGAAGTACTCTTTAAAAGATAGCGACATAACTCTCAGATCGTGTTATTTAATATGTGACGCATAAATCAATTTTCGTTTTTGATAGAAGATTAATACATCCATAGCCGAGAATGTTATGACACTCGAACAGACGTTTCATCACGGCGCACACTGTGCGTTTAATGCAACAATTTCCAGCCGATGGACTTGAGCTGTTGGTAAAGGACGTCACGGACGTCGAACCCTTGACCTTGGTCGTGCATTGCCAAAGCGATCAAGTTCGCAATAGTCGGCCATCACCTACGTATCCGGTGTGGATGAAGAAGGAAAAGCCTGGGGCAACGCGGCAGCAGCATGGCGGTTATGGTGTTATTATGGCGGTGGGGTGAGAGGGAGGGGGTAGACGGAGGGAGAGAGGGGGAGGGTGATACTGAGAGAGAGAGAGAACCGAATGCTGTGTGTCTGGCAGTGTGTTCGCTGGCTCCGGTGGCTTCGTTTCTAACCACGATCCGCCGCCGTTGAAGAAGGAGTAGTGTGGCCTCATTTTGGGAAAGGTGCTAAGAGGGAGGCTCTGCTAGGATGTCCTCCGATACGCAGAACGGAAAGAAGGCTCTTCAGGTGAGAGAATTGAGGATTAAAAAAAGATAGAAAATGATTTTAACGGAAGCGTTGTTCTAAACGAGTTTTAATTAGGACTATGGAAACGACAAACCGAAACGGGGTTTTAAATAGCATAAATACTCGACTTGTACGCTGATTATGCATTCAAGAGACAATTTAACGCATTCTTGAATAGAGATATTGAAATGTTTTTTACTCTCTCAGAAAGTATCTGAAAATCCACTCGATGTTTTTTAAAAAAAATATGTTACTTTTTAGATCCGCGCATCGATGAAGGATTAATTTTTTGGGGTAATTTGAGTAAACAAAATATATCGTTGTAAATTGGCGATATTTGTGGCTATATTAAATGTAATCGAGGTGAATATGTTAATAATAGCCGTGATAAACGTCAACAGAACAAATTGAGTTTCCAAGTGCAAGTTTCCAAAAGTTGACTCTTCGTTTTACGTGTAAGCAATGGGCGAAGTAAACCAACGAGTGATTGCAAATTTAAATTATTAGTTTAAATTTACGTTTCATTGAAGTGGGACGAAAACAGTGAAACACTAATGAAGTTGGAGGAAAAGGTAGAAAGCAGTGCGGCCGTTTTTAAAATCCTAGTTTCTAACACCTTCAACTTATAAACCTAAATGGCGGGAATTTGGGCAATTTTCATCTTACTCCCATTTTGAAAATTCTCCAGAAAAGTAGATTTTCCTGCTTCTAGAAAGTGAACGTCGAAACAAAAACAAATTCCTGCGTTGCTCGGTTATTTTAAGTTCGAGAACGATACCGTTTCTACAATAGGTAAATATTCCGACGCTCCGAATGAGACAGATATCTAAAGGTGAGACATTTTCTTCGTAAAAGGCGAATGCAACGACATATAGGTATTTTATATAATAATAGCCGTCGTCTGTTACTTGGTTGGTTGGTTAGTTGGTCACGCTAAGCAAACACTAATAACTCGAGAAATAATTTCATATAATAATAGCCGTCGTCTGTCGGTTGGTTGGTTGGTCACGCTATGCAAACGCTAATAACTCGAGAAATAATAATGATAGAAACACGAAATTTGGTAGGGATGCTTGATTAGCACTTATTCAGAGAACGAAAAATTTAAATCGCGAAAAAATTCCTTGGTTCCTCTCCAAGAGAGGCATTTCCATTTCCCATTACTTACATTACATGTAAAACGCGATTTTTCGACATGCAGGCTTTTATTCATTTGGAAATTAAAATTAGAAGAAATTCACAGACGATCTTCGGATTTGAACCATTTTGAAGAAAAAGTTATAAAGTTTCATATTTTGTTCGTCTTTTTTCGCCCACAGTTCGAAATATTCCATGTTAAACGTTTAATTTGCATGTTTTGTGGAAATCTCGCCATTTTAACGTGATGTTGCTATGCCGACCATTATCATTGTTACTGTATACATCCTTCTGGGAATAAGCGTGCCTTGAGTACTTCAATACGAGAGAGGAAGGAAGGGGAGAGATTGGCGTGTTTTGTGGAAAATAAGTATATTAACGTAAATATAAAAAATTTTAAGTATCAACAGTGTCATTTTAGAAAAATTGGAAATAAAAAGCATTCTTAAATTAAATCCTTTGTAAACCATACGTGCTTACGAATTTATATTATTATTCCTCGAATTAATTTCGTAACAATGGCCGAAGTTTGGAAACGAATATAAATTAAAATTCAATTAAAATTAAAAGGACATTTAAAACTGTTAACAGGCAATTTTCGAAGAAACAACAGTGGATATTTTCATGAACTGATTTGTTTTTATAAAAGGAATTTTTGTGCTTATTTAATACAGAGTAAGTTCTAAGGCTTTTAATCCATTTAAATCTAATAACAGTGGCTATTATAGTTTAAAGAAAGAACTTTCTTTATTCACTTTACAGAATGAATTAATTTTAGGCTAGCATTGCCTATTATAAAAGAAGTTACTTTGAAATTTACAGTATGTAAAGTAGAAGTTGTACTGAATTGACTCAAGTACATATATTTCAAAGCAAAAATCAATTTAAAACTATTGTAACGGTTTCTACGATAAACAATTAGTTTATTTTTTGTTAATATGGATCTCCAATACAACAATCCATTCAATCGTCAAGGGAACAGTTTACAATATTGAAATAAATTGATTTGTTTTTGTTCAGATAGTATTCAAAGAAATTATTCCGCTGATTGATTAATTAGTTAGTTTTTAATTTATTTATTTTAAAGAGTTTTATTTTAAATATGTAATACATAACGACGGAGAAAATTATTGAGGATTCGAGTAAGCTTTCTTTCTTCGTAAGTACAGAGCACAATTTTAAAACAATCATAATGTTAAGTGCACGAAATTTAATTATTTTCCCTACGTTATATATGTATACATATAATTATTTCCCGGTCTTTGCACACCGACATTTATATGCAGCATTGACGAGAACAAGGTGGGAGAAGAATATCGGAATTTTATAGCAGAAAATAAAAACTAAAGGCATTTACTAAACGACAACAGAATATTCACTAGAAATGTAATATATGACGAAATATTTCATATGTAAAAGTGTGCTAATAATTATTTAAATGCAAATATTAAAAATCAATCTATCTATAATTCTTCCGTTGATATTTCAACGGGCATTACACTAGTTACTTTGTCCATACGAAGTAATGGGAAAGTATTGTGATCATGAAAAAAACTTCGAGATTTCAACGGAAATACACGTTTTGAGGTCCCTATAAGACGTTCAGACTATTTTCGGAATGATGTCTGTGTGTGTGTGCGTGTGTGTATGTGATTGTGGGCGCTCTAACTCAAAAAGTACTTGCCATATCGTTATCAAACTTCATATATAACACTTTAGCATGAGTTCAAAGAACTGATTAGTTTTTGGACAATGAAGGTTAACCAGAAGTCGAGGTTTTTTCGAAACCCGATTCAGATTTTGCGATATTTCTCCATTAAAATATCATTATTGTATATATAGTTCTATACAAATGTTATAGAGAATGTAATTTCCTACAACTTTCACTTGAAGTAATTTTCCATAGCAGTTATTGTTTAGGAATTATTTATAAATAATCGGTTTTTCGGTTTCCGTCAAATATCTCCTTTAAAACATCGTTATTGGTAATCTTCGTGAGGACCAAAGTTGTAGAGAATAATATTTCTTCCAAGTTTTGTTTAAAAAAATTTTCGTAGAACCATCCATTTCGGAGATATTTCGATTTTTCTTAATACCAGTATACAGCGGCAGCACCATGTAGCGGTGAATTCTGTAAACATATTCAAAATATACGTAATTTACGGCAATTCTGTATTCTGTATTCTTTTACGATACGAAATAAATATTTTGCCTCATAATGCTATTCATAATAATTTAAATATCTATACCCCATATATGGAGAAAGTCGTGTTGGCCACATCAGATTTTTACTTTCTCCATACGTAGTAATGGGAAAGTATTGTATTCATGAAAAAATCGACTTCGAGATTTCAACGGAAATACATGTTTTGAGGTCCCTAGAACACGTTTAGATTATTTTCGGAATTATGTCTGTGTGTGTGTGTATGTTAGTGTGGGCGCTCTAACTCAAAAAGTACGTACCGTATCGTTACCAAACTTCATATATAACACTTTAACACGAGCATAAAGAGCTGATTAGTTTTTCGACAATAACGGGTAAACGAAAGTCGAGGTTTATTCGAAACCCGATTCGGTTTTTGCGATATTTCTTCGTTAAAACATCATTATTGTATCTACAATTCTATACAAAAGGTATAGAGAATGTAATTTCCTACAACTTTAATTTGTAACAATTTTCTATTGTAGTTATTGTTTAGGAGTTATTTATAAATAACCGGTTTTTCGGTTTTCTTCTTAAAAACATCGTTATTGGTAATCTTCCTGAGGGCCAAAGTTGTGGAGAATAATATTTCTTCCAAGTTTTGTTTAAAACAAATATTCGTAGAACCATCCATTTTGGAGATATTTAGCTTTTTCGTAATTTCCAGTATACAGCGCCACCACCATGGAACGGTTAATTCTGTAAACGTAGCTATTCAAAATATACCTAATTTGCTGCCATATGGACGACTGTATGCTTTTACAATATGAAATAATAATTTTGCCTTATACTGCTATTCACGATAATTTAAATATCTATACCGCAAGTATGGAGAAAGTCATGTGTCGGCCACATCAGATTTTTATATAAATATCTTCGTAATGAGAATAGTATACCAAACAAACTTACGTTACGTTCCATTTAGAATTATTATTTTCTGCATAGAATGCAAAGACGGATTTCAAATCAGCATTATTAATATGGGTTTATTAGCGTTAAAAAATATAATTTCCGATCCCTGTTCCACAGAGTTTTGTTTGAATTTATCTTTAGCGCTTTTTTACTTTCTCCATATTACGTAGTACGTATAGAGAAAGTATTGTTTTCATGAAAAAAATAGAATTCGAGATTTCAACGAAAATACACGTTTTGAGGTCCCTAGAACACGTTTCACCGTTTTCTCGATCATGTGTGTGTGTGCGCGTGATAGGAATTTTGTGTGCGCTCTAAATAAAAATATAATAATCAGATGAGCACAAATCTTAATACTTAAGATTTTTTATTAGCAAATGAAAATCTGAAAATTTTTTGGCTGAAATTGGTCTACTGGAAGTGGATGTTTAATTTTGCCGTTTATCCTTTTTCCAAATATCTCCTTTAAAATTCAATTTACATAAATATTTGCCTTTAATATTAAATTTTTAGACAATGTAACTTTCCAGGAGTTTTGTTTGAAACAAATTTTCAAAAATCGATAGTTTAAGAAATGTTTTGATTTTACTTCTAAATAAATCTGTTAAATACGTCGCTAAGTGACACGATTGTTTCCTCTGCTATGATACAAATTTCTAATTGTTGATAGCGTTGCGAACGCAACCAAGGGTCATTTTAATTAGGCATCGACATTTTTTAACCATAGAAAAATCTAACAATTTTCTTTACTTGTTTTTTTAAATAAAGAATATTGATAATTTTATTAAATTATTCAAGAGTGTAATTATTGCTGATAATTATTTCTGAGAACGCTGATGTAGAGAGAGCAATCATATTCATATTTTACGTGCGAGAAATTCGAGGTCAGTCCACAGTACATCTCCTACGTACAGACAACGGTGAAAGTGTACACGATTTTTTTACTAAGGCTAGTATGTTAAATCGGTTCTTCGAAAATTGCTTCACAATCGGCAGCGGTGATGTCATTGATTTCCTTATTCGTATAGACTCAAATATGAGCGACATAGAAATATCTGAAAGCGGTATCGTTAAATTACTAAGTCAGGTCCATAAATGAAAATCGCCAGGGCCGGAAGCCATCCCTGCGTTCATTGTAAACTCGTTAGCAAACGAATTAGCTCCGTACTTTAAGATCGTATTCACAAAATCTTTAGATGAGGGAATAGTTCCTTTGATATGGAAAGCAACCCACGTTACACCAATACATAAAACGGGAAGAAAATTAAAAGTGGAGAACTACCGCCCTATATCGTTGACGTCAATCTTCTGTAAGGTTTTCGAGCACATTATCGGTAGCTCAATAATGCGATTTCTCGAAAGGAAAGAAGCGCTTAATAGAAACCAGCATGGTTTCCGGAGAGGCAGGTCATGCGAGACTCAGTTAGCTCTACTCACACATGATATTGTGAAAGCAGCGGATAAAGGAATAGGAGTTGATGCAGTATTTTTAGACTTTAGGAAAGCCTTCGACACCGTTTCTCACGTGAGAATAGTGCAAAAATTAAGGGCTTATTCAATTAACGAGAAAATTGTAAATTGGATCGCCTCGTTCCTTTCCGATAGAACCCAGAGAGTAGTTTTCGATGGGGCTGCATCAGACGTCGTCAAAGTGACTTCCGGCGTGCCTCAGGGAAGTGTGATCGGACCTCTGTTATTCTTGATGTATATAAATGATTTAGCGGATAGTATAAAGTGTAAAGTTAGACTCTTCGCGGATGACACACTTGTGTATGGAGAAATCAACACAATACACGGTCAGGAGAATTTGCAAAAGGACCTTCAGGCTATCACGAAATGGTGTAAAGATTGGCAACTCGACCTGAATATAAAGAAATGCGCCGCAATGAATTTCACCCGCTCCATGAATTTCAACCGTTACCCGCACCAAATATCATAATCAAAGCTAAATAACGTCAATAGTTACAAATACCTAGGAGTAACGTTCAGTAGCAATTTGTCTAGTAGAGAGCACATTAAAACCGTTATAGCATCGCCAAACAGAGTTCAAGGGCTTTCCTCTAGAGTCCTGCGGGGATGCCCCTCGAATGTGAAGGAAATCGCATACTCTTCTCTAATTCGACCCGTCGTGGAATACTGTTGCGCCGTCTGGGACCCTTTCGAGGAGGACCTAATTAGGGAGCTCGAAATGGTTCAGCGCAGAGGGGCTAGATTCGTAAAAGGAGAATATCGGTATGATGCGAGTGTATCAGAGATATTGAGGGATCTGACATGGCAGACGTTGAAGAGTAGAAGAATTGAATACAAAAGGAAACTATTTGAAAAACTCGAAAGCTCCGAATTCGTTGAAGACGTACGCGGCATAGTCGTCCCCATCGGTGTTAGTGAACGTAACGTTACATCAGAGTGCTGGAGAAAATATGTCGAAACAATCGCTAGAACAGAGAAATACTACAGATCCTCTTTTCCAGACGCGATAAGACAGTCCAACAGAGGAATTAGTTAGAGTTCACATCTATATCTATATAATACCCTGCAAATCACCAGACTGGTGGGCGGCAATGGGTGCAGCACACCAAAACCTACATAATGACATCCCTCGTGTGGATCACTCTCCTATAAGATCCCATATGGTCCTTGGGAAAAACGAGCTCTGATATCGCTCGCTCCTACAGTCGATCTCACGTATTTTATTCTCGTGATCGTGCCTGCCCATGTACGTAGGTGCCTCTAATATTCCTGATACCTCCTTTAAGAGAACTTCCGACCTAAATTTCTCCAGAAGTCTTAACCTAGCGCTAATTCTGCGATCATCTAGCGATATCCAATTCAACTCCTTCAAGAGTGATGTGACGCTTAATTTTTGCTCATATTTTTGCTTAACGAATCTGGCTGCTCTGCGTTGGATTCTTTCTAACTCAAATATCTGTCCCTTTTCGTACGGATCCCATATGCTGGAAGCGTATTCGACCTGAGAGATCTCAGGTCGAATACGCTATTCTGTTCTACCTCTTACTATTCTGCATACGAAGCCCAATTTCTTATTAGCTGCGCCTTCGAACCTTCAAATATGCATATTCCACGATAGATCACGACAAATGGTGACTCCTAAATATTTAACGTATTCCGCAGATTGGATATTCAATCTATCTATTCTGTACTCCGAGTCTAATTCATTGTTCTTGCCCTTCCAGAAACTCAATAGGGAACATTTGCTCTGATTAATTTCGATTTTCCAATCTTGACACCATGCTGAAAGGGCGTTTAAATCTTCCTGGAGCTATTTTTGGTCATCCTGGTTCATTATCTCCTTATATAAAACGGTGTCATCCGCGAAAAGTCTTATTTTGCAGCGAACTACTGAGCAGATATCGTTTATATATATCAGGATTAGTAGTGGGCCTATGACACTTCCCTGTGGGACACCTGATGCGACTTTTACCGGGTATGAAGATTTCCCATCAATTACTACTAACTGTTTTCTATTGGAGAGGAAGTCGTTTACCCAACTCACGGTATTAGGGTTTATGCCGTACTTTTGGTGTTGTGACAACCCCTGCCAAACGCTCTGGCGGCTTGCAGGGTATTGATGTAAATGTAAATGTAAATTCATTGCTCTGTATGGAGAAAGTCATGTGCTGGACACATCAGATATTTTTAATATTACCAAAAGTTTAAAAGACGAAAAGGCGAAAATTTGAGAGTACATTTTCACAATAATGACACTTAAGATTGAGAACAATCCGAAAATCGCAATTATATTAAATTTATAAAATTATTACACGGATTTATCAATTGTTGTCAACGAAAACAATCTTCGTAGCAACTTAAGTAAACAATATCTACTTCTTTTACCTAAATGTATATTATAATACCCTTTTTTGCTGCTGAGCGTTTTGATTGGTTGCTGGGAAGAATAGGAGCAACCATGCTTCTTGAGTCAAGAAATTTAACTATGTCATTATACGAGCTGAGAGACTGTGACGTGCCTCGCCATATGCACTTGCCAATTAACTTTGGAATTAATTGGGGGACCGGGCCTGGCATTAAAAATTACTGGATATATCAGGGAAGTTGTAAAAATTTTTGGTCTTTGACGGGCCGATATATTTTATCCAATGTCTGAAATCATTCACGATAAAGGTTTCTAGGTAAAGGAAGAGACGAACTTAAAGAAAGTGAAATTGCTCTCTTCCTGTAGTGCTACAACACGTAAACATTACGTGTTGTAATTGTCATTCTAATAGGGTAACAACTCTCTCCCTCTCGCAACCCACTTCTGAATTTAACTTTGGTTTACTCCGTCCCTTTCTTTATTAACTTCCTTCATTTCGATTAGAATGGCTAAGAAGTTAAGATTTTAGGCGCGTTTCGCTTCCAGCACAAGCGCCTACTGTCCTAAGTGTGTCCGTACATCCGTCCGCATGTTCCTTCTCGGCTTCTACAGAACGGATATTCATTAAACTTGATATTAAGGATTTACAATAAAAGATAATAAGAAAATCGCAAAAATGAATCACGTAAGCCAATCATGGGTACCACTTTACTGGTGACAAAACGTGAACTTTCCGTCATTCCTCGTAAAGTAATGATCATATCAAAATATCTTTCAAATAAAAGTTGTAGAACTAGTAAAGAAGAGTATTTCTTTTCCCATGAACTTTTATCGTAGGAGTAGCCGTTATCGAGAAAATCAAACAAGAATGTCTTCGTTTTTTGTTGAATTTCTTGTATGGTTGTCTCACAAACGTTTAATTTCTTTAGGTGTGTATGCAATAGTTTTAAATAAGAAGAAAATGTATTATTAATGTTGAAGAAAAGAACTTTTTAAATGCTATTTTCCTTATTTACACGTATATCATCAGTATATATAAATTCCTAAGTGACTATCTGTCTGTCTGTCACGGCACTTTTGAACATTTCGCGATGAAATTAAGAGCTGAAACTTTCAAAACCGTTAAATCCCTCTGAGGCTGTGCATTGAAAAATCAAACAATTGAAGAAGTCCTGGGTTCGACTCCAGAAGACGATTATATTTTCTTATAAGTTAACACGGGATTTTCGATTTTTCGGTGTATAAGGTTTTTCTTCCTTCATTCATCAAAATATATAAATATGGACCAATTTCCTTCTTTTTTACTTTCTCCAGACGTAGTAATGCGAAAGTATTGTGATCACGAAAAAAATCAACTTCGAGATTTCAAAGGAAATACACGTTTTGAGGTCCATCGAACACGTTTAGACTATTTTCGGAATGATGTCTGTGTGTGTGTATGTGATTGTGGGCGCTCTAACTCAAAAAGTACTTGCCATATCGTTACCAAATTTCATATAGTATAACACTTTAGCATGAGCACAAAGAAATGATTAGTTTTTGGACAATAACGGTTAACTGAGATTTATTCGAAACCCGATTCGGTTTTTGCGATATTACTCCGTTAAAACATCATTATTGTATATCAAATTCTATACAAAGGTTATAGAGAATGTAATTTCCTACAACTTGCATTTGAAACAATTTTATATAGCAGTTATTGTTTAGGAATTATTTATAAAAAATCTGATGTGGCCAACACGACTTTCTCCATATTTGGGGTATAGTTATTTAAATTATTATTAATAGCATTATAAGGAAAATTTATTATTTCCTATCGTAAAAGAATACAGTCGTCCTTATTGCCGTAAATTACGTATATTTTGATTATGCTTACAGAATTCACCGCTAAAAGGTAGTGGCGCTGTATACTAGAAAAGAAAAAATATCTCCGAAATGGATGGTTCAAAAAACCTTGGAAGAAATATTATTCTCTACAACTTCGGTCCTAACGAAGATAGCCAATAACGACGTTTTTAAGGAGATATTTGAAGGAAACCGAAAAAACCGATTATTTTATATAATAATAGCCGTCATCCGTTGGTTGGTTGGTTGGTCACGCTATGCAAACGCTAATAACTCGAGAAATAATAATGATAGAAATTCGAAATTTGGTAGGGATGCTTGATTAACACTTATTCAGAGACCGAAAAATTTAAATCGCGAAAAAATTCCTTGGTTCCTCTCCAAGAGAGGCATTTCCATTTCCCATTACTTAACATGTAATACGCGATTTTTCGACATGCAGACTTTTATTCATTTGAAAATTAAAATTGGAAGAAATTAACAAATGACCTTCGGATTTGAACCATTTTGAAGAAAAATTTATAAAGTTTCTTATTCCGTTCGTCTTTTTTCGCCCACAGTTCGAAATATTCCATGTTAAACGTTTAATTTGCATGTTTTGTGGAAATCTCGCCATTTTAACGTGATGTTGCTATGCCGACCATTATCATTGTTACTGTATACATCCTTCTGGGAATAAGCGTGCCTTGAGTACTTCAATACGAGAGAGGAAGGAAGGGGAGAGATTGGCGTGTTTTGTGGAAAATAAGTATATTAACGTAAATATAAAAAATTTTAAGTATCAACAGTGTCATTTTAGAAAAATTGGAAATAAAAAGCATTCTTAAATTAAATCCTTTGTAAACCATACGTGCTTACGAATTTATATTATTATTCCTCGAATTAATTTCGTAACAATGGCCGAAGTTTGGAAACGAATATAAATTAAAATTCAATTAAAATTAAAAGGACATTTAAAACTGTTAACAGGCAATTTTCGAAGAAACAACAGTGGATATTTTCATGAACTGATTTGTTTTTATAAAAGGAATTTTTGTGCTTATTTAATACAGAGTAAGTTCTAAGGCTTTTAATCCATTTAAATCTAATAACAGTGGCTATTATAGTTTAAAGAAAGAACTTTCTTTATTCACTTTACAGAATGAATTAATTTTAGGCTAGCATTGCCTATTATAAAAGAAGTTACTTTGAAATTTACAGTATGTAAAGTAGAAGTTGTACTGAATTGACTCAAGTACATATATTTCAAAGCAAAAATCAATTTAAAACTATTGTAACGGTTTCTACGATAAACAATTAGTTTATTTTTTGTTAATATGGATCTCCAATACAACAATCCATTCAATCGTCAAGGGAACAGTTTACAATATTGAAATAAATTGATTTGTTTTTGTTCAGATAGTATTCAAAGAAATTATTCCGCTGATTGATTAATTAGTTAGTTTTTAATTTATTTATTTTAAAGAGTTTTATTTTAAATATGTAATACATAACGACGGAGAAAATTATTGAGGATTCGAGTAAGCTTTCTTTCTTCGTAAGTACAGAGCACAATTTTAAAACAATCATAATGTTAAGTGCACGAAATTTAATTATTTTCCCTACGTTATATATGTATACATATAATTATTTCCCGGTCTTTGCACACCGACATTTATATGCAGCATTGACGAGAACAAGGTGGGAGAAGAATATCGGAATTTTATAGCAGAAAATAAAAACTAAAGGCATTTACTAAACGACAACAGAATATTCACTAGAAATGTAATATATGACGAAATATTTCATATGTAAAAGTGTGCTAATAATTATTTAAATGCAAATATTAAAAATCAATCTATCTATAATTCTTCCGTTGATATTTCAACGGGCATTACACTAGTTACTTTGTCCATACGAAGTAATGGGAAAGTATTGTGATCATGAAAAAAACTTCGAGATTTCAACGGAAATACACGTTTTGAGGTCCCTATAAGACGTTCAGACTATTTTCGGAATGATGTCTGTGTGTGTGTGCGTGTGTGTATGTGATTGTGGGCGCTCTAACTCAAAAAGTACTTGCCATATCGTTATCAAACTTCATATATAACACTTTAGCATGAGTTCAAAGAACTGATTAGTTTTTGGACAATGAAGGTTAACCAGAAGTCGAGGTTTTTTCGAAACCCGATTCAGATTTTGCGATATTTCTCCATTAAAATATCATTATTGTATATATAGTTCTATACAAATGTTATAGAGAATGTAATTTCCTACAACTTTCACTTGAAGTAATTTTCCATAGCAGTTATTGTTTAGGAATTATTTATAAATAATCGGTTTTTCGGTTTCCGTCAAATATCTCCTTTAAAACATCGTTATTGGTAATCTTCGTGAGGACCAAAGTTGTAGAGAATAATATTTCTTCCAAGTTTTGTTTAAAAAAATTTTCGTAGAACCATCCATTTCGGAGATATTTCGATTTTTCTTAATACCAGTATACAGCGGCAGCACCATGTAGCGGTGAATTCTGTAAACATATTCAAAATATACGTAATTTACGGCAATTCTGTATTCTGTATTCTTTTACGATACGAAATAAATATTTTGCCTCATAATGCTATTCATAATAATTTAAATATCTATACCCCATATATGGAGAAAGTCGTGTTGGCCACATCAGATTTTTACTTTCTCCATACGTAGTAATGGGAAAGTATTGTATTCATGAAAAAATCGACTTCGAGATTTCAACGGAAATACATGTTTTGAGGTCCCTAGAACACGTTTAGATTATTTTCGGAATTATGTCTGTGTGTGTGTGTATGTTAGTGTGGGCGCTCTAACTCAAAAAGTACGTACCGTATCGTTACCAAACTTCATATATAACACTTTAACACGAGCATAAAGAGCTGATTAGTTTTTCGACAATAACGGGTAAACGAAAGTCGAGGTTTATTCGAAACCCGATTCGGTTTTTGCGATATTTCTTCGTTAAAACATCATTATTGTATCTACAATTCTATACAAAAGGTATAGAGAATGTAATTTCCTACAACTTTAATTTGTAACAATTTTCTATTGTAGTTATTGTTTAGGAGTTATTTATAAATAACCGGTTTTTCGGTTTTCTTCTTAAAAACATCGTTATTGGTAATCTTCCTGAGGGCCAAAGTTGTGGAGAATAATATTTCTTCCAAGTTTTGTTTAAAACAAATATTCGTAGAACCATCCATTTTGGAGATATTTAGCTTTTTCGTAATTTCCAGTATACAGCGCCACCACCATGGAACGGTTAATTCTGTAAACGTAGCTATTCAAAATATACCTAATTTGCTGCCATATGGACGACTGTATGCTTTTACAATATGAAATAATAATTTTGCCTTATACTGCTATTCACGATAATTTAAATATCTATACCGCAAGTATGGAGAAAGTCATGTGTCGGCCACATCAGATTTTTATATAAATATCTTCGTAATGAGAATAGTATACCAAACAAACTTACGTTACGTTCCATTTAGAATTATTATTTTCTGCATAGAATGCAAAGACGGATTTCAAATCAGCATTATTAATATGGGTTTATTAGCGTTAAAAAATATAATTTCCGATCCCTGTTCCACAGAGTTTTGTTTGAATTTATCTTTAGCGCTTTTTTACTTTCTCCATATTACGTAGTACGTATAGAGAAAGTATTGTTTTCATGAAAAAAATAGAATTCGAGATTTCAACGAAAATACACGTTTTGAGGTCCCTAGAACACGTTTCACCGTTTTCTCGATCATGTGTGTGTGTGCGCGTGATAGGAATTTTGTGTGCGCTCTAAATAAAAATATAATAATCAGATGAGCACAAATCTTAATACTTAAGATTTTTTATTAGCAAATGAAAATCTGAAAATTTTTTGGCTGAAATTGGTCTACTGGAAGTGGATGTTTAATTTTGCCGTTTATCCTTTTTCCAAATATCTCCTTTAAAATTCAATTTACATAAATATTTGCCTTTAATATTAAATTTTTAGACAATGTAACTTTCCAGGAGTTTTGTTTGAAACAAATTTTCAAAAATCGATAGTTTAAGAAATGTTTTGATTTTACTTCTAAATAAATCTGTTAAATACGTCGCTAAGTGACACGATTGTTTCCTCTGCTATGATACAAATTTCTAATTGTTGATAGCGTTGCGAACGCAACCAAGGGTCATTTTAATTAGGCATCGACATTTTTTAACCATAGAAAAATCTAACAATTTTCTTTACTTGTTTTTTTAAATAAAGAATATTGATAATTTTATTAAATTATTCAAGAGTGTAATTATTGCTGATAATTATTTCTGAGAACGCTGATGTAGAGAGAGCAATCATATTCATATTTTACGTGCGAGAAATTCGAGGTCAGTCCACAGTACATCTCCTACGTACAGACAACGGTGAAAGTGTACACGATTTTTTTACTAAGGCTAGTATGTTAAATCGGTTCTTCGAAAATTGCTTCACAATCGGCAGCGGTGATGTCATTGATTTCCTTATTCGTATAGACTCAAATATGAGCGACATAGAAATATCTGAAAGCGGTATCGTTAAATTACTAAGTCAGGTCCATAAATGAAAATCGCCAGGGCCGGAAGCCATCCCTGCGTTCATTGTAAACTCGTTAGCAAACGAATTAGCTCCGTACTTTAAGATCGTATTCACAAAATCTTTAGATGAGGGAATAGTTCCTTTGATATGGAAAGCAACCCACGTTACACCAATACATAAAACGGGAAGAAAATTAAAAGTGGAGAACTACCGCCCTATATCGTTGACGTCAATCTTCTGTAAGGTTTTCGAGCACATTATCGGTAGCTCAATAATGCGATTTCTCGAAAGGAAAGAAGCGCTTAATAGAAACCAGCATGGTTTCCGGAGAGGCAGGTCATGCGAGACTCAGTTAGCTCTACTCACACATGATATTGTGAAAGCAGCGGATAAAGGAATAGGAGTTGATGCAGTATTTTTAGACTTTAGGAAAGCCTTCGACACCGTTTCTCACGTGAGAATAGTGCAAAAATTAAGGGCTTATTCAATTAACGAGAAAATTGTAAATTGGATCGCCTCGTTCCTTTCCGATAGAACCCAGAGAGTAGTTTTCGATGGGGCTGCATCAGACGTCGTCAAAGTGACTTCCGGCGTGCCTCAGGGAAGTGTGATCGGACCTCTGTTATTCTTGATGTATATAAATGATTTAGCGGATAGTATAAAGTGTAAAGTTAGACTCTTCGCGGATGACACACTTGTGTATGGAGAAATCAACACAATACACGGTCAGGAGAATTTGCAAAAGGACCTTCAGGCTATCACGAAATGGTGTAAAGATTGGCAACTCGACCTGAATATAAAGAAATGCGCCGCAATGAA
Organism: Uropetala carovei; assembly: GCA_036926305.1. NCBI lineage: Eukaryota > Metazoa > Arthropoda > Insecta > Odonata > Petaluridae > Uropetala > Uropetala carovei. The sequence continues at coordinate 4,424 of JAXCHB010000099.1, read as the reverse complement.
TTTCACCCGCTCCATGAATTTCAACCGTTACCCGCACCAAATATCATAATCAAAGCTAAATAACGTCAATAGTTACAAATACCTAGGAGTAACGTTCAGTAGCAATTTGTCTAGTAGAGAGCACATTAAAACCGTTATAGCATCGCCAAACAGAGTTCAAGGGCTTTCCTCTAGAGTCCTGCGGGGATGCCCCTCGAATGTGAAGGAAATCGCATACTCTTCTCTAATTCGACCCGTCGTGGAATACTGTTGCGCCGTCTGGGACCCTTTCGAGGAGGACCTAATTAGGGAGCTCGAAATGGTTCAGCGCAGAGGGGCTAGATTCGTAAAAGGAGAATATCGGTATGATGCGAGTGTATCAGAGATATTGAGGGATCTGACATGGCAGACGTTGAAGAGTAGAAGAATTGAATACAAAAGGAAACTATTTGAAAAACTCGAAAGCTCCGAATTCGTTGAAGACGTACGCGGCATAGTCGTCCCCATCGGTGTTAGTGAACGTAACGTTACATCAGAGTGCTGGAGAAAATATGTCGAAACAATCGCTAGAACAGAGAAATACTACAGATCCTCTTTTCCAGACGCGATAAGACAGTCCAACAGAGGAATTAGTTAGAGTTCACATCTATATCTATATAATACCCTGCAAATCACCAGACTGGTGGGCGGCAATGGGTGCAGCACACCAAAACCTACATAATGACATCCCTCGTGTGGATCACTCTCCTATAAGATCCCATATGGTCCTTGGGAAAAACGAGCTCTGATATCGCTCGCTCCTACAGTCGATCTCACGTATTTTATTCTCGTGATCGTGCCTGCCCATGTACGTAGGTGCCTCTAATATTCCTGATACCTCCTTTAAGAGAACTTCCGACCTAAATTTCTCCAGAAGTCTTAACCTAGCGCTAATTCTGCGATCATCTAGCGATATCCAATTCAACTCCTTCAAGAGTGATGTGACGCTTAATTTTTGCTCATATTTTTGCTTAACGAATCTGGCTGCTCTGCGTTGGATTCTTTCTAACTCAAATATCTGTCCCTTTTCGTACGGATCCCATATGCTGGAAGCGTATTCGACCTGAGAGATCTCAGGTCGAATACGCTATTCTGTTCTACCTCTTACTATTCTGCATACGAAGCCCAATTTCTTATTAGCTGCGCCTTCGAACCTTCAAATATGCATATTCCACGATAGATCACGACAAATGGTGACTCCTAAATATTTAACGTATTCCGCAGATTGGATATTCAATCTATCTATTCTGTACTCCGAGTCTAATTCATTGTTCTTGCCCTTCCAGAAACTCAATAGGGAACATTTGCTCTGATTAATTTCGATTTTCCAATCTTGACACCATGCTGAAAGGGCGTTTAAATCTTCCTGGAGCTATTTTTGGTCATCCTGGTTCATTATCTCCTTATATAAAACGGTGTCATCCGCGAAAAGTCTTATTTTGCAGCGAACTACTGAGCAGATATCGTTTATATATATCAGGATTAGTAGTGGGCCTATGACACTTCCCTGTGGGACACCTGATGCGACTTTTACCGGGTATGAAGATTTCCCATCAATTACTACTAACTGTTTTCTATTGGAGAGGAAGTCGTTTACCCAACTCACGGTATTAGGGTTTATGCCGTACTTTTGGTGTTGTGACAACCCCTGCCAAACGCTCTGGCGGCTTGCAGGGTATTGATGTAAATGTAAATGTAAATTCATTGCTCTGTATGGAGAAAGTCATGTGCTGGACACATCAGATATTTTTAATATTACCAAAAGTTTAAAAGACGAAAAGGCGAAAATTTGAGAGTACATTTTCACAATAATGACACTTAAGATTGAGAACAATCCGAAAATCGCAATTATATTAAATTTATAAAATTATTACACGGATTTATCAATTGTTGTCAACGAAAACAATCTTCGTAGCAACTTAAGTAAACAATATCTACTTCTTTTACCTAAATGTATATTATAATACCCTTTTTTGCTGCTGAGCGTTTTGATTGGTTGCTGGGAAGAATAGGAGCAACCATGCTTCTTGAGTCAAGAAATTTAACTATGTCATTATACGAGCTGAGAGACTGTGACGTGCCTCGCCATATGCACTTGCCAATTAACTTTGGAATTAATTGGGGGACCGGGCCTGGCATTAAAAATTACTGGATATATCAGGGAAGTTGTAAAAATTTTTGGTCTTTGACGGGCCGATATATTTTATCCAATGTCTGAAATCATTCACGATAAAGGTTTCTAGGTAAAGGAAGAGACGAACTTAAAGAAAGTGAAATTGCTCTCTTCCTGTAGTGCTACAACACGTAAACATTACGTGTTGTAATTGTCATTCTAATAGGGTAACAACTCTCTCCCTCTCGCAACCCACTTCTGAATTTAACTTTGGTTTACTCCGTCCCTTTCTTTATTAACTTCCTTCATTTCGATTAGAATGGCTAAGAAGTTAAGATTTTAGGCGCGTTTCGCTTCCAGCACAAGCGCCTACTGTCCTAAGTGTGTCCGTACATCCGTCCGCATGTTCCTTCTCGGCTTCTACAGAACGGATATTCATTAAACTTGATATTAAGGATTTACAATAAAAGATAATAAGAAAATCGCAAAAATGAATCACGTAAGCCAATCATGGGTACCACTTTACTGGTGACAAAACGTGAACTTTCCGTCATTCCTCGTAAAGTAATGATCATATCAAAATATCTTTCAAATAAAAGTTGTAGAACTAGTAAAGAAGAGTATTTCTTTTCCCATGAACTTTTATCGTAGGAGTAGCCGTTATCGAGAAAATCAAACAAGAATGTCTTCGTTTTTTGTTGAATTTCTTGTATGGTTGTCTCACAAACGTTTAATTTCTTTAGGTGTGTATGCAATAGTTTTAAATAAGAAGAAAATGTATTATTAATGTTGAAGAAAAGAACTTTTTAAATGCTATTTTCCTTATTTACACGTATATCATCAGTATATATAAATTCCTAAGTGACTATCTGTCTGTCTGTCACGGCACTTTTGAACATTTCGCGATGAAATTAAGAGCTGAAACTTTCAAAACCGTTAAATCCCTCTGAGGCTGTGCATTGAAAAATCAAACAATTGAAGAAGTCCTGGGTTCGACTCCAGAAGACGATTATATTTTCTTATAAGTTAACACGGGATTTTCGATTTTTCGGTGTATAAGGTTTTTCTTCCTTCATTCATCAAAATATATAAATATGGACCAATTTCCTTCTTTTTTACTTTCTCCAGACGTAGTAATGCGAAAGTATTGTGATCACGAAAAAAATCAACTTCGAGATTTCAAAGGAAATACACGTTTTGAGGTCCATCGAACACGTTTAGACTATTTTCGGAATGATGTCTGTGTGTGTGTATGTGATTGTGGGCGCTCTAACTCAAAAAGTACTTGCCATATCGTTACCAAATTTCATATAGTATAACACTTTAGCATGAGCACAAAGAAATGATTAGTTTTTGGACAATAACGGTTAACTGAGATTTATTCGAAACCCGATTCGGTTTTTGCGATATTACTCCGTTAAAACATCATTATTGTATATCAAATTCTATACAAAGGTTATAGAGAATGTAATTTCCTACAACTTGCATTTGAAACAATTTTATATAGCAGTTATTGTTTAGGAATTATTTATAAAAAATCTGATGTGGCCAACACGACTTTCTCCATATTTGGGGTATAGTTATTTAAATTATTATTAATAGCATTATAAGGAAAATTTATTATTTCCTATCGTAAAAGAATACAGTCGTCCTTATTGCCGTAAATTACGTATATTTTGATTATGCTTACAGAATTCACCGCTAAAAGGTAGTGGCGCTGTATACTAGAAAAGAAAAAATATCTCCGAAATGGATGGTTCAAAAAACCTTGGAAGAAATATTATTCTCTACAACTTCGGTCCTAACGAAGATAGCCAATAACGACGTTTTTAAGGAGATATTTGAAGGAAACCGAAAAAACCGATTATTTTATATAATAATAGCCGTCATCCGTTGGTTGGTTGGTTGGTCACGCTATGCAAACGCTAATAACTCGAGAAATAATAATGATAGAAATTCGAAATTTGGTAGGGATGCTTGATTAACACTTATTCAGAGACCGAAAAATTTAAATCGCGAAAAAATTCCTTGGTTCCTCTCCAAGAGAGGCATTTCCATTTCCCATTACTTAACATGTAATACGCGATTTTTCGACATGCAGACTTTTATTCATTTGAAAATTAAAATTGGAAGAAATTAACAAATGACCTTCGGATTTGAACCATTTTGAAGAAAAATTTATAAAGTTTCTTATTCCGTTCGTCTTTTTTCGCCCACAGTTCGAAATATTCCATGTTAAACGTTTAATTTGCATGTTTTGTGGAAATCTCGCCATCTTAACGTGATGTTGCTA